>CM026389.1:58403464-58439654 GCA_014843695.1 Archivesica marissinica | reverse complement strand
ATACAGCAAACTGGGCAGACAGAACAACTAGGAGGTGGCATGATTAATACAGCAAACTGGGCAGACAGAACAACTAGGAGGTGGCATGATCAATACAGCAAACTGGGCAGACAGAACAACTAGGGGGTGGCATGATCAATACAGCTGGGCAGACAGAACAACTAGGTGGTGGCATGATCAATACAGCAAACTGGGCAGACAGAACAACTAGGGGGTGGCATGATCAATACAGCAAACTGGGCAGACAGAACAACTAGGGGGTGGCATGATCAATACAGCAAACTGGGCAGACAGAACAACTAGGGGTTGGCATGATCAATACAGCAAACTGGGCAGACAGAACAACTAGGGGTTGGCATGATCAATACAGCAAACTGGGCAGACAGAACAACTAGGGGGTGGCATGATCAATACAGCAAACTGGGCAGACAGAACAACTAGGAGGTGGCATGATCAATACAGCAAACTGGGCAGACAGAACAACTAGGAGGTGGCATGATCAATACAGCAAACTGGGCAGACAGAACAACTAGGGGGTGGCATGATCAATACAGCTGGGCAGACAGAACAACTAGGGGGTGGCATGATCAATACAGCAAACTGGGCAGACAGAACAACTAGGAGGTGGCATGATCAATACAGCAAACTGGGCAGATAGAACAACTAGGGGTGGCATGATCAATACAGCTGGGCAGACAGAACAACTAGGGGGTGGCATGATCAATACAGCAAACTGGGCAGACAGAACAACTAGGAGGTGGCATGATCAATACAGCAAACTGGGCAGACAGAACAACTAGGGGGTGGCATGATCAATACAGCAAACTGGGCAGACAGAACAACTAGGGGGTGGCATGATCAATACAGCAAACTGGGCAGACAGAACAACTAGGGGGTGGCATGATCAATACAGCAAACTGGGCAGACAGAACAACTAGGAGGTGGCATGATCAATACAGCAAACTGGGCAGACAGAACAACTAGGAGGTGGCATGATCAATACAGCAAACTGGGCAGACAGAACAACTAGGGGGTGGCATGATCAATACAGCTGGGCAGACAGAACAACTAGGGGGTGGCATGATCAATACAGCAAACTGGGCAGACAGAACAACTAGGGGGTGGCATGATCAATACAGCAAACTGGGCAGATAGAACAACTAGGGGGTGGCATGATCAATACAGCAAACTGGGCAGACAGAACAACTAGGGGGTGGCATGATCAATACAGCTGGGCAGACAGAACAACTAGGGGGTGGCATGATCAATACAGCAAACTGGGCAGATAGAACAACTAGGAGGTGGCATGATCAATACAGCAAACTGGGCAGACAGAACAACTAGGGGGTGGCATGATCAATACAGCAAACTGGGCAGACAGAACAACTAGGGGGTGGCATGATCAATACAGCAAACTGGGCAGACAGAACAACTAGGGGGTGGCATGATCAATACAGCAAACTGGGCAGACAGAACAACTAGGAGGTGGCATGATTAATACAGCAAACTGGGCAGACAGAACAACTAGGAGGTGGCATGATCAATACAGCAAACTGGGCAGACAGAACAACTAGGGGTGGCATGATCAATACAGCTGGGCAGACAGAACAACTAGGGGGTGGCATGATCAATACAGCTGGGCAGACAGAACAACTAGGGGGTGGCATGATCAATACAGCAAACTGGGCAGACAGAACAACTAAGGGGTTGCATGATCAATACAGCTGGGCAGACAGAACAACTAGGGGGTGGCATGATCAATACAGCAAACTGGGCAGATAGAACAACTAGGTGGTGGCATGATCAATACAGCAAACTGCTATATTGAACTGTTCTATGGTAAGGAGATGGACAGCTTGTAGTAGACTGTAATAATTAACCTATAGCTATATGCTATAGCTATTAACCTATATGTTCGGGACGGGAGAGGGGAACTAGGTAATTTTCAATGAGGATAGCAACTTGATCATATTATATTATACATAAGGGATAACCTACCGGATGTTGCTACGTAGAAACCCTAATGTTTGATTACCTTTCTTTGTTGACCTACATGTATTTATGTGAGCGTCCCATTATTTGAGATATCCATGGCAAGGATAACTTGACATTTGGAGGGGCTAAATTCCATGTACCACTCCAACTCTTCTAACATATTGTTTTGGAGTATGAATGACTCATTTGCAGATGTCAGTGACAGATAGACTGCAGTATCATCTGCAAAGATACGGACTTTGGAACTGATGTATGGTGGGAGGTCGTTTATATAGGCTAGCAATAGCAGGGATCCAAGTACAGATCCCTGTGGACGACTCCAGACGACACCGAATGGCTTCTGAACTAATACCATTACGGACAATCATAATCAACCATAATGTTTGACCTCTGACTCCATAGTAATGCAGTTTTAATACCATTACGGACAATCATAATCAACCATAATGTTTGACCTCTGACTCCATAGTAATGCAGTTTTAGTAGTGCTTTCTCATGATTGATCTTGTTGAAAGCCTTACTGAAGGATGAGATCTACCTGATGCTTATTGTAGACTGAGGTAACGAAGTCACTGACCAGCATTACTAATTATAAAGCCATGCAGCAGGTGGTACAGAATTTACTGTGGGTTGTGAATTGTTGTACTATCAAAGAGGAAACATATACAGTCAAACCTGCATTAGTGGTCACCTCCATTAAGCAGCCAACCTGTATTAAGCAGCCAGTTTCTAGATTACCGATATGTTGTTTTATTATACATTTTACCTCTATTAAGCAGCCACCTGTGCTAAGCAGCCACTTTCTGTGATTCCCTTGACTGGCTGCTTAAGACAGGTTTGACTGTATTCTAAAACGTTGCATAGAACACATGTCAACGAGATAGACCTATAGTTGGCGGGGTTTGACTTGTCCCCCTTTTTTGTACATGTAAATGGGAGCAACATTTGCTGACTTCCACTGGGATGGCAGTGATCCATTGTTGAGGGATTTTTTGGAATACCCGGTAAGACTTCAAGGGGAGAGTTATTTAGACAAGGTTTTTAAGTATATGATTGGCTTAATTTGGTCCGGACCACTAGCCTCATGGGGATTCAGGTCAGGGTTTCTAAAATCCGGACCAAATTTTAAAGCAACCAATCATTCAAAGAAAAAGTCCAGAAAATTGTTGAAAAAGCCAAAAAATCGGTCAAATACATTTTTCTAACAAACTTTAAGTTGGTAATATGTTATATTTATAAATATATGTTATATTTTGGGTTTTACGCCTGCATCAGCACCATTTTTGGGCTATATCGCCGGCAGGCAGTTTACCTAACAACACCTTTCCTGGGCAGACTCCAGCGGTTAACCAGTATTTGCGTGCACCAACCTCCGTAAGAAACTGCCAACTTTTTCATATAAATGAGACACGGCCTGAGCGGGGCTCGAACCCGTGACCATCAGTGATGATAGGTTACAGTGGTATACAAGTCAGCGACCTTAACCACTCGACTACGGAGGCGGACGATTTAAGTTGGTAAATATAATCCTTGATAATCCTTTGTTCACACATATTTCCGGCTACAATAAACAACACATCACACTGGCTAATTTGTGTGTGTTTTATGTTTATTTATCATTGCTACCAGTTGCCCATATGAGCGCCGCCTCCTGAAGAGATTAGTCATTTTAGATTTTTGGAGGATAGTGCAATGATACAGACAGAGACCCATTCCAGAGTCTCCTCTGGTTCTTTTACGTGCACGGTGTACAGCACCGACACGAGACCTTGGTTTAAAGTCCCATCTGAAAGACTGTTAATTTTATTAGGGCCAGGCGGGGGATCGAACCTGCGATCCCTGGATTACTGGCTAATTGCCACCTGGGGCAATGAATTTATCCTATGTATCCATGACGATCAAGCTTTCCATGCATGTCGTATCAATTAGCGCAGTAATCGTTTGATGCTTACAGCTATTGTACGTACGCATTTACTCGAGACATTATCATAAATTACACGCTTCAATTACAGCGGTAAAGTAATTAAATAACTGCATGAATGTATTTAATCTATGCAATGAACGCAAGCGCCGGTAGCCGAATGGTCCAAAGGGTTGATACTAAACTCAAATGAAATGAGCTAGTTCGCGTCGGTTCGAATCCTCACTGCTTAAAAATTGTGAAGTTACAAAAATAGAAAGAAAGATTTTTTTTATATTTTAAATCAATGTTTCCCGATTCCCATTTTGATGCTGGCGACGGATAGTGTAAAACTCTCTCAACTTGTTCCTTATAACACCCTCGTCAAAGCCATCAATTGGTTTGTATGGGCCCCTCTTCTTGCGTTTTGGTGATGCCAATGTCCCACTAGACTTCAATTCCCTTTGGATTCGGTACACCGTAGCCCTACTGACCCCAGTTGACTCGACCGTCTTTTGTATGCATTTCCCATTAGGTAAACCACTAGCAGCAAATTAGTTCAGAACGTTTGTAAGTTTCTCTTTTTCAGCAGCTTTCAAATACTTCCCCGGCATGGCCAATCAATGAATGTTAATAAAATCATGCAAAGCGAGAGTTTGTGCTATGTGTAGCATTTTTATAAAATCAAGAAATAATAAAAATTAAATTTTACCTTTTCGGGGATCGAACCCGGGACATCTACTGTCATAATTAGTGGCATTACCGCGGCGCCATCAATCGGATTTGATTAAAACATCAAGTTAGAACGGCCGTATACTGATTGCAACTTCATATATGACCTAAGGTCAGCCGAATATGCAGATGTCTCAAGTAAATGCGTACGTACAATACAAGTAAAAGTATTTAAGTGTTTGTTTATTATAGTGTCACCCCTATTTAAAGGGCCAGCCATATCTGACTTACGAGACACCTCTTTTTATGAACATCAGTACTTCCCGAATCCTATGCTTGTATGCCAGACGCCAGGCAATCGGTAACCATTATTTAACTAGCCGACGGCTCACCAACCGATATTCACCTGACGAGATTCGAACCTTCGACCTCCAGCTCCATAGGTGAACGCCGTAACCACTGGGCCACGGAGACGGATAAATGTAAACTGGGAACAGGCGTTTATATATTCTGCCTGGTCAGTAATATAAATATATATATTCTAACACAGAGACCATTAATTAATTGGGCTGTATTGAGTTTCTGATAATATCAAAGCCTGGGTAAACTTGGGGGGTATTCCGTGTAATTATTGATTATCATTAATCCTATTAATAGACCTATTAGCATGTGACTTAATTAATGACGTACTTAAATGAAAGTGCAGCACTGCAATGTTGATAAAACTGTATAATTGGCCACCATTTTTTACGGGTCGACAGAATGGTAAATACAAATGTAGTTTTAAAAAGTCGTCCTTACTTCAATTACGCCGAATCGATCAGTTACAACATAAACCTAATAGATAAAATCCGCCATCTAATCGATATAACACAGAAACGTGAAACTATATGTTGAAAGAATTATGCAATGTAAATGAGGCTACAGGAGCAATCGTATATTTTCGATGAATTCCGAAAAAATTCCGTTTCTATTTTTAGCAATCATATCTTGCAGATAAAGTTGTCGTTCTTCAATCAACACCCTAGAAAACACGGGTGTAATGTAGGTGACGCTACGTTCGGAAATCAAGTTTCCCCAGGCTGTCATTTTCCCAGAAGTAAATTAGTGGAAAATCAACAGACTGTCTGATTAGCGCGCTCACTTCTCACCAATGCAACCCGGGTTCAATTCTCGACCGGGAAGTATGTGAGATGGTACAGTGTCCCTAGATCGGACAGGTGGGGTTTCCTCCGACACGAATGACCACATTTACGCTTTCATCCGTGCCAACAAGAGTGATTAATATAAGTTGTTAGAACTTGCTTCGCAATTGTTGTAAAATAAATAACGTTAAAAACTTAACAGACTGGATCCAAGGCTACACATTCACATGCCCATGTCACAAGGTCATGTTACATGTATGATGTAGAAATAACATTATAAAAATAACATTTGTTGGACATTGGAGTTGGTAGTAATTTGACAGTATTGTGTGTTTACAAATAGACTGTGATAGGGGTCTCCCTATTCACTGACATGAACCGTCAAGAGATGAAAAATGGTTAAACAGGCATACAAGACGTCGACAAGAGATGGTTACTGACCCAGCAGCCGTCAAGAGAACAGGCACCTGTTCCCCTGTGTGCGTGCGCGTGTGTGTGAGCGCATGTGTGCCCTAAAAAGTCTGTAAGTTCATACATGACAAACAACGAAATGTGTAAAAAAATACATGGAACATGGGGGGGGGGGGGAAACGGTCGCGGTAGCTTTGCCGCCTGATGAGGCCCTTAAGCAAGGCCGAAACAGTTCAAATCACACACACGTGTTCACACACACACGCGCACAGGTGCCTCTTCTCTTGTCGGCTGCTGGGTCAGACAGAGTTAAGTCCCTTCACAGTATGGCGGACCGTCAAGACGGCGTTTGATCATGTTGAGTTTTTTTGATGGAATAAGCCAATATAAGACAAACACATGTTATATTTAATACTTTAGATGACTTTATTATATCATATTTGTTCAGTAACCATCTCTTGTCGACGTCTTGTATGCGTGTTTAACCATTTTTCATCTCTTGACGGTTCTTGATGGTTCTTGTCACTTCTTGTCGGTGAATAGGGAGACCGTGTGATAGTGTAATATTACAATGTCCAGACCCTAAATTCAGTATGTTCCAAGAAACGAATGCAGGACAAAATTTATAAGAACATGAAATAAAATTCTTTCAGTTTCACTCATGTTTGTCATATTGGTGAGCCGTTTTATACGAGCATAAACATAACTGAAAAAACATGCAAAGTTTTAAACATCCAAATTTTATGTCATCTTGGACAACAATAAATGTTGTGTGCAACTGTCTTTTCAATGATATGATATACTTTGATTGTTATATCTGAGTAAAACGCTTAAGTACGCCATTTCCGATACCATTTCCATAGTGACCCTAATATCGGTGAATACTAATGAGCCATGATATCAGAATAAATGCAAATTTATGAACCACACATGCTCATTATGTGATTGTTATGGACAATTTCCGTCAGATTTCCGCACTTATCCATAGCAAAAACAAGTTGAAATGTCAGTTCAACGGGTAAATTTGTCTTCATTTATTCAAAAATTGTTTTTTTTCCATTACCGGTACACTCTCAAGTTTTCATCCATATAGTCAATATTCGGTGAATTTCAATGAATTATATCGGCTGCATTTGACAGGTGCTTGCTACTCAGGTGATGTAACATTATTGAATTATATTGCATGTATTGCTACTGGTATAAACTTATGACGTGAAAGTTACATTGTCACCGATCATAAGTAAAATATGGAGGCCAATACTCATTATACTGTTGCTTTCACTTTGTCTGTTTGTTATTGATTCAGTTATGGAAATTTAAGATTTGGACCAACCCTACCATGACATGAACAGATGAAACATAAACGACCTCCTGAACACCAATCAAACAATGTAACTGAACAAGGCGTTCTGACGACTCATCCCCTCCGAAATACACAACAACACTTTAACAACAATATGTATTCATTCATTTTGCTTTCTTGGCGTTGGATGACTCATGCATGCAAATTCCAACTGAACAGAGGACAATGTCATGCATGAATCGAGCTAAATGGGTTTAACATATTTAATAGAATGAAAGAGAAATAAGTATATTTACCGTAAGGCGCTTGAATGTACATGAATTACAGCGAAAATGCTGAAAAACACCAAAATTCCAACTTACTTCCTTTTGACAATTATTTGTGAACCATCTTGAAAGTAGTTTCTTTCATAGCAACATTTCAAGAACTTATCATCCATAACACGTTTATCTTCATGAATGAATCTGATCGTTCTTTATAATCAAACAAATGTTTTTACATATATATTTCGATAATATAATACACTTTTTATTTATTTTTGGGACTATATTTTTAATAAAATATTTGTATTCATTCGCACAAATGTTTAATGCGCGACACTAATATTCGTATAAAATGCAACACATAAGACGATATACGGCGCCAGGACGAAGTCTGCTATTGTTTAATTGATCCAAATGAGTAGTATTAATCTATAAATCCTGCCATCCATATATAGATCCCTATGCGCATGTTCTGCTGACGACCATAGCTGGTCAGCCTGATAGGTGATAGTGAGAACTTGAATATATCTTTTATATAATATGTATGTGTCTAAACGAGAACACATGCATAGATCTACATCTATATGTTATTTATGAGTATGACTGTGATGCGTTTGTCAGGGACAGTGGTCAAAAATATCATTAAGTGAGGCAGATAGTGTAAAAATAACTACATACTATGGTTACAAATAGTCATTAGGGTTATTAATATATGAGTGGAACAATGGCCAATCAATCATCAAAAATGGTTAAGCCGAGGCTGAACTGTATGTGGGGGAATTCTAAAGACGTATTGTTCGGGAGGGGAGGGGTAATTTATATGGTACTTTGTGCGGGACTATGGAATTAAGTAGTTCATGTTCCTTGTACATGTACATGTTAGATAGTTGTGAGTTATTTCTGATTTTGTGTAGGATAAGACTGACGAGTGTGTGCGTCCATATTCAAGTTGTTGCCAGTTCAAGGTATATGTACGTGTTAGATGGTTGTGAGTTATTTCTGATTTTGTATAGGACAAGACTGATGATTGTGTGCGTCGATATTCAAGTTGTTGCCAGTTCAGGGTATTAATTGTTTTGGTTACACTGGTTGTATGGTTACAATTATTGCAGATATAGCGTGCGGTGATCTTTGCAGTTTTGTCTGCTCTATTGAAAATTATCTCAGGGGTGCCAGATGATTGAGCAATACTCGAGTTGAGAACGAACATGTGTTACAAGCTTTTCTTTGACATTATTTTACTTGTCTTAACGGTCCTTTCAATAAATCTGAGAGAGTTGGTAGCATTAGAGGAGATATTGTTTTTATGGGAGACACGTTGAAATATTTACTAATTGTGGCTTTACTTTTGATGGAGTTTGGGAGATCGTTGATATAGGCTATGAAGAGGCAATGTCCTAAAATAGAGCATTGCGATAACCTGGATATGTCACGTAATGTGTCTGAGGTGCAGCCATCCACAACAACACATTTGGATCTGTTCTTTATTAATGACCTGCGCCACCTTGGTGTCAGGGGGGTGGGTGAACACTTTCAAGGTTGTCATATACTTCTTGTATGAAGCTGATGAGCTGAGCTTCACAACTATGTTTTGATCTGAAGCCATGCTGGTCATTATTATCGGAATAAGTCATGATGTTGGAGACTAAAATATGCTCCAATAGTTTGGAAGCAATACAGGTGAGATAATTTGTCTTAAGATTACTGACCTTGGACTTTGGGCATTCTTATAGACAGAGGAAACGACGGCAATTCTCCAATCTGATGGAACAATGCCTGATTGTAATGATAATTTAAAGCAGCATTACATCGTAATAAAGGATGTTTTGGGTAAAATATAAATACTAATGTGTGTGTGTTTACAAAAATCGAAATATTCGCTCAGAAACGATAACATTCCAATAAATTTAAACCGTCGTATACGCGAATTTGTTTATCAACACACGAAATGTAAACAAGCACAGCGCGCATGCGTGAAACAACGGAGGATGTAGAAAACAACGTATATATTTTGAACATGAAAAACTATCTATCTATCTTCCTCTAATGTCGAACCCCTCGCGGGGATGTAGAAATGTCCCTAAAAGACTTAGCTGACAGAGGTATGAATCAACATATCAAGTAATTTAATTAAAAAAGACAAAGTGGGACAAATGGGGACGATGCATTCCGAATGTAAACAAGTGCGGACGATGCATTCCGAATGTAAACAAGTGCGGACGATGCATTCCGAATGTAAACAAGTGTGGACGATGCATTCCGAATGTAAACAAGTGCGGACGATGCATTCCGAATGTAAACAAGTGCGGACGATGCCTTCCGGTTGTAAACAAGTGCGTGATCGATCGACTCGGAAAGTCCTACTTTCGGTTTCGAGTTTGTTTTATCGCCAAAAAACACTGTTTACCAAATAAACATAAGCATCTAGGTCTAGGTAAATGAAATGATCTCGTAATCGAGGAAAGTATCTGTTATGTAAATGGGTCTCGGTAAATCAAATGATCTCGTAATCGAGGAAAGTGTCTGTTATGTAATCTAGTTTGTTGCTGATACTTCTAGTAGTCTGATGAAACAAGGAGAAACATCCATTCAATTCCTGATCTGGTCCGTGTTTCAATTATATCGCCGGTAGCGACGTTAAATAAACCTAAATTATTTACACGTACTGGTTAACCGCTGACGACTGCCCAGGAAAGATGTTACGATGTATTAGGTAAACTACCCACCGCTCATATGGGCAGCCGGTAGCGACGTTAAATAAACCTAAATTATTTTTTTTGAGCCACGTTTAAGGTCCGTTTATTTGCCTCGTCGTAGGTAGCAAGCGGGTCGAGGCCATCCCACTTGTACCTTACAAAGAACATAGTAATGAAATTTGTACAAAACAGTTACATTTACATATGTATACAATACATTACATAATTCAATATATAATAATGTTATGTTTAGACAAACCATGTGAAAAAGAAGAGAAAAATTAACACAAAAAATAGAAAAATAATAGTCTTATCTAAATATCGCAAGAGAGAAAAAAAAGAGATCTACTTCGGCTTGTTATATATATTGAATAAAATTACTCCAATCCTTATTGAATTTTTCTATTTCATCGTTTCGAAATGCTGTATATTTTTCTAATTTAATTCTTGCAATTACTTTTTGCTAAAAAATCATTATGTTAGGTAACAACTTATTTTGTTTGCAGGTATGTATAAAATATTTTGCAAATAATAAAATGTACGATACTGTTTTATTGTTAGTATGAAAATATACATCGAATTTGTCTTGATTTATATCAATATCAATATCCTCCATCCATTTAAATAATTCATTCCAAAAACATTGCGATCTTGTGCTGTTCCAGAACAGGTGATCTATACTTTCTATTTCCATACTACAAAAATCACACAAGCTAGATTCAATTAAATTACATTTGAATAAAAATGTGTTAGTTGCTATATTTCTATGTAGGAAGTTGTATTGAAAGTTTTGAAGAATATTATCCTTGCAAATTTCAAAAGCATTAGTATATATATCTTTCCAACTGAACTGTTTTTGCGGGAAAATCAGTTCCCATTTTATTTGTGATTTTGTCTTATCTTGTAAGTTTTTCATTTTTTGTATTTCAGTAAGTTTTTTATTTATATAGCTTGTATTTGTCTTATCTAAGATTTCATATGCATTTATATTGTCAGTAGGAGTATCAAAGTCACCAACACTATCCAGCCTCCTTATCCATTCTTTGGGAATTGATGCTATTAATTTATAATAATTGAGGAATTCAGTGTTAGATATTTGATATTCCGTATTTAAATCTTTTAGAGTTTTAAATGTTTTGGTATCCATGTTATAGATGTCTTTGACATACATTATGTTTTTGTTGATCCAATGAGGGAATACCATAGTATCGTTATTATTTTTTATATGTGAGTTATTCCAAAGTATCTGCGTTTTTATGTGTTGGGGGTCTTTGTCATAGTTGATTTTGCTCCATGCTATCAAAATTTCTTTTAAAAATGTACTTGTAATTTTTAATTTCATTATGTCTCTTGTTGTTATATTACTTCGAAATAAAAGCCATCCGCCTATTTTTTGTAGCTGTTTATTTATTAAAAATTTCCATGCACCTTTATTCGACACATTGATTATTCTTTTGATCCAACTGGATTTGATGAAGTTTAGAAATAACTTGATATCAATCATGTTTAATCCTCCATATTTAAAGTCTTGTATTACAACGTTACGTTTTACTTTATCTCTTTTTGAGTTTCATATAAATTCGTAGCTGTTTTGAGTTAACATGTTTAAAGTTTCATCAGATGGGTTTGGGAGGACAGAGAATAAGTACGTTAATTTTGGTAATATTAATGATTTATACACTGAGATATTACCTATTGTAGTTAGTCTTCTAGCTTTCCATCTTTTGATATCGGTATGGAATTGATGTATTCGTTGTTCATAGTTTAAATGAAGTATTTGTTTTGATTTTGCATGGAAAATGATACCCAACGTTTTAGCACTTTCTGAAGTCCATTGTATTTTTTCATTCTTCTTTCTACAGTAAATAAGATCATGCTGATTCCTAATAGACCCTATTCTGAGAACTGAACATTTATCATAATTAAGTTTTAGGCCTGAAATACATGCAAAGTCAGCAAACATTTGTAACATTTCTGAATAGCTCTTCTTAGAGCCACCTAAAATAATAGTGGCATCGTCTGCAAACATACTATTTTTCACTTCTTTGTCGGACATTGATATACCTTTCACATCATTATTATTACGTATTGCAATGGATAGTAACTCGATAGCTAATATAAAAATATACGGTGATAAAGGACAACCTTGTCTAACCCCTCTTTTTATGCTAAATGACTCTGACAAAAACCGTTATATAACACACAACTTGAAGGGTTATTGTAGAAAAGTTTGATCCATTCTTTTAGGATAGGGCCAAAATTAAATATATCTAGTACCGTTTGCATAAACTTATGGTTCAGGCTGTTGAACGCTTTTTCAAAATCGGCAAAGAATAAAAGACCAGGAACATTATTGTTTTCAGTATATTCTATGACATCATACAATAACCGTATGTTTTCTCCTATATATCGGCCTTTTATAAAGCCTGTTTGGCTGTTGTCTATTAATTTATCTAGGACTGACTTTATTCTGTTAGCAATTACTTTAGCAACTATCTTGTAATCCACGTTTAACAAGCTTATAGGTCTCCAATTTGAAAGAAGAGATAAGTCTTTCCCTGGTTTAGGTAATAATGTGATTATACTTTGTGCTTGTAATTGACTAAGTAATTCTGTTTCTAAAGAGAAGTTAAAAGAAGCTACCAAATCTGTTTTTATTTCGTTCCAATATAGCTTGTAGAATTCCACATTTATACCATCGGATCCTGGATTTTTGCCATTTTTCATATCCTTAATAGCTCGTTTACATTCATCTTCTGTTATCATTCCTTCACATGCTTTTCAGCATCTGATAGTTTAGGTATTACATGTTCATTGTAAAAATTATGATTTATATTTGTCTGCTTACTTTCTTTATATAGGTTTTCATAATATCGTTTCTGTTCATATAGGATTTCATTTTGATTTGTAACAGTCTTACCGTCTACATTTAAATTCGTAATTATTTTTCTTTCGGCATTCCTTTTTTCTAGTGCTTTCAGTAATTTAACATTTCTTTCTCCATTCTCAATTTTGTAACTTTTGCTTCTTGTTATAATTCCATTTATCTTTTCATTATAAAACTCTTCTAATTCTGTCTTTTTTTGGTTTAGATCTCTAATAAGATTTTCTTCGTATTTATCGGATAGTCTGTTCTCTATTTCTTCAATTTCCGTTGTAATGTTTTTATAATAGTTTGTATTTATTTTATTTTTGTAGCTTGCAAATTTAATAGTTTCATTTCGAATGGTGCATGGCTTTTGACATGTTTTCTTTATATTCGTCTTCTAGAAGCAGACTATTATTCATTTTGAAAACACCTGGACCTCTTTCTATGGGATCAAAGTCAATTTCAACAAACACTATAGAGTGGTCTGACTTAAAACTTTGTTTTATATCCGAACATTTTACTAAGTTCAGGATGTCATTTGAGATGAGTATATAATCAAGTCTACATGCTATACCTGGTCTTACCGCAGAACGCCACGTGTATCTTTTCTTGTTTGGATTATGAATTCGATATACATCAACAAGTTCAAATGTTTCCATAAGTGACTTTAATTTATTCCGACTTTTTGAATGCGTTTGATAGTTACCACCTTGTTTATCTACATTTGGGTCTAGAGGAACGTTAAGATCCCCACCTGTTATGAATGAATTGTCAGAGTGGTTCTTCATGAAATCTTCAAGTTTTTGAAAAAACATCATGTCGTCCCTGTTTGGGCCATAAATGTTTATAATAATTATCTGTTTATTTTCAATCTTGGCCTGTACTGCTAACATGCGTCCAATAACAATTTCATATATTTTCATAATTTCTATTTTTAATCCGTTTTTTTATCAAAATTGCTACACCTGTTTGATTTGAACTATTACCGCTACATATAATTTTACCATCCCATTCTTTTTCCCAGTCTTTGCGGTCCGACTCTCTACAATGTACTTCTTGCAGTAAAGTTATACCTGCGTTTTGAGATTTTATCCATTGGAACACAGCATTTCTCTTTTTTTTGTTTGCTAAACCATTAACATTATAAGTAAAAATTGTAGTTTGATACATATTCATGTCTATGTGAAAAACATGTGATAATACCGAAGTAGTTTATGATGCAAATGATTAAAAAGAACATAACGAAAATAAATGATTATTGACTAGTAAGCAAGAATACTAGATCGCTTATTTAAATATTGTTATTAGAAGTATGTGCTGTTTATATATTGCATTTAGATATCGTAGGATATTTCATCATTTCGATTATTTGTGTTTACATGATGTCAGTATATGATTCATTTACAAAGCAAGCTGCACCCCAATATGCTCCCCCGACGTCGTTTTGCACCTCACGGGTCAGCCTCGAATCCGGCGTCAGTCTAGCATACAGGGATAACATATAGTTGTCAGATTATATCCTTATACTAAATCTAATGGAAGAGAAAAATATATTAATGTTATACAAAAACAGTCCGATATATTTACTTTCTTCCAATGAAAACGAAAAAGAAGGAAATAAAAAACGAATTGTAAAACATATTATACCATTACAGCTGTTTTTCACAACATGTGTCCTTGTAATTAATTAGTGTGTTTAACCTACTTTTTAAACACAATAAAAAATATTAAATATAGATACAAATATTGATGTGCGTAGCTCTATAAGGACACCGTTAATGAAATATATATGTTTTTACTTTAAATGATATCTTTCGTTTTTAAAACATAATATTATGCTACATGTGAAGTAGCATAACAAATCGCTCTCAAAGCGCCAATGTTTGAAATCAATGCTCTAAAACACTAAAACACAATCTTATATAATAAAATAATTTGTTAATGTTGCGATGAAACAATGTATGTAAATTATCATATTGTTCTAGAATAATGTATGAGAAATTAAATATCAACCTAAATTTAAAATAAATGAAGGAGTAAACGAATGACTATTACATAGTGAATATGCTCCTGGTTTATGTAAGTCTCATAATAGTCGTTCTTCATTTATAAGGAATTGTTTATCCTGTTTAAGGATGTTGATTGAAAGAGAAACATTATGGTCACATATGGAATATGTGGGTGATTGGCCACATTACATGCACATTGGATGACAAGACAGAGATTGACAAGAAGAATATGTCTTAAAGTGCACATGTATTTGAATATAACCCTATGCAAATTATAATTAAACCGTTCCGTTTTGGAGAAGGCACGTCCTTTGAAATAGTGCATACCAATGGCCGCCCTCCACATTGCTATGTCATTAACGATGAGGATATAAAGTTACAGAGAGCGACCAATGGATGCACACGGCAATTTGCTTGCCAGGAATACAGAGTCGGGATACGGCCCGCATGCACACGGCAATTTGCTTGACAGGAATACAGAGTCGGGATACGGCCCGCATGCACACGTTAATAACTGGAGGAATCATGTAACGATGCGAAATATAAGCAGGTAATGAACAAAACATTTCAGTTAGCAACATTGAAAAAAAGTTTAACCTTTATCCGAGGTACTGTAACATGCTAGACTTGCGTAAGTATAACCTAGACTTTTTAACACAGGCATACCATGTGATATGAAAAAATCACTAAATAGAATATAAATACAAGTATAAAGGTTTCTTGAAAACAACGTGGTTTATGTAGCAATATACAATATACTAGTACGAGCAAACTGTTCAAACCATTAATCTAATTATTTCCCTCATCTGATAAGCAGGGCTTGCTTGAAAAGGTATTTGGAGTAAGGGCCAAAACTCGTTGAACCATGGTTAGCTTACAAACATATTATTTCCCTTTTCTTACACAGTATATGTAAGAACACACCCACGCATAGCATGGGTTCCAGTCCTGTCGATTTTTCACTTGCTAACTTCTGGCAAAATGATATGATTAGAAACTCAACACGGCTTACGTTTTTGGTGTTAAAGCGAAACTACATCGGTGAAAATGCAAATGTCTGCAGAATGTAATTTGCTATTATATGGTATACCCCCCCCCCATATTTGCCTCCACAAACTGAATAGTTCAACAAATAAACAAACGTTGTATATGCGGTTTGTTGAAATAACAAAATAAAACGTAATCTATCTATGTAAAAAAAAGTACATATGTCATACACACAGGGATTCGGCACGTTTGGGGGTACTAGTATATATATTTAAGTACAGGGATTCTACTCTGTGGGATGTCAGATTTCGCATCGATCAGTAAAATGGCCTATCTGAAACAATTTTGTACAAAGCTGTCTAAATATAACGCCTATCCCGAGTCTTTATATTGTTCTTCAAATAAAACACAACTTTAAGCTGCATGCATGTATACTTTGCAAACAATTGCCACAGACATTGGCCATAGCAGGTCACATTTCCATACTAGGACACGGGTTCTGTCAGCAACAAAAAAAAATCTTCGACGGGAGAGTTTTAACTGTGAATAACATTATCAATAAAATGTGTTTCCACTAACGTGCAGGTTTATTCGGCAAAAATGTACGTCAAAAAGAGATTTCGTAGCATTTTCAATTTGTTTTGAAAATTTCTAAAGCTGCGCAATTCGCGTTGAAACGAGCGTTCTGATTGGATTAAGATTATTCTTCATATAGAAAAAAACATCTTGTTACATTCTAATAATCCAATCAGAACGCTCGTTTCAACGCTCGTTTCAACGCGAATTGCGCCGCTTTAGAAATTTTCAAAACAAATTGAAAATGCTACGAAATCTCTTTTTGACGTACATTTTTGCCGAATAAACCTACAAGTTAGTGGAAACACATTTTATTGATAATGTTATTCACAGTTAAAACTCTCTCGTCGAAGATGTTGTGTTGTTGCTGACAGAACCCGTGTCCTAGTATGGAAATGTGACCTGCTATGGCCAATGTCTTTGGCAATTGTTTGCAAAGTATACATGCATGCAGCTTAAAGTTGTGTTTTATTTGAAGAACAATATAAAGACTCGGGATAGGCGTTATAGTTGGACAGCTTTGTACAACATTGTTTCAGATAGGGCCATTTTACTGATCGATGCGAAATCTGACATCCCACAGAGTAGAATCCCTGTACTTAAATATATATACTAGTACCCCCAAATGTGCCGAATCCCTGTGGTCATACACGTAAAGATACAATACATAGCATGAAGATACAAATGGTTTGGGCCACAAGTTTTAACAACATTAGACAACGGCCCGCACCAGAAATATCCTGAATATCACGAGGTATGGTACATATTTACCTGATATCTTACATGTGTGCCTATTTATTGGTAGACTAATCTTAGTTAGATTATCACTAATCGAGTATCGCGTGTTTAGTATTGACTCCAATGACAAACAAACGTCAATTCAGGAGAGCAAGTGACCGATATATGAAATCCTACTATCACTTTTGAAAGTGTGTACATGTATATGAACGATGTATATGTATACTACAAACTCTGTTTATTGATTCAATGTTAGTGTTCGAATGTTTTCAGAATAATGTGTAGTAGCTATGCATATATACGTGCAAAATGCATTTTATTTGCTTTTTGCAATGTAATGTCGCTTTAAAATGTTAAATGAATATATTTATATAACTGAACAGACAACATATATCAATACCTCGCTCGCCCACATGGTTCGCCGGAGGCGAGGGTAAATAAGCTCAATCATCATCACTAGACAATACGCTCGCCCATATGGTTCGCCGGAGGCGAGGGTAAATAAGCTCAATCATCATCACTAGACAATACGCTCGCCCACATGGTTCGCCGGAGGCGAGGGTAAATAAGCTCAATCATCATCACTAGACAATACGCTCGCCCATATGGTTCGCCGGAGGCGAGGGTAAATAAGCTCAATCATCATCACTAGACAATACGCTCGCCCATATGGTTCGCCGGAGGCGAGGGTAAATAAGCTCAATTATCATCACTAGACAATACGCTCGCCCATATGGTTCGCCGGAGGCGAGGGTAAATAAACTCAATTATCATCACTAGACAATACGCTCGCCCACATGGTTCGCTCAATCATCATGTCAACACCGGTTCCAGGCTAACAACCCATGCATAGCACGTGAGAGTGGTAACTTATAGTAGCTGTATTCAGGAGTGTATCTATTAAGTTGACAGAACACATTGGTCAAATAAATGTATTTTATGATGACATAAAACTATTTATGTTTGTTTGTGATTTCATAGCTTAGGACTCATTATTCATGTCTGTTTGTGTGTTTTACGTTTATTTATCGTCGCTACCGGTTGCCCATATGAGCGACGCCTCCTGAAGAGATTAGTAATTTTAGATTTTGGAGGATAGTGCAATGATACAGACAGAGACCCATTCTAGAGTCTCCTCTGGTTCTTATACGTGCACGGTGTAAAGCACCGACACGAGACCTCGGTTTAACGTCCCATCTGAAAGACTGTTAATTTTATTAGGGTCAGAAGGGGGATCGAACCTGCGATCCCTGGATTACCAGTCCAGCGTTTTACAACTGGGCTACAGATCCGTCTGTCATGTCTATTAATATAGACAATGTTGTTATCAGTGGGGCTTGGCCAATCAACTGCGTTATTATCATCACGTGTCCATTAACAGCCAATTATGTGTTGGAGCTATAAATGAACATACTTGGTCTGCAGAAGGCAGTCACAGACGGATCTGTAGTCCATTGGTAAAACACTGGACTGGTAATCCAGGGATCGCAGGTTCGATCCCCCGTCTGACCCTAATACAATTAACAGTCTTTCAGATGGGACTTTAAACCGAGGTCTCGTGTCGGTGCTTTACACCGTGCACGTAAAAGAACCAGAGGAGACTCTGGAATGGGTCTTTGTCTGTATCATTGCACTATCCTACAAAATCTAAAATGACTAATCTCTTCAGGAGGCGACGCTCATATGGGCAACCGGTAGCGACGATAAATAAACGTAAAACACACACACAGAAGGCAGCCATTCAGTGTTTTGCTACGGTTTCCGACGTGGTAATGAGTGGCTTGATGACTGATAGAAGTACTGCTCACTGTGTGTTCGTGACCCAGTACAGTAGCCAGAGGCAAATTTCAACCGAGGCAATCTAGGGGGGGGGGGGTGCGTGGGCATGTTCCCCTTGTCGCAAACTCTCCTTTTTCTTCTCGTATTTATATATCTCAGTTGCTACGGCTCTTACCAGGGTCTATCCTATTGTAGACTCGCTGGAGTTGTCTAGGGGGTTTCTTCTTCAATATATGTATTAATAATAACTCAACACAGTCTTACATTTCTTCTATATAATATCTTGTTTAAATTGGCATCAGAGATATTCTGATATATATAATCAGTGATTTATATATATATACATCGTATCATTAAACGCTTATTTAACAATCCAATTTGTGTGAGCCGACTATGCGCTACACAATATATTTAACTCCAGTTCCTCTAATCCGTCATTACTCAATATCACTATAATCTAATCAATGTTTCTGATTTATTAACTTTTAATCACCTTCGATATGGTTCGCCGAAACTCTCTGTTTCTTCTATGGCTGAACGATTTTATTTAATTATTCGACAAATCTTTATAAGTTATAATTCTTATAATGTCCATAATATCTAAGTATCATAGAAACAGTTTCTATGTTCTATAGAATGAGATCACGCCACACTCTCTCCTGGAGGTAGGCCTAAGTGTTCTGATTTTAGTTAATAAAATCCATTTCTTATATACACGATTGAATCAATGTCTATATGATATAACAATTCCTAAAACATCTGTTATTCCTAAAACATCTGTTATGTTATCTAATATTACACCATCAAACCAGTTCGTCGCCTTTATATTACATAACTGGACACCTGCAACCACGGCCTTGATAAACTGAGATTAGGCCTAAAATCTTAATTCATTTCCCGCGCGAAGCGAGACTGATAATTTTTAGGCGCGAAAATAATAGCAGACGATTATGCATAAAACAAATATATATATATTACATGGTAAACACTTGGCCATATATAGAAACAGTTTAATGTATTTATATAATACATTACTATTTATATATAACAATAATAAACATTTCGTGCAAATAATGGTGGTTTTGCACAATCCTCCCTACCCGGGGAGAAGTTTGACATCGCCCGCTATCGGCCGATTTACAAATCTTCATTCCTTTGAATATACAGTAGAAAACAATCATAATATCAATACATCATATGTCCTAAAATAGCATTTCTTTCGCTAGGTACCAACATTCTAATCATAGAGGCAATAACTATTTACTGAACAACTGAAATAATACCAAGTACATTTACTAAGTCAAACATCACAATCATTAAACTCTACTGAGAAAGTCTGCTAGAACATTTTGAGTCCCTTTGATATGTTTAATGGTCAAATTAAATTCTGAGAGACACAGTGCCCATCTTAAGAGGCGTTGATTGGACGTTTTCGACCTACTTAACCATACAAGGGGATTATGATCTGAATTGATGAGTGTTTTGCTTGTGCTTACATATATGCGAAAATGTTCGATACCGGCCACTATAGCTAATAATTCCTTCTCTATTGTAGAGTAGTTTTTCTCTCGTGGAATAAGTTTTCGGGAATAAAATGCTACTGGGTGTGGTACTTGGTCAACGGTCTGAGTCAGTACAGCCGAAATTCCCAAATCGGAAGCATCAGTATAGAGTTCGAACTCTTGGTTAAAGTCCGGGGCCTTCAGTATGGGTTTATTGGTTAAAGCTTTCTTTAAGGATTCGAAAGCAAGTTGATGTTTATCGCTCCACTGAGTTATGATGTTCCCTGATCGCTTGCCCTTTAATAAGTCAGTCAGGGGAGCGGCGATCTCAGCGAACTTGGGAATGAATTTCCTGTAAAATCCTACTGATCCCAGATATCCTCGTAATTGTTTCTTGGTCTGTGGGGGAGAGATATTACTAATACACTCAACCTTGCTGGAAATTGGTTTGATTTTTCCCGAACCTAATTCATGTCCCAAGTACTTGACTGTTCCAGACCCAATTTTACACTTCTTCGGATTCAAAGTAACACCACTATCCTCTAGTCTATGAAATGTCCAATCCAAGTGATTTATGTGCTGTGACCATAAATTGGATCGAAAAGCAATATCATCCAGATATGCGTCGGCAAATCTATCGCGGATGGGTTCTGTCGGGGATTGAGCGATTATCTCGTTTATGGCCCTCTGGAAGGTAACTCCACCGTTTTTTAAACCAAATGGGAGAGTTAATGGTTCAAACAAGCCCCAGGGGGTTATGAACGCTGCAATTTCACTAGCTCGAGGGGTTAGCGGAATCTGCCAATATCCTTTATTAAGATCTAAAATTGATATCAGACTCGAACCTGCGACCTGATCAATGAGATCGTCTAATCTCGGGATGGGGAAGGCTTCTCCTCGAGTCAGATCATTAATTTTCCGATAATCAATACATGGTCGCCATTCCGAGTCTGATTTGCGTACCAATATTATGGGAGAGGCCCACTGGCTTCTGCTAGGGCGGATAATTCCTAACTCCAACATTTGATCTAGCTCAGTTTTTAATATTTGTTTCTTTTCTGGAGACATGCGGTAGTAAGGCTGGACTACGGGTGAAGCACCTTGCACATCAATATCATGGGTAACACCGTGGAAACGTCCCAGTTGTCCAGAGAATAGACGGGGGTAACGGTCAAATAACTGACTAATATCGTCTCTGTGGTCTGGGTTTAAATGACTGATATCCGGCCAGGTTTTCTTAGGTACAGATTCAAGAGGACTGCAAGGATCGAATTCTTTCTCAATGTCCGTAGGGGCTTGGTAATCTAATAGGGTAGGGTCTTGGGACTCATACACCGGACTACTATCAGCTAGAGCTGCACCCTCCTCCCTACCTGTCCAGGGCTTCAACTGGTTTACATGCATAACACGGTATTTTACTCTCTTATCAGGCATGTATATAATATAGATATGCGACGCTACCTTTTCGTGTACCGGATACGGTCCCTGGAGGGCATTTTTCAGCTTATTACCTTTTAACGGTAATCGTACTAACACTAATTCACCACGCTGGAATACACGCATTTTCGCTTTCTTACTTCTGTCATACTTGGTTTTACGACCATCTGCGGCCTGTTGTGCATTCTCGCTGGCGTCACGTAACGCTTCAGCTAATCTATGACATAATTCTTGTACATAGTTATTTATGGGGATCCCTTCATCCCGCTCATTTCTAGCCCAGAGATCATAAGTGGAATCTAGATTATCTCTAGGTTCGCGCCCATATAGAAGGTAGAAGGGAGAATATCCTGTGCTAGAGTGCTCTGCACTTCTATATGCAAATAATAGCCAGGGTAGCATCTCATCCCAAGGTGATAAAGAGTTCTCCCCAAGGATTCTAAGCATGGTTTTCAATGTACCATTATATTTCTCTATTGATCCGTTGGTTTGAGGCCTGTAACTCGTGCTAGTTAAGTGACGTATATCGTGCTCGGCTAGGAAGCGTGTGAATGTTTCAGCTATGAAAGCGCTTCCTCGGTCAGTCAACAGGGTCTGGGGTTTTCCATGTCGAGATATTATCTCGATCAGGGCTTTTAGTGCATTAACAGCAGTCGCTGCGGCGCATGGGAAAGATTCCGTATATTTAGTGGCATGATCAATAAAATTCAAGATATACTGGTTCCCATTAATAGTTTTCTTCATGGGTCCAACGAAATCAGCGGATATAAATCTGAATGGTTGGGATATAATGGGCAGGGGTTTCAATGGGGCTACAGTGGCTTTCTGTCCCTTACCCGCTCTCTGGCACGGCCCACAGCTATGGCAGAATCGTTTAACATCTGCGCGGATTCCCGGCCAAAAGAAGCGGCGCTTAATGCGCTTCAGGGTCTTACTAGGTCCCTGGTGTCCCGTACTTAAACTGTCATGGGCGAGTCCCGTTATATGATCCCGGAATCCCCGTGGAACTACCACCTGATCATATATTTTCCAGGGTCGAACTTTGGACGTGTCTTGAGGTTGTTCTCTCCTCATAAGTAGTCGGGGTTCGAGCTGGATGTAATATCCTTGCCGAATAGGTGTTCCTTCTTGAGCCATTTCCCAGAGGGGTGCTAAGGTCGGGTCATTATTCTGTTCTTGCAATAATTTATCAGGACTCAAATCGTCAATAGAGGGAATATTTTGGGGTTTAACTGCACTGGCTTTCTCAGAGGGGGAATTGATCTCAATTGTATTCCGAAAAGGTAAGACATTGTGATTTGTATCGGTCGTGTTTTCTGAGTCTGGGTTGGACGTGACAGTTTCATCAAACGGAATAATTTTCTTATTGGAGCGTGTAACCACGCCACAGGTAATCAAATCAGTGACAGGGGCAGTTTCACAGTCGTTACCTATTATAAGATCCACCCCCGCGGTGCATCTGTGCTTTAATACAGCCACCTTCAATGTTCCTTGGTAGATTGGACAATCAACGCTAATCTTTGCTATCGGGTAATTACCAGGGATATAATTGACACCGCGGATTGTTACCCGTTCACCTGTGTATCTAAATGATCAGCGGTTTGATCAGTAGCCGACAATAAACTGATTGTCGCACCTGTATCTCTCAAATACGTCACTTGTGCGGTGTTAGTATTTATGCGTGCTTGACCTGTATATTTGGCAAGTAATGGATTTACCATCTCGGTATTTTCACATGAGTTCACTGGCTCATTGGTTATAAAGGCTGAACTATGAGTAGTGTTTGACACGTGGTGTCCGTTTGCTAGGTTTCTAGTACCCCTGTACCTAGGTGAATTGGGATCTGCCCAACACTCTATTCGTCCGTGGCCATTACGCCTACAATAACTACAATATTTTTCTATCCGGGGAGTTCTATGGGTAGCTTGGGAATTATCTATCCTCATACTGGGTCGATACATGGGTGATGGGATATATGGCCTTGGGGCTGGAGGTCGGTGTTCTGTATCTCTGGGTTTCACATTCGGATTTGAATTAATCCGTGTCCTGGGCGCTAATCTGCGATGGAGGTTATATTCATCAGCCAGGGAAATACATTCCTGGAGAGTAGATGCTTTCTTATCCAGAATGAACAAATTAAGCTCATCACTTAGCTGGGAATCGAACCTATATCTCAAGAGCAGCTCGATCCAGTTGACCTCGCTCGGATCATTGTTCTCCGGCCATAGAGTCATTTGCTCCCTTAATTCCTTAATGAATTCGGAATATGTCTGCTGAGGTTTCTTTACCCAAGAGAAGAAATTCTTTCTATATACAGTGGGTGAGAGTCTATATTCATCCAAGATGGCGGCCTTGAGGGTATCGTAATTATTAGCGTCTTGGACAGGAAGAGTGGCATATATATTTCTGGCCTTGTCGGACAACTTGTCTATAATATGGCCCACCCATGTTTGTTTGGCGACCTGGCTAGCTTCGAACAGTATCTCACATGTTGCGAAGAATTTATCTGGCCTCATAGTCTGGGTCCAAATAGGAACAGAAATGTTTGTCTTAGAGGGCCTATTATCTGTATGGAGGGGGTTATTTTGCTGAGATTCCTGATCTCTCTGGATTTCTCTCAGGCGAATCTCCATCTGCATGTTCTCCCTTTGCATTCTTTCCTCCCTGTCCCTTTCTTTCTCTTCTCTTTCTCTCTCTCTTTCTTCTCTTTCCCTCTCTCTTTCTTTCTCATAAATCTCACCCTGACGTTCCAGATTTGCCTGATTAAAGAAGGGAGGTCTCATTAATTTGTCCCATATCTCATCACCTGTTGTCTGCAAGTCGGGGTGAACCGGCCCCTCAGTTTCCTTATTAGCACTCCTAGTTGTAGCCATTTTATTTTTTTATTTCCCAAAATTTTTAATCCCCAGAATGTATCTCCAAATGTATTATAGAATTGAGTTCAATAAAAGGAAGTAAATCACTAATATAATTTTTAATGATAATATTAAGCCTCTATGAAAAGAAAACTGGTACTTACCGAAGTCTGTCTCGTCCGTTAATCCAATATATAATTTATCACATATTCAAAGTTTGCACATTTCCAATAATTTAATCCATTTCACTAATTTAATAATTCGTTGACGTCTTTCACTTATTTACAAATTCTAACACTGTTTCGCATGCACTTCTATTTTCACACGTTAATTAATAGTCCCTTGTATTCTTCATGTATAAATCCTAGTGTCCTTCACAATATTCCATATATAAATTCTAGTGTCCTTCACAATATGTCACGATATGTCATTTCTTCTTTATTGTATTTTATTATCTCATGCAATAAAATGTTTTGTATTGTATTGTATGTCCAATCCCGGATGAGCCCCCAATTGTCGCAAACTCTCCTTTTTCTTCTCGTATTTATATATCTCAGTTGCTACGGCTCTTACCAGGGTCTATCCTATTGTAGACTCGCTGGAGTTGTCTAGGGGGTTTCTTCTTCAATATATGTATTAATAATAACTCAACACAGTCTTACATTTCTTCTATATAATATCTTGTTTAAATTGGCATCAGAGATATTCTGATATATATAATCAGTGATTTATATATATATACATCGTATCATTAAACGCTTATTTAACAATCCAATTTGTGTGAGCCGACTATGCGCTACACAATATAATTAACTCCAGTTCCTCTAATCCGTCATTACTCAATATCACTATAATCTAATCAATGTTTCTGATTTATTAACTTTTAATCACCTTCGATATGGTTCGCCGAAACTCTCTGTTTCTTCTATGGCTGAACGATTTTATTTAATTATTCGACAAATCTTTATAAGTTATAATTCTTATAATGTCCATAATATCTAAGTATCATAGAAATTTTTTCTATGTTCTATAGAATGAGATCACGCCACACTCTCTCCTGGAGGTAGGCCTAAGTGTTCTGATTTTAGTTAATAAAATCCATTTCTTATATACACGATTGAATCAATGTCTATATGATATAACAATTCCTAAAACATCTGTTATTCCTAAAACATCTGTTATGTTATCTAATATTACACCATCAAACCAGTTCGTCGCCTTTATATTACATAACTGGACACCTGCAACCACGGCCTTGATAAACTGAGATTAGGCCTAAAATATTAAGTCATTTCCCGCGCGAAGCGAGACTGATAATTTTTAGGCGCGAAAATAATAGCAGACGATTATGCATAAAACAAATATATATATATTACATGGTAAACACTTGGCCATATATAGAAACAGTTTAATGTATTTATATAATACATTACTATTTATATATAACAATAATAAACATTTCGTGCAAATAATGGTGGTTTTGCACACCCTTAACATTGTTGGTGTATAGAAACGATTTCCTGCGTTTTCTGATTTAATGAGTTTAGACGTATACTTATGTACTGACCTTTCAGCTCTCTAGCAGTCAACATTTTATACAGCAAAGGGATATATTTTGGCATTTAATTTATTTAATTTGTCATTTACAGTCAAACCTGTCTTAAGTAGCCAGTCAAGGGATTCAGAGAAAGTGCCTGCTTAGCACATGTGGCTGCTTACTAGAGTCAAATATATAATAAAACAACCGATTGGGAATTTGGAAAGTGCTGCTTAATACAGATTGGCTGTTTAATGGAGGTGACCACTAACACAGGTTTGACTGTATTTTTGTTTTCCTTGAACATTTAACCGCGGCAGCTGCCTCGGTGTGCCTCAGTGTGGTTACGGGCCTGTGTCCATTAGAGACGGTTTTGTGTCTCAGAGAGTCATGTCCTTCAGATAAGTATTGTTGTTTTACTTACAACATATATGTTTATTATTGAATAAAAATTGAATTCTGAAATGTGAATTATTACCTAATAATTATGAAAGTCGTATTATGTAACAATTACGGACACGCTTCGTTGGTTGCCCAAGGAAACAATACTAGTACAGTTGTTTCATTTACTTCTGCATGTGAAAGTGAGTCAAAACAATCACATAATATTAGTCTCAATACAGCCCAAAGTTAGTAACATACATTATGGCACAAGGACTAAAATAATATAATTTAGTATTGACAACCAATCGACCGGTATTTGACCACTTTGGGAGTATTGACCAGGGCGGTTTTAACCGGGGGTGGGGGTCGACCGGCCAACGTTGCATATGTTGGAATCACGTTAAATCTTGCCCCCCGGGTTCATACTATATAATCCGATATTATCTGCACGAAGGCAGTTGTCTCATTGGCTACCAACCAACTCATTGTCACCAAGGTTTTGACTGTAATGTTGTAATTGCATGTGACAAATTATGGTACCTGTTCCCCCCGGATTCATACTGTAACCCGATATTAACTGCGAATACAGGAGCTCCATTGGCTACCAACCAACTAGTTGTCACCAAGGTTTGGATTGTAGTGTTGTATTCACGTTAAATCCTTTGAATGCATTTGACAAATTATAATACCTGGTAGTTCTAGTATTAACTGCGCGAAGACAGTTGTCTCATTGGTTACTACCAACCAACTCATTATCACCAAGGTTTGACTGTAATGTTGTAATTGCATGTGACAAAGCATGGTACCTGGTCCCCCCGGATTCATACTGTAACCCGGTATTAACTGCGCGAAGACAAGGACTCCATTGGCTCCCAACAACTAGTTGTTGCCAGGGTTTGAGTTTACTGTTTCAACATCGTTAACTTTATTCTTCTCCGTGTTATTTATCGGGCTTTCTTAGTTCTTCAAATTATTCACTCATCATGAAAGCTGCTTGTTTCTGATGTTCGGGATCGTTCTTCCTGAATCAAAGTATAATGCTATGTAAGACGGCGTAACATGCTTGCCTGGTCACATGTAGCTTGGTCCTCCGTGTCCTCGGTATGATCTGATATCAGCTGAGTATGCACTGCTTCACTGTGTGTGTTTTACGTTTATTTATCGTCGCTACCGGTTCCCCATATGAGCGACGCCTCCTGAAGATATTATTCATTTTAGATTTTGAAGGATAGTGCATGATACAGACAGAGACTCATTCCAGAGTCTCCTCTGGTTCTTTTAAGTGCACGGTGTAAAGCACCGACACGAAACCTCGGTTCAACGTCCCATCTGAAAGACTGTCAATTTGATTAGGGTCAGACGGGGGATCGAACTGCTTCACTTGTGGCTATTGTTTCTTTTATACTGTATCTGAGGCAACTGGTGGGGTCCTTTCTTCCTAGGGCTACGTGTTCTTCGATGAGGCCAATGGTAAGGGTTTGAGGACTGTTGTCAGCTCTAGGTTGGAGCTTGTGATTATAGTCAGGTGTAATTGTGTTCACCACGTCTATATGTGATATTCAGAATATCAACGGCACCTTGGACAGCTATGTTGTCAGCCCACTCACCACGCTGTAGTTCTGTAATATATGCGTCCATAGAGCTTGCATCGGGAAGGAAGACTGCATACACGTTGGCATACTACACACTTGTCTTTAGGGATTGGATTATCTGACTGGGCCACGTATTATTCACTCAGTAGCTGGTTCCGTTGTTATTGATACCGCATGGAAGAAACAGTTGCCATGATCTGGCACATCATGGACGCAGTATCCATATTGTTCCGCAAGTGATGATATACATTCAATTAAAGCTTCATTTAACGCATACCTAGATGAGATATGAACTGGCGGTAATAAATGTGGGTCAGTAATGTATGACATTGTCCTTGTATATATTGAAGTCATGATTGATGCTATCATTCCCGTGTCTTGCATTCAATATTCTGCTATTGCGACAGGATTTTGTAGGAATTCTGCGGACCCCATTAGCACAACCTGCCATTTGCCCTGTTTCACTTTTCGGGAGGAACGGTGAGAGAAACAAACGGGGAACTTTCAGAGAACTTAAAGGTAAATTTGCGAGAGAACTGACTATGGAAACCAAATTAGGGTGGGACTTTTATTGGCTTATTTATGGATTTTGAAGGGAATATTAGCATCAAATGAGTATTTCTGATATGATAGTATGCCTTTGGTGATAACTAAAGCTGTGATGTTATTATGATGAATATAGAAAAGAATGAGTAAATTTATGAGTTTAAAGCTGAAAGTTTGAGTTTATTTTATTTATTCCCATGATGACCGGGACGTCAATTTAAATGTCAACTGATGATGAACATAGAAAAGAAAGAGTAAATTTATGAGTCTGAAACTGAACATTTGAGTTTATTTTATTTATTCCCATGATGACTTGAGCATCAATTTAAATGTGAACAGATGAACGCCTAACTCTGCTAACAGCATGCCAATACGATGTTTCTAATAGATGTTCCCTTGTCTATTACATAGTTTACTATAGAAGGCAATGACAGTGGACACTTCGCTGACCGCCATGACCACACGCCTTGACCTATTTATCCCAAAATAGAACCATTTACTCCGAGACCAACCCTCTATCCACAACGTTTCATCAAAATCCACCAACAAGGTTTAGAGCGCCTCCGTAGTCCAGCACACCTTTGTTAGAACTCGCCTTTCGGGGCTATTAACAGGACCAATGAATGTTCTCCCTTTAAAGGACAAGCGATAAAATGATCATATGTGAGAAAGTTGTCAGTCGCTTGTGTAGTTTGGCATTTGTCTGGTCTAACACGTTGGACTGCGAATCCATGGATCGCAGGTTCGATCCCCCGTCAGACCATAATAATATTAACTTTCAGATGGGACATTAAACGTTAAGGTCTCGTGTGGGTGCTTTACAAGATGCACGTAAAATAACCAGAGTAGACTCTGGAATGGGTCTCTGTATCATTGCACTTTCCTCCAACATATAAAACTATTAATCTCGTCAGGACGAGTCGCGTCGAGCGTTCCTATTATGCTTCACTAGTATATAATTATGTCAACTGTTTGCTTCGTTTTAAAGCTACACACATAGACAGGATTAAAGCTACAAGCATGCATAGTTACATTTCCATTTACAATTTGTATGGGAATTTATAATTTGGGCAGAGCCTCTTGCGTCCATTATTTGTTTGTTACATTCCAGTGGAGGTCTACTGTGGATTTGAGTGAGACGACCCTCTCTGGCAGGTAATTCCAGGAACTTACCATTCTAATGCTGACATCGTTATGACGTAACAGCGATTAGTCCTTTCTGAAGAGTTGGTTTATACTACTTACCATTCAAATGCTGAAATCGTTATGCCGTAACAGCGATTAAATTAGTCCTTTGTGAAGAGTTGGTTTATACTACTTACCATTCAAATGCTGAAATCGTTTTGACGTAACAGCGATTAAATTAGTCCTTTGTGAAGAGTTGGTTTATACACTTTCATGGAATTACCTCTCGTTGCTGAGATAGTTGATATTTTGAATGTACACTAGAAGTTAATTGTTTGTTTGTTCGGGTTTTACGGCTTCATCAGTACCATTTTGGGGAATGGACACGTCGCTGACATGCCGGACCACACGTGTTGATCGAATTCTCGTCCGCCTCCGTTGTCGAGTGGTTACGGTCGCTGACTTGAATACCACGATAACCTATCCAATCCTATAGCAACTTATATAATTATGCCTCTAGCGCCACAAATCGCCTCAATTATCTGAAAGTGTTTCCATTCTTTGGAAGAACCTACAAAAATAGATGCATACACTTTGGGCTGCAGGTATCTATGTAACAAACGAACGTTCCGTGGAACAAACGGTTACGTGCCTCAAACTAAATTTGCTACGTATCTTTACATTTTTTCCACACTTATTTTCACTTTCTGTGTTTACATCACAATGCCACAGTTTAGTAGTATAAAATAGCGTTACGTTTCGAAAATGGTCCATATAGTCTTGTTTGTGTTTTATTTATCGTCGCTACCGGTTGCCATATGAGCGACGTCTCCTGAAGAGATTAGTCATTTTAGATTTTTGGAGGATAGTGCAATGATACAGACAGAGTCTCCTCTAGTTCTTTTACTTGCACGATGTAAAGCACCGACACTAGACCTCGGTTAAAGTCCCATCCGATAGACTGTTATTTCTATTAGCGTCATACGGAGGATCGAACCTGCGATCTCTGGATTACAAGCCCAACGTGCTAACCACTGGACTACAGATCCGTATAGCCTTGTCACCGTGAGCGAGCGTTGGATCATTTTGAATGTGCATTGAGGGGCTTGGGGCTAACACCCGCAAGGCGCCGTTGGAAGTACGAGTCTCTGATACATGGTCAACGATGTGGCTGACCTGCAGAAGATACTCGCACGTGCTGTTGTCGTGCGGAACATTGCTGGTGAGAGCATCTACAATACTCAGTAATATTCATTGAATTACGAAGATTAAATATATATATATATATTTTATAAAATTGATGAAACTTCAAACTCCTGTGATCATAGGTGATATACCAAACATCAAAGTGCTGTGGTCATGGCCTTGGGTGGGGAAACTGGTTTGCATGGCACATTGATCAGTGTCTATATAGTCATTTACCGTGTCCACTTACAGCGAAACACAATATAAACTGACGTTAGTAAATACTAATATTACATCGGTATGGCATCTCAATTTCCCACCTTTACTAGTCAACCCGAAACCGTGGGTGTCGTCTGCTGTGACACTGCTATACATATAATATAACGTTTATATTAGTTTGACAACCACACGGCTGGTCGGAGTAACCTAACCATACTATATTCTTTAATTATAGTATCTATTATTTTATTGATTCGAAAATGTGTCGACTCCTTGTAGTAGTAGCGGCTGTTTTCGGTAAGTTTATTTAAATTATTTTGCAGCTTATGTAGGCCCTATATGAAAATACATTTCTCGTGACTTACTTACATATTTTTCAATTCACTGTAAAACAGGTTTTGCTGTGTCATGCAATTATTGTGGCGTTTGCAATATACATATCACTACCTTGTGTGGCGTCCGTTGTCCAGTGGTAGAGCGTCTGGTTTGGGATCGAAGGGTCCCGTGATCGATACTTGGTCAGGCCACTTGTGTAGTGTCAGTGAGCAAGGCACCTCACACACATTGCTTAGTACTTGTTAATCGCTTCGGTCGGCTAATCTTGCACAGGATACCTGTTAAGGTCTCTGCAAGGGATTTGACATAAATGGAACATACATACAACACTCTTTGTCCCATTCTCCCTGTGTACATATTCGCTTAGCACTATTGCAACCAGGGTGGTGGTATGTACATTTAAAGACATACCGACCTACTTTCAAATTTCATAAAATAGATGCATAATTATATTGTTTGGCTACATTAAACTGAGACTAAATAAATCTCCGCCAAAGCCTTCGTGAACTACGACCAGGACATACATTTGGGTTTTACCGTTATTATAACGCTGTCGTGACGTCATACCTTTTACTTGCAGTCCATTATTATTAATTAATATATATTACTATATATATATATATATATATATATATATATATATATATATATTATATATATATATATATATATATATATATTAATTATTAATATTGGACTGGTGTCAGAGTATTATATTAAATACTAAGCCTACACGCCAACATTAATAATTTTAAATAGTAGGATCTTGTTATATTTATAAGTGTGTGTTTTAAGTAAGATATAAGCACCAAACGGGTCTGCCTCCGTGGTCGAGTGGTTACGGTCGCTGACTTGTATACCATTGTAACCTATCATCACTGATGGTCACGGGTTCGAGCCCCGCTCAGGCCGCGTCTCATTTATATGAAAAAGTTGGCAGTTTCTTACGGAGGTTGGTGCACCCAAGTACTGGTTAACCGCTGGAGCCTGCCCAGGAAATGTGTTGTTAGGTAAACTGCCCGCCGGCGATATAGCCCAAAATGCAGGCGTAAAACCCGAAATATAACAATTTAAGCACCAAACGGATCCAATATGTAAAATATTGGTACTGTATTTGGCGCTACACGCCTCACACAGTCCAATATTTTACATATTGGATCGTTTTCGGCTTATATCCTATGCATATTTGAATCATTTAAATAAGTGTACCATAATCTAAAGCTCATATTATATTTCATAAATCGAGTATTAAGTTCACGGAATATGCAAATGTCTCCAAACAATACTGCTACTGCTTTGTATAGGTAGGTATAAATGTAATGTATAGATTTCTCGTTTTTCATTTAAAATATTGCATACCACCACAGGCGCCCTAACTTTCGCATAACAAACATTCAGGATTTTGAAAAGTGTGCATACATTTGGTTTATGTTTTTGTGGAAACATGATTTACATTGATGCACCATCTGACTTATATATTTGACACCTACATAGAAACAGCTGTCATGCATGTTACGTATGTAACCCATGTCATATTTATGTTAAAGGGAACTAATTATTGATATTTAGTACATGTACATTATAATGTTTCCAAACCCTGCTGCAAGCGTACCACCCAATAGTTTCCCTATATGGCCTAATAAAATCACTGGTCTGAATCATATCATAATTATATAGCCTGGTCCCATACTATGTCTTTGTATAATATATACTAGTCTTCACTACTATTGTGTATAAAGTATTATGGGTGAGTGATTGTGAGTGACAATCAGGTCAGATGTGTGAATGAGTGAACTAACTCAACTAATTAGGTGCACTTTCCAACTAACTTGTTCAAGACCCTTATCCCACACTCTTACTCTACTAGTCAAACGGATAAGTTGAAAAGCTATCCTGTTTACCTTAATATATACTATACTAGTAAATATATACATATATACATTATATGTATCAGCTGATAGCCGGACTCTGGTAATGTAATGTTTTATCTTTGATATTTTACATTGTAAAATATTTATTTGAAATGCTTGGATTGGAATTGTGTATTTACTATTTTGTATTGTGAAATTAAGTAGAATGATTTGTACATAATACTAGTATGTATATATTGTATTTTACAGGCTCTTTATATCCATATATACGAAAATACGAAAACAACCAGAGTTTGTCATATCTATAAACTCCCCGGTCTACACGTACATAGAAACATCTGGCACATACATAGAACATCAGTCACGTCTGTCACGTCTGTCACGTACAAAGCACTAATAATTGCTTATTGTATTGCTATTTTATTATTACTGTCGGCGTGTGAATCATAGACGGATCTGTACTCCAGTGGCCAACATGCTGGACTGGTAATCCAGGGATCGCAGGTTGGATCCCTTGTCTGACCCACAGGGGTTCGGCACGTTTGGGGGGTACTAGTATATATATTTAAGTACTAGTATATATATTTAAGTACTTAAATATATAGTTTAGTTTTTTAGTTTAGTTTATTTTATTAAATTCCAATAGGCTGTCAAGCCCATGAGGACATATATACATATTATATACAGTTAGCGAACAGTGCAAACATAAAGCATACATTTTATACAAATGAGCTCCCACAGCCATTTATATTTATATCTATGTGTAAATACATATACTATTTATCTGATATGTGTCTTATAATTAAAGCAAAATAGTTCTTTATTTCTAACAAGGAGAAGGTCAAAAGACACAACAAAACACAAAACCAAACATACAAAATTGAAGTTGTTGCAAAGTTGTATAACATGGCCGAGTAGTAAACCCTTCGTAACCATATTCATTGCTAAATATTACAAATTTAACATGTGGTCTTATTTGTAAATCAGAACGCATCATATATATACTAGTACCCCCAAACGTGCCGAATCCCTGTGGTGTGACCCTAATACAATTAACATTTTTTCAGTTGGGACTTTAAACCGAGGTCTCGTAATGTAGGTCACACGTTTGTTTATAAATCGAACTGTATTGTTTGGCAACATTAAACTGAGACTAATTAACCTCCACCAAAGTCTTCGTGAGATTTCGTGAACTACGACCAGGACATACGTTAGGGTTTTACCGTTAATTTTTTAATCGAGTAAGTGTACAATAATCTAAAGCTCATATTTTACTTCGGAAATCGATTATTAACGAAGTTAGTTCACGGAATATGCAAATGTCTCAGTTTAATGTTGCCAAACAATGCCTGTATTGGTAAACCAATCGGGTCCAACTCTGTATTTATTCCTTTTAGTCAATCACATATTTTGAGAAGTTTGTTATTATCCGAAATCTCGACATTTACAAACTTATTGTTTGGTGGTGTTTCAATTGTTCTACTCCTTCACCGTTTACGTTATCAATTTGACTTGTACATGATTGTCTTCCTTTTCATGTTTATGTGCTTAACTTTGTACGAGCTATTGTCCAGTTTCGTGGGGATATGTTGCATTATGGGGTTGTGTTCGGCAATTCGTTATTCAAAACCAATCGCCATCTGTAATTTTATTGTGTAATCTTTTTCCGAATGGCTAATTGTGTAACAACGTATCGGATGGCGATTGGCTTAGTCTATAACGGTTTACAAATTACAGAGAGTTGTTAAGTCCTGTAGTTTCATAACTTATCCATTTCTGACATTGTATATTTTAATCATGCACATGATTCAATTGATAACAAATTCAATAAAGTCTATGATGTCCCTCATCCTTGTCTGTGAGGCCCACATCCATGTCATTGGAGCCGCCTCCCTGTCTGATATCCCCCATCCTTGTCTGTGAGGCCCACATCCATGTCATTGGGGCCGCCTCCCTGTCTATGATATCCCCCATCCTTGTCTGTGAGGCCCACATCCATGTCATTGGAGCCGCCTCCCTGTCTATGATGTCCCTCATCCTTGTCTGTGAGGCCCCATCCATGTCTTTGGGCCCCTCCCTGTCTATGATATCCCTCATCATTGTCTGTGAGGCCCACATCCATGTCTTTAGGGCCGCCTCCCTGTCTATGATGTCCCTCATTATTGTATGTGAGGCCCACATCCATGTCTTTAGGGCCGCCTCCCTGTCTATGATGTCCCTCATTCTTGTATGTGAGGCCCCCATCCAAGTCTTTGGGC
>CM026389.1:58356484-58402464 GCA_014843695.1 Archivesica marissinica | reverse complement strand
CATCCTTGTATGTGAGGCCCCATCCATGTCTTTGGGCCCCTCCCTGTCTATGATATCCCTCATCATTGTCTGTGAGGCCCACATCCAAGTCTTTGGGCCCCTACATGTCTATGATATCCCTCATGCTTGTCTGTGAGGCCCACATCCATGTCATTGGAGCCACCTCCCTGTCTATGATGTCCCTCATCCTTGTATGTGAGGCCCCATCCATGTTTTGGGACCCCTCCCTGTCTATGATATCCCTCATCCTTGTCTGTGAGGCCCCATCCATGTCTTTGGGGCTGCCTCCCTGTCTATCATATCCCTCATCCTTGTCTGTGAGGCCCCATCCATGTCTTTGGGGCCGCCTCCCTGTCTATCATATCCCTCATCTTTGTCTGTGAGGCCCACATCCATGTCTTTGGGCACCTCCCTGTCTATGATATCCCTCATCCTTGTCTATGAGGCCCCCATCCATGTCTTTGGGGTCGCCTCCCTGTCTATCATATCCCTCATCTTTGTCTGTGAGGCCCACATCCATGTCTTTGGGCACCTCCCTGTCTATGATATCCCTCATCCTTGTCTGTGAGGCCTCCATCCATGTATTTGGGGCCGCCTCCCCCTGTCTATGATGTCCCTCATCCTTGTCTGTGAGGCCCCATCCATGTCTTTGGGCCCCTCCCTGTCTATGATATCCCTCATCCTTGTCTATGAGGCCCCCATCCATGTCTTTGGGGCCGCCTCCCTGTCTATGATATCCCTCATCATTGTCTGTGAGGCCCCCATCCATGTCTTTGGGGCCCCCTCCCTGTCTATGATGTCCCTCATCCTTGTCTGTGAGGCCCCATCCATGTCTTTGGACCCTCCCTGTCTATGATATCCCCCATACTTGTCTGTGAGGCCCCATCCATGTCTTTGGGGCAGCCTCCCTGTCTATGATATCCCCCATCCTTGTCTGTGAGGCCCCCATCCATGTCTTTGGGGCCCCCTCCCTCTATGAGTCCCTCACCTTGTCTGTGAGGCCCCCCTGTCTTTGGACCCTCCCTGTCTATGATATCCCCCATCCTTGTCTGTGAGCCCCATCCATGTCTTTGGGCCGCCTCCCTGTCTATGATATCCCCATCCTTGTCTGTGAGGCCCCATCCATGTCTTTGGGGCCCCCTCCCTGTCTATGATATCCCCCATCCTTGTCTGTGAGGCCCCATCCATGTCTTTGGGGCTGCCTCCCTGTCTATGATATCCCTCATCCTTGTCTATGAGGCCCCCATCCATGTCTTTGGGGCCCCCCTCCCTATCTATGATGTCCCTTATCCTTGTCTGTGAGGCCCCATCCATGTCTTTGGACCCTCCCTGTCTATGATATCCCCCATCCTTGTCTGTGAGCCCCCATCCATGTCTTTGGGGCCGCCTCCCTGTCTATCATATCCCTCATCCTTGTCTGTGAGGCCCCCATCCATGTCTTTGGGGCCGGCTCCCTGTCTTATCATATCCCTCATCCTTGTCTGTGAGGCCCCATCCATGTCTTTAGGGCCGCCTCCCTGTCTATGATGTCCCTCGTTCTTGTATGTGAGCCCCCATCCATGTCTTTGGGGCCGCCTCCCTGTCTATGATATCCCTCATCCTTGTCTGTGAGGCCCCATCCATGTCTTTGGACCCTCCCTGTCTATGATATCCCCCATCCTTGTCTGTGAGGCCCACATCCATGTCATTGGAGCCGCCTCCCTGTCTATGATGTCCCTCATCCTTGTCTGTGAGGCCCCATCCATGTCTTTGGGGCCCCCTCCCTGTCTATGATGTCCCTCATCCTTGTCTGTGAGGCCCCATCCATGTCTTTGGGCCCCTCCCTGTCTATGATATCCCTCATCATTGTCTGTGAGGCCCACATCCATGTCTTTAGGGCCGCCTCCCTGTCTATGATGTCCCTCATTATTGTATGTGAGGCCCACATCCATGTCTTTAGGGCCGCCTCCCTGTCTATGATGTCCCTCATTCTTGTATGTGAGGCCCCCATCCAAGTCTTTGGGCCCCTACATGTCTATGATATCCCTCATCCTTGTCTGTGAGGCCCACATCCATGTCATTGGAGCCACCTCCCTGTCTATGATGTCCCTCATCCTTGTATGTGAGGCCCCATCTATGTTTTGGGACCCCTCCCTGTCTATCATATCCCTCATCCTTGTCTATGAGGCCCCATCCATGTCTTTGGGGCCGCCTCCCTGTCTATCATATCCCTCATCCTTGTCTGTGAGGCCCCCATCCATGTCTTTGGGGCCGCCTCCCTGTCTATCATATCCCTCATCTTTGTCTGTGAGGCCCACATCCATGTCTTTGGGCCCCTCCCTGTCTATGATATCCCTCATCCTTGTCTGTGAGGCCCACATCCATGTCTTTGGGACCCCTCCCTGTCTATGAGATTTTCATCCTTGTCTGTGAGGCCCACATCCATGTCTTTGGGGCCGCCTCCCTGTCTATGATATCCTCATCCTTGTCTTTGAGATCCTCATCCTTGTCTATGAGATCCTCATCCTTGTCTCTGAGGCCCCCATCCATGTCTTTGGGCCCCTCCATGTCTATGATATCCCTCATCCTTGTCTGTGAGGCCTCCATCCATGTCTTTGGGTCCGCCTCCCTGTCTATGATGTCCTCATATTTGTCTGAGGCCCACATCCATGTCTTTGGGACCCCTCCATGTCTATGATGTCCCTCATCCTTGTCTGTGAGGCCCCATCCATGTCTTTGGGCCCCTCCCTGTCTATGATATCCCTCATCATTGTCTGTGAGGCCCACATCCATGTCTTTGGGGCCACCTCCCTGTCTATGATGTCCCTCATTCTTGTATGTGAGGCCCACATGCATGTCTTTGGGCCCCTCTCTGTCTATGGTATCCCTCATCCTTGTCTGTGAGGCCCACACCCATGTCTATGGGACCCCTCCCTGTTTATGATATCCCTCATCCTTGTCTGTGAGGACCCCATCCATGTCTTTGGGGCCGCCTCCCTGTCTATGATGTCCCTCATCCTTGCCTGTGATGCCCACATCCATGTCTTTGGGCCCCTCCCTGTCTATGATATCTCCCATCCTTGTCTGTGAGGCCCCCCTCCACGTCTTTGGGACACCTCCCTGTCTATGATATTCCTCATCCTTGTATGTGACGCCCCATCCATGTCTTTGGCCCCTCCCTGTCTATGATATCCCTCATCCTTGTTTGTGAGGCCCACATCCATGTCTTTGGGACCCCTCCCTGTCTATGAGATCTTCGTCCTTGTCTGTGAAGCCCCCATCCATGTCTTTGGGACCCCTCCCTATCTATGAGATCCTCATCCTTGTCTGTGAAGCCCCCATCCATGTCTTTGGGGCCGCCTCCCTGTCTATGAGATCCTCATCCTTGTGTATGAGATCCTCATCCTTGTCTATGAGATGCTCATCCTTGTCTGTGAGGCTCCCATCCATGTCTTTGGGCCCCTCCATGTCTATGATATCCCTCATCCTTGTCTGTGAGGCCCCCATCTATGTCTTTGGGACCCCTCCCTGTCTATGAGATCCTCATCCTTGTCTGTGAGGCCCCCATCCATGTCTTTGGGCACCTCCCTGTCTATGATATCCCTCATCCTTGTCTGTGAGGCCCCCATCTATGTCTTTGGGACCCCTCCATGTCTATGAGATCCTCATCCTTGTCTGTGAGGTCCCCATCCATGTATGTGAGGAAATTCTCCCTCTCCCTATATCTAACGACGTCCTCCCATCTATCTTTGAGACCATACTAGTTCAGGTACGGACATGCAACCGGGTAAACCACCGGCCTTCCCACAATACAGTTGGATAGTCTTCTCGCACGAAAACTTCGACACCCCCAGTGAGAATCGACCTTGATTCCGGTGGCGAGATATATATAGCCATGATAGTGTAGCCTATGTATACATGCTTGAAATACAGCTCGCAGGGGCACCAGGGTCTTCATTACGGGTAGTAGCTGGAGATTCGCCAATATGACCTAAGCTGTTGGTGTGACATTAACCCATTTCATTCTGGATACATTTAAAGGCTTTTGCAAACAACATAGATCCAGATCAACCGCAGCGTGACGCTGCATGCTGATCAGGATCTATGTTGTTTGCTACATAGCCAAGTGTCTTAGCAAGATCATTTGAATAGCAAAGAGCCTGATCAGACGGAACATTCCGTGGCGGTTGATCTGGCTCTATGTTCTTTACAAATACTGTATGAACAGTATCCAGAATGAAATGGGTTAACCCCCAACGCAATACACCAACCAGTAAAGTATACATTTAAGCGGTATGCCGAAGATAGTGTTTCTGTTCAAGCCATAAGTCACGCATTTCATGTGGCGAACAGGCGAATGCGATCAGATGTAGTATGGACTTTGTTGTTTTGGGATTTTTAAGGTCACACCTTAGGTCATACGGCGACACTACCGCTATTATTGGTGGAATGAGACCCCTGCCGCCCATCTGTACAGTACTGCAGGCAATGACGGGTACCCGGATAGAACCACCGACCTACCACAAGCCACCTGGATAGCTTCCTTACATGAACTAATTCCACATCGAACATACAGTGGCGAGGCACAATGATTTGAAGTCAACGACCGTAACCATCTGACCACAGTGGCCTGAAATGCGTGAATTATGGCTTGAACAAAACCACTATCTCAGGTGTTTGTATCCTGGCTAATACAAATAATAATATAATTTGGGTATTATGTCTAGTTCCGGTGTTTGTATCCTGGCTTATGCCACTATAATTTATGTATTAGGTCTTGTTCCGGTGTTTGTTTCCTGGCTTATGCCACTATAATTTATGTATTAGGTCTAGTTCCGGTGTTTGTATCCTTTCTAGTGTCAATATAATGTATGCATTAGGTCTAGTTCCGGTGTTTGTATCCTTTCTAGTGTCAATATAATTTATGTATTAGGTCTAGTTCCGGTGTTTGTATCCTTTCTAGTGTCAATATAATGTATGCATTAGGTCTAGTTCCGGTGTTTGTATCCTTTCTAGTGTCAATATAATTTATGTATTAGGTCTAGTTCCGGTGTTTGTATCCTTGCTAGTGTCAATATAATTTATGTATTAGGTCTAGTTCCGGTGTTTGTATCCTTGTTTATGCCAATAACAATATAATTTAGGTATCCGATCTAGTTCCGGAGTTTGTATCCTGGCTAGTGTCAATATAATTTATGTATTAGGTCTAGTTCCGGTGTTTGTATCCTGGCTAGTGTCAATATAATTTATGCATTTGGTCTAGTTCCGGTGTTTGTATTGTTGCTAGTGTCAATATAATTTATGTATTAGGTCTAGTTCCGGTGTTTGTATCCTGGCTTATGCCACTATAATTTATGTATTAGGTCTAGTTCCGGTGTTTGTATCCTGGCTAGTGTCAATATAATGTATGCATTATGTCTAGTTCCGGTGTTTGTATCCTGGCTAGTGTCAATATAATTTATGAATTTGGTCTAGTTCCGGTGTTTGTATTGTTGCTAGTGTCAATATAATGTATGCATTAGGTCTAGTTCCGGTGTTTGTATCCTGGTTTATGCCAATATAAATTTGGTATTAAGTCTTGTTCCGGTGTTTGTATCCTGGCTTATGCCACTATAATTTATGTATTAGGTCTTGTTCCGGTGTTTGTTTCCTGGCTTATGCCACTATAATTTATGTATTAAGTCTAGTTCCGGTGTTTGTATCCTGGCTTATGCCACTATAATTTATGTATTAGGTCTTGTTGCGGTGTTTGTTTCCTGGCTTATGCCACTATAATTTATGTATTAGGTCTAGTTCCGGTGTTTGTATCCTTTCTAGTGTCAACATAATTTATGTATTAGGTCTAGTTCCGGTGTTTGTATCCTTGTTTATGCCAATAACAATATAATTTAGGTATCCGATCTAGTTCCGGAGTTTGTATCCTGGCTAGTGTCAATATAATTTATGCATTTGGTCTAGTTCCGGTGTTTGTATTGTTGCTAGTGTCAATATAATTTATGTATTAGGTCTAGTTCCGGTGTTTGTATCCTGGCTTATGCCACTATAATTTATGCATTATGTCTAGTTCCGGTGTTTGTATCCTTGCTAGTGTCAATATAATTTATGTATTAGGTCTAGTTCCGGTGTTTGTATCCTGGCTAGTGTCAATATAATGTATGCATTATGTCTAGTTCCGGTGTTTGTATCCTTGCTAGTGTCAATATAATTATGCATTAGGTCTAGTTCCGGTGTTTGTATCCTTGCTAGTGTCAATATAATTTATGCATTAGGTCTAGTTCCGGTGTTTGTATCCTTGCTAGTGTCAATATAATTTATGTATTAGGTCTAGTTCCAGTGTTTGTATCCTTGTGTATGCCAATAACAATATAATTTAGGTATTAGGCCTAGTTCCGGTGTTTGTATCCTTGCTAGTGTCAATATAAATTAGGTAGTAGGCCTAGTTACGGTGTTTGTATCCTTGCAATATAGGCATTAGGCCTAGTTCCGGTGTTTGTATTCTTGATAGTGTCAATATAAATTAGGCCTAGTTTCCGGTGTTTGTATCCTTGTTAGTGTCAATATAATTTAGGAATTAGGCCTAGTTCCGGTGTTTGTATTCTTGCTAGTGTCAATATAAATTAGGAATTAGGCCTAGTTCCGGTGTTTGTATTGTTGCTAGTGTCAATATAAATTATGAATTAGGCCTAGTTCCGGTGTTTGTATACTTGCTAGTGTCAATATAATTTATGTATTAGGTCTAGATCCGGTGTTTGTATCCTTGTTTATGCCAATAACAATATGATTTAGGTATTATGTCTAGTTCCGATGTTTGTATCCTGGTTTATGCCAAAACAATATAATTTAGGTAGTATGCCTAGTTCCGGTGTTTGTATCCTTGCAATATAGGAATTAGGCCTAGTTCCGGTGTTTGTATCCTTGCAATATAGGAATTAGGCCTAGTTCCGGTGTTTGTATTCTTGCTAGTGTCAATATAATTTAGGAATTAGGCCTATTTACGGTGTTGGTACACTGACTTATGCCTATTATATATTTATACATTTTAGGCTTAGTTGCTGTGATGGGCGTGGATACGCAGGAGTGCAATATGACAGCAGTAGACGAGGCCGTTGAGATAATACAGGTTCAACTTGTGACCATTTTGCAAAACGCATCGATAGCGAATGCAGAGAAAGTTGAACATATACTGAATGCAGTATGCAATCAGAGAAAGTAAGTGCACACATAAACCGGGGGCCATCGTGGCCGAGTTGTTGAAGGCGCTCTAGGTTCGAATCGCAATGGGTGTGTCGAATTAGTTTATGTGAGGAAGCTATCCAGTTGGCTTGTCCGGATGTCCGTCCGTGCCAGCAATACTGCTCAGAGGGGCACCGGTGTCTTCATCCACCAATACTAGCTGGAGAGTCGCGGAAGTTGTTCATGCGGCTTAGTTTATACAAATGTATTTTAGCTCGATTGCGAAACAAGTTCTTACAACTTATATTAATCACTCTCGGTAACTCATCCCTCATGAAATCCATCGCCACGAGGGAGAGAGAAGATGCAACGTGGAAGTTAAATGTCTTGCCTAAGATGACACTCGTAGCGGCTCCAGCGGGTCTCGAACTCCGGGCCGTTCGCACCTGAAGCGAACGCGCTACATTAGAGCTATCACGACTTCAACACCCAATAAGCAAACGCACGCACGCCGTAGTGTGACATAAGTATATAACGAACTATAAATATATATATACATGTAAGTAGTTGAAGTGGAAGGCGTGATAGCGCGTTCGCTTCAGGTCTCCCGCTGGAGCCGTTACGATTGTACCCTTAGGCAAGGCATTTAAATTCCACATGCCTCTTCTCTCGCCCTGTGGTTATGGATTCCATCAGGTATGAGATCTCGAGAGTGATTAATGTAAGTTGTAAGAACTTGTTTCTCAATCGAACTAATACAAATTTGCATAAACTAATTATAGAATATAAAATAAAACTAAATAAAATATTGTTTTGTTTTCTACTAAAACACAGCATACGAACAGAAGTGGACAAAATCTCCTTGATTGTTGCAACATGCCTGTCCGAAGGAAATTTAAATATAAGCACAGAACTGGCTTCTCTAGACCTTGGGTCATTGACATTCACGGACTTACTAAAGAACTTCCAAGGTGTCGACCATTTCTGTGGTAAGTAATACATAACCAAAAGAAAAATACGTGTACTAGGACTCAACGTCAAGTTAATTTACCACACACAAACTATTTTTATTCTAATTTTAACATCATTTAAAGCGACACTACATCAGTGAAAACACAATTTTCTACAGAATGTAATTTCCTATTATATGGTATAATTATTTTCCAAATATTTGCAACAGAATCTGAGTAGTTCAACTAATAAACAAACGTCGTATACGCGATTTGTTGACATAACAATATAATGTATATAGTGTCGACATCCATGCGTAATACAACACGCGTATCTTGAATAACACGATTTATGTTACAGGTGTACCATTTATATAGCTACATTATCTCTAAGCGATAGTACCACGCGTTAAGTATTGACTCCAATGACAAACACACATCAATTCAGGAGCATGGATGACCGTTATTTGAAATCATACATTAACTTTTGAAAATTTGTAGACCACTAAAGCACTGTTTATTGGTTCAATGTTAGTGTTCGAATGTATTCGGAAGAATTTGTAGTAGAAATGCATTTATACGTGAGAAAATGTATTTTTTGGTTTTTGCGATGTAATGTCGCTTTAAACAGGGTGTTTGATTAATATCACTTTTGATTCTTTAGAAATGTACTTAATTTATGACACCAATCTGTATGTCACCGGGTCTTCATCGGAGTAAATAATTCAACCAGAACCCGTAACCGAGATTCAACGTAGTTTATACCTCGCATTAATACATAAAAGGACCTGTACTAACAATAACAACCAATAGAAACACATGTATGAAATATATACACTAATCCACCCGGAAAATATCACAGCCGCTATCACAGATTTCATATCATATTATAAATACCATAGCTTACATTAATAAATGGTTCGATCCCCCGTCTGATTCTAATAAAATTAACAGTCTTTCAGATGGGACATTAAACCGAAGTCTCGCGTCGGTGCTTTACACTGTGCACGTAAAAGAACCAGAGGAGAATCTGGATTGGGTCTCTGTCTGTATCATTGCACTATCCTCCAAAAATCTAAAATGACTAATCTTTTCAGGAGGCGTCGCTCATATGGGCAACCGGTAGCGACGATAAATAAATGTAAAACACACACAAAATAAATGGTTTCTTACCACAATCGACTGTATAGTATTCGCTCTTACGAATATTTATTTAAGAGATCAGAGGTAGATCTAAACCAAGCAAGTATACAACTATTTTATTCCGACAGTCGGATGTGTACATGTTGACTTCTTTTTCTCAAGTGCGAGGGTTATTAGAACGGATCTGTAGTCCAGTGGTAACACGCTGGATTGGTAATCCAGGGATCGCAGGTTTGATCCCCGTCTGACCCTAATAAAATTAACAGTCTTTCAGATGGGACTTTAAACCGAGGTCTCGTGTCGGTGCTGTACATCGTGCACGTAAAAGAACCGGAGGAAACTCTGGAATGGGTCTATGTCTGTACCTGATCTGATGGCGGTTGAGCGCACCGTGTGGACATCGCGTGGGTATTCGCCATCAACCCCCATGCACCGCCGTAAACTGCAGAATTTGACAGCGGTTCTCCCAACTGTGTATCAACCACGGTACCACCTTGTTGTCGCTGAACATAGTGGTGCAGAACCGCCAGCAAAATGACTAGTGATAAAATAGGAGTATTCAGGGGCAGTAACTGACTATTGATTCTCAATAACATAAAGGTAATCAACAGATGTACAGATAAACACGTCTTATATAGCCATCCAAGGAAAAGTAACAGAATCTGAGTATTTCAACTATTAAACAAGCGTCGTATACGACGTTTATTGACGTAACAATATATGTAAATAGGATCAACAGCCATGCATAATGCAACGCGTATATCATGAATAACATGATTTATGGTACAGATTTACCGTTATATCTCACATGTGTTAGAATTATTTCAGAAGAATTTGTAGTAGCAATGTATTTTTGTGTGGCTTTTTTGCGACGTAATGTCGCTTTAAGATTTAGTGGTATTTAAGAATAGTTCATTAATATTTTTACCAAGTGTATCTGGCTATCATCTAAACTTGTCATCAGTAGTTACTAAGTTACGTTTTCATCAGCACTAATCTCGTTTTGTCATTCTGTAATTGCTTAAGCATAATATTATATGCTTTTTTTCGTTTCAAAGAATGTGTTCCAGCCCTTTTGCATGTCATGTCCGTCGAATCTTTGGTACCCGAGTTGAAGATACAGGCAGACAACGACTATCCCGTAATGAACGTATCCCTGTTGTGTGATAATACGACAGATGCGGTGGTGTTGTAAGTATCATGTATCATAACAAGTCACTCAGACTAGCGAGACAATAGTACAGAGGGGATGATGTTGTAAGTATCATTAACAGGTCACACAGACTAGCGGGACAATAGTACAGAGGGAATGATGTTGTAAGTATCATTAACAGGTCACACAGACTAGCGGGATAATAGTACAGAGGGGATGATGTTGTAAGTATCATTAACAGGTCACACAGACTAGCGGGATAATAGTACAGAGGGGATGATGTTGTAAGTATCATTAACAGGTCACTCAGACTAGCGGGATAATAGTACAGAGGGGATGATGTTGTAAGTATCATTAACAGGTCACACAGACTAGCGAGATAATAGTACAGAGGGGATGATGTTGTAAGTATCATTAACAGGTCACACAGACTAGCGGGACAATAGTACAGAGGGGATGATGTTGTAAGTATCATTAACAGGTCACACAGACTAGCGGGATAATAGTACAGAGGGGATGATGTTGTAAGTATCATGTGTCATTAACAAGTCACTCAGACTAGCGGGATAATAGTACAGAGGGGATGATGTTGTAAGTATCATTAACAGGTCACTCAGACTAGCGGGATAATAGTACAGAGGGGATGATGTTGTAAGTATCATTAACAGGTCACACAGACTAGCGAGATAATAGTACAGAGGGGATGATGTTGTAAGTATCATTAACAGGTCACACAGACTAGCGAGATAATAGTACAGAGGGGATGATGTTGTAAGTATCATTAACAGGTCACACAGACTAGCGGGATAATAGTACAGAGGGGATGATGTTGTAAGTATCATTAACAGGTCACTCAGACTAGCGGGATAATAGTACAGAGGGGATGATGTTGTAAGTATCATTAACAGGTCACACAGACTAGCGAGATAATAGTACAGAGGGGATGATGTTGTAAGTATCATTAACAGGTCACTCAGACTAGCGAGATAATAGTACAGAGGGGATGATGTTGTAAGTATCATTAACAGGTCACACAGACTAGCGGGATAATAGTACAGAGGGGATGATGTTGTAAGTATCATTAACAAGTCACTCAGACTAGCGAGATAATAGTACAGAGGGGATGATGTTGTAAGTATCATTAACAGGTCACACAGACTAGCGGGATAATAGTACAGAGGGGATGATGTTGTAAGTATCATTAACAGGTCACACAGACTAGCGGGATAATAGTACAGAGGGGATGATGTTGTAAGTATCATTAACAGGTCACACAGACTAGCGGGATAATAGTACAGAGGGGATGATGTTGTAAGTATCATTAACAGGTCACACAGACTAGCGGGATAATAGTACAGAGGGGATGATGTTGTAAGTATCATTAACAGGTCACACAGACTAGCGGGATAATAGTACAGAGGGGATGATGTTGTAAGTATCATTAACAGGTCACTCAGACTAGCGGGATAATAGTACAGAGGGGATGATGTTGTAAGTATCATTAACAGGTCACTCAGACTAGCGAGATAATAGTACAGAGGGGATGATGTTGTAAGTATCATTAACAGGTCACACAGACTAGCGGGACAATAGTACAGAGGGGATGATGTTGTAAGTATCATTAACAGGTCACACAGACTAGTGAGATAATAGTACAGAGGGGATGATGTTGTAAGTATCATTAACAGGTCACACAGACTAGCGAGATAATAGTACAGAGGGGATGATGTTGTAAGTATCATTAACAAGTCACACAGACTAGCGGGATAATAGTACAGAGGGGATGATGTTGTAAGTATCATGTGTCATTAACAGGTCACACAGACTAGCGGGATAATAGTACAGAGGGGATGATGTTGTAAGTATCATTAACAAGTCACACAGACTAGCGGGATAATAGTACAGAGGGGATGATGTTGTAAGTATCATTAACAAGTCACCCAGACTAGCGGGATAATAGTACAGAGGGGATGATATTGTAAGTATCATTAACAGGTCACTCAGACTAGCGGGATAATAGTACAGAGGGGATGATGTTGTAAGTATCATTAACAAGTCACCCAGACTAGCGGGATAATAGTACAGAGGGGATGGTGTTGTAAGTATCATTAACAGGTCACACAGACTAGCGGGACAATAGTACAGAGGGGATGATGTTGTAAGTATCATTAACAGGTCACACAGACTAGCGGGATAATAGTACAGAGGGGATGATGTTGTAAGTATCATTAACAGGTCACTCAGACTAGCGAGATAATAGTACAGAGGGGATGATGTTGTAAGTATCATTAACAGGTCACTCAGACTAGCGAGATAATAGTACAGAGGGGATGATGTTGTAAGTATCATTAACAGGTCACTCAGACTAGCGAGATAATAGTACAGAGGGGATGATGTTGTAAGTATCATTAACAGGTCACTCAGACTAGCGGGATAATAGTACAGAGGGGATGATGTTGTAAGTATCATTAACAGGTCACTCAGACTAGCGAGATAATAGTACAGAGGGGATGATGTTGTAAGTATCATTAACAGGTCACACAGACTAGCGGGATAATAGTACAGAGGGGATGATGTTGTAAGTATCATTAACAAGTCACTCAGACTAGCGAGATAATAGTACAGAGGGGATGATGTTGTAAGTATCATTAACAGGTCACACAGACTAGCGGGATAATAGTACAGAGGGGATGATGTTGTAAGTATCATTAACAGGTCACTCAGACTAGCGAGATAATAGTACAGAGGGGATGATGTTGTAAGTATCATTAACAGGTCACACAGACTAGCGGGATAATAGTACAGAGGGGATGATGTTGTAAGTATCATTAACAGGTCACTCAGACTAGCGGGATAATAGTACAGAGGGGATGATGTTGTAAGTATCATTAACAGGTCACTCAGACTAGCGGGATAATAGTACAGAGGGGATGATGTTGTAAGTATCATTAACAGGTCACTCAGACTAGCGGGATAATAGTACAGAGGGGATGATGTTGTAAGTATCATTAACAGGTCACTCAGACTAGCGGGATAATAGTACAGAGGGGATGATGTTGTAAGTATCATTAACAGGTCACTCAGACTAGCGGGATAATAGTACAGAGGGGATGATGTTGTAAGTATCATTAACAGGTCACTCAGACTAGCGGGATAATAGTACAGAGGGGATGATGTTGTAAGTATCATTAACAGGTCACTCAGACTAGCGGGATAATAGTACAGAGGGGATGATGTTGTAAGTATCATTAACAGGTCACTCAGACTAGCGGGATAATAGTACAGAGGGGATGATGTTGTAAGTATCATTAACAGGTCACTCAGACTAGCGGGATAATAGTACAGAGGGGATGATGTTGTAAGTATCATTAACAGGTCACTCAGACTAGCGGGACAATAGTACAGAGGGGATGATGTTGTAAGTATCATTAACAGGTCACTCAGACTAGCGAGATAATAGTACAGAGGGGATGATGTTGTAAGTATCATTAACAGGTCACTCAAACTAGCGGGACAATAGTACAGAGGGGATGATGTTGTAAGTATCATTAACAGGTCACTCAGACTAGCGAGATAATAGTACAGAGGGGATGATGTTGTAAGTATCATTAACAGGTCACTCAGACTAGCGAGATAATAGTACAGAGGGGATGATGTTGTAAGTATCATTAACAGGTCACACAGACTAGCGGGACAATAGTACAGAGGGGATGATGTTGTAAGTATCATTAACAGGTCACTCAGACTAGCGAGATAATAGTACAGAGGGGATGATGTTGTAAGCATCATGTGTCATTAACAAGTCACTCAGACTAGCGGGATAATAGTACAGAGGGGATGATGTTGTAAGTATCATGTGTCATTAACAAGTCACTCAGACTAGCGGGATAATAGTACAGAGGGGATGATGTTGTAAGTATCATTAACAGGTTACACAGACTAGCGGGATAATAGTACAGAGGGGGTGATGTTGTAAGTATCATTAACAGGTCACTCAGACTAGCGAGATAATAGTACAGAGGGGATGATGTTGTAAGTATCATTAACAGGTCACACGAGCGTTCTGATTGGATTATGATTATTCTTCATATAAACAACAAACATCTTGTTACATTCTAATAATCCAATCAGAACGCTCGTTTCAACGCGAATTGCGCAGCTTTAGAAATTTTCAAAACAAATTGAAAAATTCTACGAAATCTCTTTTTGACGTACATTTTTGCCGAATAAACCTACACGTTAGTGGAACACATTTTATTGATAATGTTATTCACAGTTAAAACTCTCCCGTCGAAGATTTTTTGTTGTTGCTGACAGAACCCGTGTCCTAGTATGGAAATGTGACCTGCTATGGCCAATGTCTGTGGCAATTGTTTGCAAAGTATACATGCATGCAGCTTAAAGTTGTGTTTTATTTGAAGAACAATATAAAGACTCGGGATAGGCGTTATATTTGGACAGCTTTGTACAAAATTGTTTCAGATATGGCCATTTTACTGATCGATGCGAAATCTGACATCCCACAGAGTAGAATCCCTGTACTTAAATATATATACTAGTAACCCCAAACGTGCCGAATCCCTGTGGTTTTAAGGACACAATCGTAACGGCTACAGCTGGGCCCAAACACCTGGCCTTTCACACCTGAAGCGAACGCTATCACGACTTCCACTGAAATTGGACTGTTTGTGTGTGTGTGTGTGTGTGTGTGTGTGTGTGTGTGTGTGTGTGTGTGTGTGTGTTTTACGTTTATTTATCGTCACTATCGGTTGCCCATATGAGCGACGCCTCCTGAAGGTATTAGTCATTTTATATTCTGGAGGATAGTGCAATGATACAGACAGAGACACATTCCAGAGTCTCCTCTGGTTCTTTTACGTGCACGGTGTAAAGCACCGACACGAGACCTCGGTTTAACGTCCAATCTGAAAGACTGTTAATTTTATTAGGGTCAGACGGGGGATCGAACCTGCGATCCCTGGATTACCAGTACATCGTGTTACCACTGGACTACAGATCCGTCTGTAAATTGGACTGTTTTCGAGTGTCCCGATATTTATAGTTGCAATGTGAATAAGATATATTAAGAATGATCTACGTCGCAACAACAGCTTAGGGCAGATTTTTTCTCCAGCTTATCTAGAGGCGCAAGATCCCGAGTGCCTCTCCGAGCACAGACGAGCCCCAGATAGGACACCCATTTTGCTTTGTTGGATAGTGTTAGTGCTCCAAGATGATAGGTTGGTAGAAGCAATCTATTGTTTCTAACGATATTATGTAAGATGCCAAAATTGACCGCTAATAAAACAAATATTTAGGACAAATATGGTATGCTTGGTTAGCTAAATAATTTGTACCAAATATATACTAATAAATAATTGTGTTATTGCAGAAAAGAGGCAGTGATGTACATTGATACCAAGCTGCTAACATGTCCATCCGTGTTCGAATTCTCAAACGTTCTCAGCGTAGAAAACGTTGGTGAACTGAAGATGTTCGCGCAGGAATCCTGTCCCAACTTTAATGACAGTACGTTCAATTGCCAGTGATACGTTACGTCCCCACATATTGCCAGTTAACCCATTCAACACCAAGTAACTGACAGAAAATCACATTTGGACAAGTTCATTTATCAAAATGGGTAATTATGTCTAAAAATAGTCATATCACTGGCAAAAAGTGCAGATCCTGATGAGACGGCTCGTCACGAGCCGGCTCATCTGGATCTACACTTTTTGTAAGCCTATTTAGAGGTCTGTGGTGCTGAACGGGTTAACAGTATCGGAACACTTCGGACATCTTCGTGTTTTTTATAGAGAACAATATATCCTAATATCGAACCCGCTATGGTGAACCAAGAGGAATATCATCATTCATCATTTACTCGAAACATAAGTATTTCCCAATATTATCTAATTTACCTAAATCAATATATACACACACAGTCAAACCTCTGTTAGTGGTCACATCCATTAAGCAGCCAACATGTATTAAGCAGCAAGTTACCAGATTCCCAATATGTTGTTATATTATACATTTGGCCTCTATTAAGCAGACAACCTGTATTAAGCAGCCAGTTTCCACATTCCCAATATGTTGTTTTATTATACATTTGGCCTCTATTAAGCAGCCAATCTGTATTAAGCAACCAGTTTCCAGATTCCCAATATGTTGTTTTATTATACATTTGGCCTCTATTAAGCAGCCAACCTGTCTTAAGCAACCAGTTTCCAGATTCCCAATATGTTGTTTTATTATATAAATGGGCCTCTATTAAGCAGCCATTTTCCAGATTCCCAATATGTTGTTTTATTATACATTTGGCCTCTATTAAGCAGCCAGTTTCCAGATTCCCAATATGTTGTTTTATTATACATTTGGCCTCTATTAAGCAGCCAACCTGTATTAAGCAGCCAGTTTCTAGATTCCCAATAGTTTGTTTTATTATACATTTGGCCTCTATATATCCACCTGTGCTAACCAGCCACTTTTTGTGATTCCAATGATTGGCTGCTTACGACAGGGTTGGCTGTATTAATAGGTTAATGATGCCACTTAATCAGGTGCCTTTCAATGACTTGGGAGAGGTCTCCTTGGCTGAGTGGTTAAAGTCATTGACTTCAAATCACTTACCTCTCACCACTGCAAGTTCGAATCCCACTGTGAGGAAGCTGGCTTGCGATAGAGCGGTGGTTCTACCCAGGTGTCCGTCCGTGTCTGCTCGGAGGGGCACCCGGGGTCTTCCTCCACCAATACTACATGGAGAGTCGCTGCATGACCTAAGCTTCATTATGCGAAAGGTCCAGAGCTCGAGTCCCGCTGGAACCGTTACGATTGTGCCCTTAGGCAAGGCATTTAATTCCATGTTGCCTCTTCTCTCTCCCTCGTGGCGATGGATTCCATCAGGAATGAAGTCTCGGGAGTGATTAATATAAGTTGTAATAACTTGTTTCGGAATCGAGTTAAAATAAATTTGCATAAACTAAGCTTCATTATGGAATAGCATAGTTAGTTGGAAACTTAATCACAGTCATAAAATTGAAATGAAACTCCATTCCAAAATTAATTTGCACACAACAATAAAGTTTGATTTTCTATTTGAAGCTGTGTTCACGTGCGCAGTGGAGGATGCAACGGAGACAGCCTTCAAGGAGTGCATAACTACGGCTAACATTGACGGTACTGCGGAGGAACAGCGATGCGAGTAAGTTGAAGGATACATTTGTTAACCCTTAACCAGCCAAGCACGACAAGAGTCGCTTTTGCAAACAGAATAGAACAAGATCAGACAGTACAGAAGGTTAGTGGGTATGTTGAGACATAGACTGTGTACATTGAGACATGGACTGGTTACGTTGAGACATGGACTGGTTACATTGAGACATGGACTGGTTACGTTGAGACATGGACTCTGTACGTTGAGACATGGACTGGTTACGTTGAGACATGGACTCTGTACGTTGAGACATGGACTGTGTACGTTGAGACATGTACTGTGTACGTTGAGACATGGACTCTGTACATTGAGACATGGACTGTGTACGTTGAGACATGGACTGTGTACGTTGAGACATGGACTGTGTACATTGAGACATGGACTGTGTACGTTGAGACATGGAATGTGTACATTGAGACATGGACTCTGTACATTGAGACATGGACTGCATACATTGAGACATGGACTGCTCACATTGAGACAGGGACTGTGTACGTTGAGACATGGACTGTGTACATTGAGACAGGGACTGTGTACATTGAGACATGGACTGCGTACATTGAGACATGGACTGTGTACGTTGAGACAGGGACTGTGTACATTGAGACAGGGACTGCTTACATTGAGACATGGACTGCATACATTGAGACAGGGACTGTGTACATTGAGACATGGACTGCGTACATTGAGACATGGACTGTGTACGTTGAGACATGGACTGCTTACATTGAGACATGGACTGGTTACATTGAGACAGGGACTGCTTACATTGAGACATGGACTGTGTACATTGAGACAGGGACTGGTTACATTGAGACAGGAACTGTGTACATTGAGACATGGACTGTGTACGTTGAGACATGGACTGCTTACATTGAGACATGGACTGCTTACATTGAGACAGGGACTGGTTACATTGAGACAGGAACTGGTTACATTGAGACAGGAACTGTGTACATTGAGACATGGACTGTGTACGTTGAGACATGGACTGCTTACATTGAGACATGGACTGCTTACATTGAGACAGGGACTGGTTACATTGAGACAGGAACTGTGTACATTGAGACATGGACTGTGTACGTTGAGACATGGACTGCTTACATTGAGACATGGACTGCTTACATTGAGACAGGGACTGCTTACATTGAGACAGGGACGCTTACATTGAGACAGGGACTGCTTACATTGAGACAGGGACTGCTTACATTGAGACAGGGACTGCTTACATTGAGACAGGGACTGCTTACATTGAGACAGGGACGCTTACATTGAGACATGGACTGCTTACATTGAGACATGGACTGCTTACATTGAGACATGGACTGCTTACATTGAGACAGGGACTGTGTACGTTGAGACAGGGACTGTGTATGTTGAGACATGGACTGCTTATGTCAATGCCATAGTTTTTCATTCGAGCGGATTCAGTCACATGGTGTATATACTACAACATATTGTGTACTCAATCAAATATAAGAAACAGTACACAGTATTTGAATGTTGTGTTGTTATCTTTCAGACGCCATGAGTGTGTAACGGAGCATGTGAGTTGTGCCGGCGCACGTACCTGGTACATACAAGCAGTTAACATGCTGGAGAAGAACACATTCGCGAGCACTGTCTGTACTACGGATTCTGCTACATCCATCGTTGCTTCCGTTGCCTTAATTCTTGCAACACTCTGCTCCAAAATGTTGTTTTAAATATTTGGTTTAAATTGTAATCAAGAAATCACACTAGTATAAAGTTTGATCTACTTTTCAAAATAAATATGAATGATATAAATGTTGACGTAAAATATTGTGATAATTAGGTGGGTGGATAATTGGGTGGGTGGATAATTAGGTGGATGGATGGATAATTACGTGGCTGGATAATTAGGTGGGATAAATAGGTGGCTGGATAATTACGTGGCTGGATAATTAGGTGGCTGGGTCATTAGATGGCTGGATAATTAGGTGGATGGCTAATTAAGTGGATGGATAATTAGATGGCTGGATGGCTAATTATGTGGGTGGCTAATTAGATGGGTGGCTAATTATGTGGATGTATAATTATGTGGATGGATAATTAGGTGGCTGGATAATTAGGTGGCTGGATAATTAGGTGGCTTGATAATTAGGTTGGTGGCTAATTAGGTGGATGGATAATTAGGTGGCTGGGTAAGTAAGTGGATGGATAATTATGTCGATTTATAATTAAGTGATGATAATTAGGTCGATGGATACGTAGGTTGATGGATACGTAGGTTGATGGATAATTAGGTTGATGGATAATTAGGTAGATGGATACGTAGGTTGATGGATACGTAGGTTGATGGATAATTAGGTTGATGGATAATTAGGTAGATGGATACGTAGGTTGATGGATAATTAGGTAGATGGATACGTAGGTTGATGGATAATTAGGTCGATGGATACGTAGGTTTATGGATAATTAGGTCGATGGATACGTAGGTTGATGGATAATTAGGTAGATGGATACGTAGGTTGATGGATAATTAGGTCGATGGATACGTAGGTTGATGGATAATTAGGTTGATGGATAATTAGGTCGATGGATACATTGTATGTCCTAATTTGTCATTTATGACAACAGACAGAAACTAACTAGAACATTGTTATTGTTGTTGCTAATGTTCATACTAACAGAAATGGTTGTGCGGTTGTGTATTGTAGTGAATAATAATTAATATTCAATTTATAATTTAAATACATGTATTCATTAATAAATAATGCCAATTTCGCCTCTTACCTGGTGTGATATAGCCGCTACAACACATAAAGTGGTAAGAGACTGGCCACCCCTGTATCTGGTGGATCAAACAGCATTCACATATACAGTCACACCTGACAATACTATGAATACCTACAGTCACACCTGACAGTACTATATATAAGAGATATCGCCTCCTATTATTTCTACAACGGATCTGTAGCCCAGTGGTAAAACGCTGGACTGGTAATCCAGGGATCGCAGGTTCGATCCCCCGTCTGACCCTAATAAAATTAACAGTCTTTCAGATGGGACGTTAAACCGAGGTCTCGTGTCGGTTTTACACCGTGCATGTAAAAGAACCAGAGGAGATTCTGGAATGGGTCTCTGTCTGTATCATGCACTATCCTCCAAAATCTAAAATTACTAATCTCTTCAGGAGGCGTCGCTCATATGGGCAACCGGTAGCGACGATAAATAAACGTAAAACACACATTATTTCTTGCCATTTTCCAGTACTGATATTCATAGACAGACTTGACTGTATTATGCGTGTTATTAAATCTATATTTTCTGTTATAAAATAATAAATAAAAATATTAATTGTTTTCAATGTTATTTCTTAACTCCAGTTTCGTGGATTCATAGACCAGGGATCAGTGTAGAGGGCGATGTGGGCGAAATTGTCGCCATAGGGACCCTGACTTCGCCCTCTGGGGGCCCCACTTCTCCCTAAAATTTTTTTTGGTTTTTACGATTTTCAAACAAAATGTTGTCTAGTAAGATACACTGGCCCTCCTTCTATTCAAATGTTGTATTTAATGGTTGTACTGTGCATTTTAACCCTATTTTGCAGAAGTATATTAAAGAACACCATTTAAGGAAGCGACCACGCGCTTTCTCACTTCTCCCAAAAATTCTGACCTAGAATGAACCCTGATAGACTGGACCAAATTTCAGAAAATCTTAATGGTGGAGGCATTTAATGTTTACGGCTGGCAAATAACATTTTTAGACGTAGTTATATGTTCTAGGGTGTTTGTCCGACTGTATTATCAACGATTAACACTTAAATGTGACAAATCCAAAATGGGTCATAACTATGGCACCAAACACTAAGAACATAAATGAAACATTGAGTTGGTATGTGTTCAGGTATAAGGAATCCAATGAGATTATTATTTAACAATAAATATGCCAATAAATCAATATGGCCGCCATATGGTATTCATTTACATGTATGTTATTACCATGTTTGGTACGAAAGTTATGACCAAAAATGAATTGATCAAGTTTCGGTGGCGGCCATTTTGGACGTGTTACGTTTTTAAAAGGGTTAACCGTTGAAAGTATTTCTTAACTCCAGTTTCATTGATTTATAACTTGAGTTTAGCGAAACTTTGTAAACTAATAGATAGCATGTTTGACATGAATGCTAGCTATTCTACCTTTTACAATAATTCACCATCGGAATGTTTCATAAAAAGTGTAAGACTGTTAAGTGTAACAGCAGTGTAACAGCAATGCTTCTTTGGCTGTATCAAAGATACATTCTTGTTCAGAATGTTGTATATACGTAAATAGGCAGAAGTGCATCCGATGTCGAATGTAGTCCCAATAACTAATATAGTTCATTTTTCTTTTTGGTAAAATGCATTTTCATGACGGGCAGTATATAGTGTTTGTGCTTTTTGAAAACTTTTGTGACTTGAGAAGACTTCAGACTAGTTGATGTGTAGAAAAGATGTGGTGTAAGAATTCAGGCCATTGCAAACTGAACGTTGGTATACTGTATTATTTGGCGGAGGAATTCAGTGTGTACAGAAAGAGACCCATTCCAGAGTCTCGTCTGGTTCTTTTACGTGCACGGTGTAAAGCACCGACACGAGACCTCAGTTTAACATCCCATCTGAAAGACTGTTAATTGTATTAGGTTCAGACGGGGGATCGAACCTGAGATCCCTGGATTACCAGTCCAGCGTGTTACCACTGGACCACAGATCCGTCTGTAAGTGGATGGAGCTGGATGCAAACTTTTAAAGCCCCTATTGTTGATAAAACCACTCGGGGGAATATCGGAAACGACCGTTGATACTAATTTGCATACGATGCGCTAGGTTTAAAATTTATTTAAATTATGATCACGTGATAGAATGTTGGTGGCTACGGAAAGAGCCGAACTATTAGGCTACGGAAAGAGCCGAACTATTAGGCTACAGAAAGAGCCGAAATATTATTTGCCAAATTAGGGATACTAATTTTCTAAAATAGACGTGGATAGTCCAAAAGATTGTAGTATTTTCGAATACATTTAAAATGTATTTGATTTCATTTGTTTACTGAGACACTGGTAATATATATAATGTTTATATATGGCATAGATTCCCCCACCCCCCGGAAATTGTGAAGAATGCTTTAATAAGACATAAACCTTTAGTGTTTCGATATTAAATCAACAAGAATGAGTTATCTCTCAAAACTAGTCGTGTTTAACATGAACAATTATAGCTGCCCATCTAGGTGCAAACTAATTGCAAACTAGTTAATTTTAATAGTTATGACTATGATAATATGTGAAGCTCGGGATACTAAAAGTTGCACTCAGTACTATTGGCAAACATTGATAAAAAATGTTCAAGAAAGAGACAACTGACGAAATATTGTGTAATTTATTTTGTGCATTTGGTGTGCAATAAAAGCATGTCATAGCATTGCTATTTCAATTTGTTAGATTGTCTTTACATACACATACATGTATACAGTAACTAGCCATAATTGATGCAAATTGCTTAAATAAAACTAAAATGGTTGACAAAATAAGACTTGTTCAGGTGTAAAGTTACCCCACCCACTACCAATGTAATATTTCAATACGTCAAAGTAGCGGAAAAAGAACCTGCATCTGATTTTCTGATACGAGTGTCATGTCATGTGTAACATATTAACAGCTATAGTTACTTGTTACTGTCAAAACTGGTTAAAATGCCATAATGTAAATAGTGACCACTTTGACACGGATATTTGATCCGTTTTGTGCCAGTATATCTACAGTTTATATGCACCCCGATGTTGGATGTCTTTAATTAATTGTGTCAATACATGATAACAACCCCCATTGTACATAGCAAATGCATATAGAAGATATTCTGGCATGTGCATATACATGTTCTGTGTTCATAGAACGGTGATTTACTCCACCCACTATGTATACACTATATAACATGTATATTTAACTAGATTAAAATGTGGTAACAACACATTGAATGCAAATCGGAAGGTTCAATTTTCGGTAGCAGTGACTACGACTGTATGTGTACTCCCTAAGTGCATGCTATTGCTTGTAATTGGCATGCATTTGAATAGGTGGAGATTGCTTCCGGGTCGTAGGGAATGAAATAGTTCTTAGTGAAACTCACAATGTACAGATTGCATGTGTTGCTGTGAAGAATAATGGTCATTTAGTGGCAAAGTATGAGTATAAACTTTAATTTCTGTCTTTTTACAAGGATTTACATCGTGTTTTACAAGGATACTTATTGGAAGCGGATGGTAACTGATGTTCGGTGATACTGTATCATTGCGCATGTTAGCAGTCAAAAGTGTCATGGTGGTTGTCTATGTTGAAACAGCAAAACATGTAGATTATCACGGAACCATTTTTTGTTTTAATACAAATTTATTTTAGCTCGATTGCGAAACAAGTTATTTCAACTTATATAAATCACTCTCGAGCCCTCATTCCTGATGGAATCCATCGCCACGAGGGAGAGAGAAGAGGCAACGTGGAATTTAAATGCCTTGCCTAAGGGCACAATCGTAATGGCTCACGTGGGGCTCGAACTCCGGACCTTTAGCACCTGAAGCAAACTCGCATGCACTGCGCTATCACGACTTCCACGGAACCATTAATTGTTGATTGTAATGAATACAGGTGGTTGTTTGTGTGGAATGTAGTGTCTTGAATGTGTTCGAATAGTCGTGAAATAATGACAGAGAGCATGCGAATTTACGATAGACTATTAAAGTAACCAAGCCCAAGTCGGGGTTCGAACCCACAACTGCCTGATCCTGCGAACACTCTACCGCGTCGCTATAAAAGCTGGCTCTATAGCGAGACAGTATAAGTCTCCCTATATACCACTACACTATATTGGCCAATTTGATTGTGGTGCGGCACCGATAAATGTTTAGCCAATTGCATATATCATCATATTCCATTACATATTAAATATAGTTTCTCTATTTTTCAGCTTTTACATTACTATATTATTCCAATGTGCAGTTCTCAATTATAGTGCTATCTTTTGATTGCATTTGATTGTATATATGTTGAGGGCCTCATGGTAGATTAACTTTTGTTAAATGAGTACTCTCGTTAAATAAAGTCTCTATTATTATTATTATTATTATTATTATTAATGTCTTTGTGTCATCATCATTTACAAATACAGAAGAAAACTGTTTATTGAGAATTTCTGCTTTATCAGATGGATTTGATTTTAGGTTGCCATCATCTCTAAGTGGTATTACTCCTGAAGAGTCATTTCGTAGACTCTTTATAAAACCCCAGAATGTTTTAGTTGTTCCATGTTTATGCTCAGATGTATCACATACAATGTTGTTCATATAATCCCAGTAAGCATTTCTAGATTTCATTTGAATTAATGATTTCAGTTTCTTGAACTTTGAGAAGATCTGAGGATATTTGGATTTTTTCATTTTGCTATAGCCTGTCTCTGTTTATTTACTTCAGTAGATAGCCATGTCTTTGTCAGGAGTTGGCTAATTCTTCTTCTCTTTGAAGAAATAGGCATTTGTGTGTCTATTGTGAGACATAACCTTCCAGCGACCCATGTGAGGTGAAGTCAGTATCGTGCTAAATTCGCCGTCTATATCCACAGCGCCCTTCAAATAAAGTGTAAGATAATGTTCATTGCAGCAACACTTGTATACATATCATAACACGAGTTGGAATAAGCAACGTGTGTAGACAAGACAAGTGTCATGGTAATACCGGTTTTCTGACCTCTCAGGTTTGTCGGTGAATAACTTATAGCCAGTTTCTTTTGTAGCAGATCTTTTAATATCACTATGTAAAGTGATCAGTCTTGCTTTTAATGCGCATGAATGACTAAACTCAGATTGTATAACATGGTGGATTAATGGGTGGCGGAATTAGAAACGATTGGCTGAATGGATGGATGGGTGCTGACATAAGAAGACATTGGTGTAAAACATAGTGAAAGCGAGAATGCATTGGGAGTAGAATTAGATGGTGTTGTGTATGAGTTAGCGGGCGTATGGGATGTGGATATAGAAGAGGTTGGCTTACGAACAGGTAGCTATGGTGAATGGATGGAAGATAGAATTAGAAGAGTATGGTACGTGCGAAAGCTAGTGGAAGCGTGGAGTAGATGAACAGTGGAACTAAGAGAGGTCAGCTTACTAGATGAGCAGTAGCACTAGGAGACTAGCGGACGTGTGGAATGAATGGGAGCTTACTTTAGAGATATAAATATGTATTTGCAAGTTGGTGGGAATGGAATGGTGAGGACATTAGAAGATAGTGTGGAGGGGCGTGCAGGGGATGGTGGATACTATTTTGACTGATGAATGGGTGATGGTGTTCGAATAGTAATAATTTCATTTAGCATACACTACCGTTTTTTCGACAAGATCTTTCTTTAGTATGTCGTATCTGCCTTGAGTTTCAAAGAACTCCCAATCAGGTTGATGGTTAGGCTTTGAAGGGGATCTTAACAGTATACCGTAACTCTTTCCATAGAGACCCCAAGGTTTGTGAGGTGACTGATATCGCAGATCCATAGCGAAACGAATGTGGTCCGAGCGATTAGGTATACTGAAAGCATATTACATTTTAACTAAGTTTTCGATTAGCGCAGTGGTTAGCGAGCCACGAATGTGGTCCGAACGATTAGGTATACTAAAAGCAAATTACATTTTTAGTTTTTAACTAAGTTTTCAATTAGCGCAGTGGTTAGCGAGCTCGAGTCTCACCAATGCAACCCGGGTTCGATCCTCGGACCGGGAAGTATGTGAGATGGTACGGTGGTCGCAAGATCGAATAAGTGGGTTTTCTCCAGGTACTCCGGTTTCCTTCCACAAGAATGACCGTTGTAAAATAAATAAAGTTTAATCTTAACTATAAGTCATATCTGCATATTGTTATATATATTTATTGTCATTAATTATTTCATTCCCCCTTTTTACTCTACTAGCCAATTCCATATATCATCATATTCCATAACATATTATATATATTATATAATTTCTCTACTCTTCATCTTTTACATTACTATATAATTCCAACGTGCAGTTCTCACTTTTTATATCATTTGATTTGTATATATGTTGAGGGCCTCGTGGTTAACATGTGTGTGTTAAATGAGTTCTCTCGTTAGTTTAGTTTATACAAATTTATTTTAGCTCGATTGCGAAACAAGTTCTTATAACTTATATTAATCACTTTCGAGACCTCATTCCTGATGGAATCCATGCATCGCCACGAGGGAGAGAGAAGTATGTGGAATTTAAATGCCTTGCCTAAGGGCACAATCGTAACGGCTCCAGCGGGGCTCGAACTCCGGGCCTTTCGTACCTGAAGCGAACGCGCTACCACTGCGCTATCACGACTTCTCTCTTTAAATCAAGTCTTTATTATTATTATTGCAATGTATTATTATGACTGCATACGTATATCAAACGAATGAGAATGCATTTGTTTTATATCCCACAGTGTTTGTAGAAAGCGATAACATATTGTTTGGTACTAAGTCGGTTAGTCTGTTCGTCCGTCTGTACATACATGCAAGCTCCTAAACAAAATTCCCAACATTCATGTTGCATGATACGGGAGTGAGTAATCAATGTAATGCAGTATCGCCGGTCGATTACAATTATTTCGAAATATTAATATTACAGGATACAGTCTACACCCGTTATGTCGAATTCCGTAGGACCGAACAAAATACTTCGACATAACCGACATTTGACTTAATGAAATTCAATATAAACAGAGCCAGTTATATGTAAAATGATAGTGTCGGAAACGTGACTTTGATCCGACTTCGATATAACCGGATAATTCGACATAACCGACTTTGACGAAGCGGATGTAGACTATATGTAATTATGTGGTATGTACTAGTTGAAACTGGGAATACAATATGAATACGCAGTGTAATACACTGATACTTCTGGGTGCAGACCGGATGGCCATGAACGAAACGGTTTATCATAGCGGTGTGCGTATGGACAGAACTTTTAAAGGCCTTTTGAGTTTCCATTTTTTATTCCATTTTTTATATAGTATTAACATAAGTCTACATCCGTTATGTCAAAATCGGCAACGTCTCAAGGGTATGTAATGTAAACGAGGTAGACTGGAAAGAGCACAACAGTAAAAGTAAAGTGTTTGTTTATTATAGTTTATTAAAAGGGCCAGCCATTTCTGACTTATGAGACACCTCTTTTTGTTATGATCATTAGTACTTCCCGAATCCTATACTTGTATGTCAGGCTGGTTGACAATCGGTACCATTATTTAACTAGCTGGCGGCTCACCAACCGGCCATACTAGAACGAATCCCTGACGAGATTTGAACCTTCGACCTTCCGCTCCGTAGGTGGACGCCTTAACCACTAGGCCACGGAGAGGTTCAGCATGGCGGGAGTAATACTTGAACAATGTACATAATCGGAAATATGTGTTCATACCTTCGATGCGGAACAAGGTTGTTAAAGAATATAACCGCACCGGCCTTTACTGGGCATGTAATTATACCTGTCGTCAGATTTGCTCCAACAAAATAACATGGATTTGAATGAACAATTCGCAGAACACTCATTACAAACAAGGCTTTGGACACACGTAGCCGTGAAGGAATGCCTGCATACGTATAGGATTGAGAACTACCAAGAGTTATATCAATACCCTACATAATGTATACAGTTATATCAATACACTACATAATGTATACAGTTCTCAATACACTACATAATGTATACAGTTATATTAATACACTACATAATGTATACAGTTATATCAGTACACTACATAATGTATACAGTTCTCAATACACTACATAATGTATACAGTTATATCAGTACACTACATAATGTATACAGTTATATCAATACACTACATACTGTATACAGTTATATCAATACACTACATAATGTATACAGTTATATCAATACACTACATAATGTATACAGTTCTCAATACACTACATAATATATACAGTTCTCAATATACTACATATGTATACAGTATATCAATACTACATAATGTATACGTTAATCAATACACCATACGTATACAGTAATACACTAATACGTTACATAAGTATACAGTTATATCAATACATCATAATGTATACAGTTATATCAATACACTACATAATGTATACAGTTATATCAATACACTACATAACGTATACAGTTATATCAATACACTACATAATGTATACAGTTATATCAGTACACTACATAATGTATACAGTTATATCAATACACTACATAATGTATACAGTTATATCAATACACTACATAACGTATACAGTTATATCAATACACTACATAATGTATACAGTTTATCAGTACACTACATAATGTATACAGTTATATCAATACACTACATAATGTATACAGTTATATCAATACACTACATAATTTTTTTTTTTTTGTATACAGTTATATCAATACACTACATATGTATACAGTTCTCAATACACTACATAATGTATACAGTTATATCAATACACTACATAATGTATACAGTTATATCAATACACTACATAATGTATACAGTTATATCAATACACACATAATGTATACAGTTATATCAGTACACTACATAATGTATACAGTTATATCAATACACTAATTATGTATACAGTTATATCAATACACTACATAATGTATACAGTTCTCAATACACTACATAATGTATACAGTTATATCAGTACACTACATTATGTATACAGTTATATCAGTACACTACATAATGTATACAGTTATATCAATACACTACATTATGTATACAGTTATATCAATACACTACATAATGTATACAGTTCTCAATACACTACATAATGTATACAGTTATATCAGTACACTACGTAATGTATACAGTTATATCAATACACTACATAATGTATACAGTTATAACAATACACTACATAATGAATACAGTTATATCAATACACTACATAATGTATACAGTTATATCAATACACTACATAATGTATACAGTTATATCAATACACTACATAATGTATACAGTTATATCAGTACACTACATAATGTATACAGTTATATCAGTACACTATATAATGTATACAGTTATATTAATACACTACATAATGTATACAGTTATATCAATACACTACATAATGTATACAGTTATATTAATACACTACATAATGTATACAGTTCTCAATACACTACATAATGTATACAGTTATATCAATACATTACATAATGTATACAGTTATATCAGTACACTACATAATGTATACAGTTCTCAATACACCACATAATGTATACAGTTATATCAATACACACATAATGTATACAGTTATATCAATACACTACATAATGTATACAGTTATATCAATACACTACATACTGTATACAGTTATATCAATACACTATATAATGTATACAGTTATATCAATACACTACATAATGCATACAGTTATATCAATACACTACATAATGTATACAGTTCTCAATACACTACATAATGTATACAGTTATATCAATACACTACATAATGTATACAGTTATATCAGTACACTACATAATGTATACAGTTCTCAATACACTACATAATGTATACAGTTATATCAATACACTACATAATGTATACAGTTATATCAGTACACTACATAATGTATACAGTTCTCAATACACTACATAACGTATACAGTTATATCAATACACTACATAATGTATACAGTTATATCAATACACTACATAATGTATACAATTATATCAATACACTACATAATATATACAGTTCTCAATACACTACATAATGTATACAGTTATATCAATACACTACATAACGTATACAGTTATATCAATACACTACATAATGTATACAGTTATATCAGTACACTACATAATGTATACAGTTATAACAATACACTACATAATGTATACAGTTATATCAATACACTACATAATGTATACAATTATATCAATACACTACATAATGTATACAGTTATATCAATACACTACATAATGTATACAGTTATATCAGTACACTACATAATGTATACAGTTCTCAATAAATAAACACCGATATATAAACACCGATAAAAATAAACATCGATATATAAACACCGATATATAAACACCGATATATAAACACGATGAATAAACACCTATTTATAAACACCGATATATAAACACCGATATATAAACACCGATAAATAAACACCGATAAATAAACATCGATAAATAAAGACAAAATACACAATGGTAATATTCACCAAGTCTGGATTCTAGTTCCTCTTCATTGAGCGTCAGGTAAAAATTATTCCAAATTTCATGGACAGCTACCACACCTTTCTTATGTCCACCTTTCAGGAACTTGAACATAATACAGAAGTTAGAACATTACAATAAACATAATATAGTAGTTAGAACATTACAGGACACATAATACAGTAGTTACAACATTACAATAAACATAATACAGTAGTTAGAACATTACAGGAAACATAATATGGTAGTTAGAACATTACAATAAACATAATACAGTAGTTAGAACATTACAGGAAAAATAATACAGTAGTTAGAACATTACATGAAACATAGTACAGTAGTTAGAACATTACAGGAAGCATAATATGGTAGTTAGAACATTACAATAAACATAATACAGTAGTTAGAACATTACAATAAACATAATACAGTAGTTAGAACATTACAGAAAACATAATACAGTAGTTAGAACATTACAGGAAACATAGTACAGTAGTTAGAACATTACAGGAAACATAATATGGTAGTTAGAATATTACAATAAACATAATACAGTAGTTAGAACATTACAATAAACATAATACAGTAGTTAGAACATTACAGAAAACATAATATAGTGGTTAGAACATTACATGACACATAATATGGTAGTTAGAACATTACAATAAACATAATACAGTAGTTAGAACATTACAGTAAACATAATACAGTAGTTAGAACATTACAGTAAACATAATACAGTAGTTAGAACATTATATGAAACATAATACAGTAGTTAGAACATTACAATACACATAACACAGTAGTTAGAACATTACCATGGACATAATGCAGCAGTTAGAACATTACCATGAACATAATACAGTAGTTAGAACATTACACGAAACATAATATAGTAGTTAGAACATTACACGAAACATAATACAGTAGTTAGAACATTACAATAAGCATAATACAGTAGTTAGAACATTACAGGAAACATAATACAGTAGTTACAACATTACAATAAACATAATACAGTAGGTAGAACATTACAGGAAACATAATATGGTAGTTAGAACATTACAATAAACATAATACAGTAGTTAGAACATTACAGGAAACATACTACAGTAGTTAGAACATTACAGGAAACATAGTACAGTAGTTAGAACATTACATGAAACATAATATGGTGGTTAGAACATTACAATAAACATAATACAGTAGTTAGAACATTACAATGAACATAATACAGTAGTTAGAACATTACAGGAAACATAAAATAGTAGTTAGAACAGTACATGAAACATAATATGGTAGTTAGAACATTACAATAAACATAATACAGTAGTTAGAACATTACAATAAACATAATACAGTAGTTAGAACATGACATGAAACACAATACAGTAGTTAGAACATTACATGAAACATAATACAGTAGTTAGAACATTACAATAAACATAATACAGTAGTTAGAACATTACAATAAACATACTATAGTAGATAGAACATTACACGAAACATATTATAGTAGTTAGAACATTACCATGGATAATGCATAGTTAGAACATTACACGAAACATAATATAGTAGTTAGAACATTACAATAAACATACTATAGTAGATAGAACATTACACGAAACATATTATAGTAGTTAGAACATTACCATGGACATAATGCAGTAGTTAGAACATTACCATGAACATAATACAGTAGTTAGAACATTACCATGAACATAATACATTAGTTAGAACATTACCATGAACATAATACAGTAGTTAGAACATTACACGAAACATAATATAGTAGTTAGAACATCACAATAAACATAATTACAGTAGTTAGAACATTACTGGAAACATAATACAGTAGTTAGAACATTGCAATAAACATAATTTAGTAGTTAGAACATTACAATAAACATAATATAGTTGCTAGAACATTACATGCAACATAATATAGTAGTTAGAACATTACAGGAAACATAACACAGTAGTTAGAACATTACAGGAAACATACTATATAGTAGCTAGAACATTACAGGGAACGTAGCTGGATCGTTTCAAGAAAGCATTGAATTGTCTTACAATATGCATAGTGTATCTGGATCGTTTCAAGAAAGCATTGAATTGTCTTACAATATGCATAGTGTATCTGGATCGTTTCAAGAAAGCATTGAATTGTCTTACAATATGCATAGTGTAGCTGGATCGTTTCAAGAAAGCATTGAATTGTCTTACAATATGCATAGTGTAGCTGATCGTTTCAAGAAAGCATTGAATTGTCTTACAATATGCATAGTGTAGCTGGATCGTTTCAAGAAAGCATTGAATTGTCTTACAATATGCATAGTGTAGCTGGATCGTTTCAAGAAAGCATTGAATTGTCATCAACTACATACAAGTAGTATAGTTAGCGTATAATTTGCCCTGCAAGTTGCAATGCACATGTTGTAAGTTGTATATACGTAAATAGGCGGAAGTGCATCCGAATAGTAGTCCTGATAACGAATATAGTTCATTTTTATTTTTGGTAAAAAATGCATTTTCCTGACAGGCAGTGTATAGTGTTTGTGTTTTTTGGGAAATTATGTGACTTGAGAATAGGTCAGAGTAGTTGATGTGTAGAAATGATGCTATGTGAGAGTAATGCAAACTGAAGATGTGGTATACTGTAATATTTGGCGGAGGAATTCAGTGTGTAAACACAGTGACGTCATTCATATGTGACCGGTGTCAATGCTCACCAATACATTTGTGATATTTTTGCTGATTTTCAGTTTGATTTTAATACCTCTTCACAGTGGATGTGGTATCAGAAGAAATGAAAGATTGAACATATAAATGAACAAACATACTGTATGTTTTTACTATTTGCTGTGTATTTAATAGGCACACTATTTGTTGTTTTACAACCTATACTATAGATTATGTTTTACCTGCATGCAGCCATTCTCCGATGTGGCATCAACAAAAGCCACCCATGCTGTTGCTATCAGCGTATCATAACTATCTTCATCAAAATATGCTGAATCTATAAAATAGACCAGGTCTGGAGATAATAAAACTTTTCTCCAAGTCTCAAACTCAGTCTCAAGCTTTTGATTGGTTTGGCCAACCAATAGCAAATCTCAGAATCAACTTTTCACAAGATTAAGTTTGAGATCTGAGTTTTATAACTTCGGACCCAGGTACTGTGAACTGCATATAGTTCAGGTATGTCACGATAGAAGATACTCGGGGTATAATATAACGTGCCAATTAGTAATTCAAGATGTTATGTTATATTTCGGGTTTTACGCCTGCATCAGCACCATTTTGGGCTATATCGCCGGCGGGCAGTTTACCTAACAACACCTTTCCTGGGCAGGCTCCAGTGGTTAACCAGTACTTGGGTGCACCAACCTCCGTAACAAACTGCCAACTTTTTCATATAAATGAGACACGGTCTGAGCGGGGCTCGAACCCGTGACCATCAGTGATGATAGGTTACAGTGGTATACAAGTCAGTGACCGTAACCACTCGACCACGAAGGCGGATAAATAATACAATATGTAATCTCATTTACATATGTATAGTGTCGTTGGGTACCTCAGTGGTAGAGTGATTAAGTTCATTGACTTCAAATGTACTTGACTTTATAACTCAAAACCAAACAAAAATGAATTATTGTTAATCGTTGAACCTAAAACCGCACGTGACCCAGTTATATTTCCCATGTTGACATTTTATAATGTCATTCTATTGTGTAATTGGATTAGTCAGTAACCTTGTGACTAACGCTTGTTGACTTCAAATCACTTGCTCTCACCGCTGTAGGTTCGAATCACACTGGGGGTGTCGAATTATTTCGAGTGAGGAAGCTATCCAGCTGACTTGCGGAAGGTAGGCGGTTCTACCCGGGTAACCGTCCGTGCTTGCAATACTGATAAAGTTAATATGCAAATTATAAGCGTTATTCGCTCAACCAATCAGAATCCTGCCAGGTGTTATTACACATGTGTTGATATAAGAAAATATGTGATGGCTGTATGATATGATGGCTGTATTACGCTGATTGCAAGCAATGTCATGTGATATATAACAGTTAAAATCACCACTCAACAACAATGGTTCAATTACAGAAATGGATATATGATCACCAGGCACGTGTTGCAGACACACATCATTATGTTTTAACTTGCCTTGGTGTAGACGTATAAGGTTTAGTGCACATAGATAATTCAAGTTAGATTTTAAAGATCATTTAAATAATTTCTGTGACAGCTGGACCTACCTTGGTGCCACGGCACGTGCGTTTCACTGTGACTCGGGGTCTTCGGACGTGTGTTCCAGACTGGACTGGCTCCGATATCCGGTCCGATTAACTGCTCCATTACATTTAATAGTTTCTCATTTTGATATAACGTTCTAAATTCCTGGTGGAAATGAATATTACAAATACATATATACATATATACATTACAAATACATATATACATATATACATTACAAATACATATATACATATATACATTACAAATACATATATACATATATACATTACAAATACATATATACATATGTAGCATTACAAATACATATATACGTATGTAGCAACAGTACAGTATCAGTGCCGTTGCTTATCGGTGAATAAACCACGGTTTGGAGTTCTGGTGCATAAGAATTAACCATGCAGGTCGTAGTTTTATTGGCCGGTAAACAACGACAACCGGCAACATAACTATTATTTCCATTCATCATGACCCAAAATAATGCTATTAACGATTACACGTATGTGTTATTTTGTCTGCTTGTGTGTCATTTTGTCTCCTTGTGTGTTATTTTGTCTCCTTGTGTGTTATTTTGTCACCTAGTGTGTCATTTTGTCTCCTTGTGTCTCCTTGTGTGTCATTTTGTCTCCTTGTTTGTCATTTTGTCTCCTTGTGCGTTATTTTGTCTCATTGTGTGTCATTTGGTCTCCTTGTGTGTCATTTTGTCTCCTTGTGCGTTAATTTGTGTCCTTGTGTGTTATTTTGTCTCCTTGTGTGTCATTTTGTCTCATTGTGTGTCATTTTGTATCCTTGTGCGTTATTTTGTCTCCTTGTGTGTTATGTTGTCTCCTTGTGTGTTATTTTGTGTCCTTGTGTGTCATTTTGTCTCCTTGTGTGTTATTTTGTCTCCTTGTGTGTCATTTTGTCTCCTTGTGTGTTATTTTGTCTCCTTGTGTGTTATTTTGTCTCCTTGTGTGTCATTTTGTCTCCTTGTGTGTTATTTTGTCTCCGTATGTGTCATTTTGTCTCCTTGTGTGTCATTTTGTCTCCCTGTGTGTTAATTTGTCTCCGAATGTGTCATTTTGTCTCTGTATGTTTTTGTCTCCTTGTTGTTTTTGTCTCCTGTTGTTTTTGTCTCCTTGTTTTTGTCTCCGTATGTGTTATTTTGTCTCCTTGTATGTTATTTTGTCTCCTTGTGTGTCATTTTGTCTCCTTGTGTGTTGTTTGGCTAATGGGACGTACGTTCGGTGTATATCATGTGTGAAGTGTGTCCAATGGGGTGTACGTTCCGTGTATATCATGTGTGAAGTGTTCCAACGGGACGTACGTTCGTGTATATCATGTGGAAGTGTATCCAACGGGACGTACGTTCCGTGTATATCATGTGTGAAGTGTATCCAACGGGACGTACGTTCCGTGTATATCATGTGTGAAGTGTATCCAACGGGACGTACGTTCGGTGTATATCATGTGTGAAGTGTATCCAACGGGGCGTACGTTCCGTGTATATCATGTGTGCAGTGTGTCCAACGGGGTGTACGTTCTGTGTATATCATGTGTGAAGTGTATCCAACGGGGTGTACGTTCGGTGTATATCATGTGTGAAGTATATCCAACGGGGTGTACGTTCGGTGTATATCATGTGTGAAGTGTACGTTCGGTGTATATCATGTGTGAAGTGTATCCAACGGGACGTACGTTCGGTGTATATCATGTGTGAAGTGTATCCAACGGGACGTACGTTCGGGGTATATCATGTGTGAAGTGTATCCAATGGGACGTACGTTCGGGGTATATCATGTGTGAAGTGTATCCAACAGGACGTACGTTCGGGGTATATCATGTGTGAAGTGTATCCAATGGGACGTACGTTCGGGGTATATCATGTGTGAAGTGTATCCAACGGGACGTACGTTCGGTGTATATCATGTGTGAAGTGTATCCAACGGGACATACGTTCGGTGTATATCATGTGTGAAGTGTGTCTAACGGGACGTGAGTTCTGTGTGTATCGGTGTGAAGGTGTTAACGGGACGTGAGCTCTGTGGGTTGTATCGGTGTAAAGGTGTGTTGTATCGGTGTGAAGGTGTGTTGTATCGGTGTGAAGGTGTGTTGTATCGGTGTAAAGCTGTGTTGTATCGGTGTGAAGCTGTGTTGTATCGGTGTGAAGGTGTGTTGTATCGGTGTGAAGCTGTGTTGTATCGGTGTAAAGGTATGTTGTATCGGTGTGAAGCTGTGTTGTATCGGTGTAAAGGTGTGTTGTATCGGTGTGAAGCTGTGTTGTAGCGGTGTGAAGGTGTATTGTAGCGGTGTGAAGGTGTGTTGTATCGGTGTGAAGCTGTGTTGTATCGGTGTAAAGGTGTGTTGTATCGGTGTGAAGCTGTGTTGTATCGGTGTAAAGGTGTGTTGTATCGGTGTGAAGCTGTGTTGTAGCGGTGTGAAGGTGTATTGTAGCGGTGTGAAGGTGTGTTGTAGCGGTGTGAAGCTGTGTTGTAGCGGTATATAGGTGTGCTGTATCGGTGTAAAGGTGTGTTGTATCGGTGTGAAGGTGTGTTGTAGCGGTGTAAAGGTGTGTTGTAGCGGTGTGAAGGTGTGTTGTATCGGTGTAAAGGTGTGTTGTATCGGTGTAGGGTGTGTATCGGTATATAGGTGTGCTGTATCGGTGTGTAGGTGTGTGTATGGTGTGAAGGTGTGTTTGTATCGGTGTGAAGGTGTGTTGTATCGGTGTGAAGGTGTGTTGTGTCGGTGTGAAGGTATGTTGTATCGGTGTAAGGTGTGTTGTATCGGTGTGAAGGTGTGTTGTATCGGTGTGAAGGTGTGTTGTATCGGTGTGAAGGTGTTGTATCGGTGTGAAGGTGTGTTGTATCGGTGTAAGGTGGTGTATCGGTGTGAAGGGTGTTGTATCGGTGTAAAGGTGTGTTGTATCGGTGTGAAGGGTTTGTTGCGGTGTGAAGGTGTTTGTATCGGTGTGAATGTGTGTATCGGTGTGAAGGTGTGTTGTATGGTTGTAGGGTGTTGTATCGGTGAATGTGTGTGTTGGTGTGAAGGTGTAGGTGTATCGGTGTGAATGTGTTGTATCGGTGTAAAGGTGTGTTTGTATCGGTGTGAAGGTGTGTTGTATCGGTGTAAAGGTGTGTTGTATCGGTGTGAAGGTGTGTTGTATCGGTGTAAAGGTGTGTTGTATCGGTGTAAAGGTATGTTGTATCGGTGTAAAGGTGTGTTGTATCGGTGTAAAGGTGTGTTGTATCGGTGTGAAGGTGTTGTATCGGTGTGAAGTTGTGTTGTATCGGTGTAAAGGTGTGTTGTATCGGTGTGAATGTGTGTTGTATCGGTGTAAAGTTGTGTTGTATCGGTGTGAAGGTGTGTTGTATCGGTGTAAAGGTGTGTTGTATCGGTGTAAAGGTGTGTTGTATCGGTGTGAAGTTGTGTTGTATCGGTGTGAAAGTGTGTTGTATCGGTGTGAAGGTGTGTTGTATCGGTGTAAAGGTGTGTTGTATCGGTGTGAAGTGTATTGTATCGGTGTAGAGGTACGCACTATGTTCATTTCATATATTATGTATATTCAGATCCAGGGATCGCAGGTTCGATCCCCCGTCTGACCATACTAAAATAAACAGTCTTGCTATAGCTATGCTACCCCCATCCCCCACCCATTAACAATCTTTCAGATGGGACGTTAAACCGAGGTCTCGTGTCGGTGCTGTACAATATGCACGTAAAAGAACCTGATGATACTCTGGAATGGGTCTCTGTCTGTATCACTGCACTATCCTCCAAAAATCTAAAATGACTAATCACTTCAGGAGGCGTCGCTCATATGGGCAACCGGTAGCGACGATAAATAAACGTAAAACACACAGCTATTCAGTTAAGTCACACACTAGCCTTGTTTTGCTAACCACTGAGTGTACCACTGTGAGTGTATTATCTACTGTATATAACAACCATTGAGTGTACCACTGTGAGTGTATTATCTACTGTATATAACAACCATTGAGTGTACCACTGAGAGTGTATTATCTACTGTATATAACAACCATTGAGTGTACCACTGAGTGTATTATCTACTGTATATAACAACCATTGAGTGTACCACTGAGAGTGTATTATCTACTGTATATAACAACCATTGAGTGTACCACTGTGAGTGTATTATCTACTCTGTATATAACAACCATTGAGTGTACCACTGAGAGTGTATTATCTACTCTGTATATAACAACCATTGAGTGTACCACTGCGAGTGTATTATCTACTCTGTATATAACAACCATTGAGTGTACCACTGAGAGTGTATTATCTACTGTATATAACAACCATTGAGTGTACCACTGAGTGTATTATCTACCTGTATATAACAACCATTGAGTGTACCACTGAGAGTGTATTATCTACTGTATATAACAACCATTGAGTGTACCACTGGAGTGTATTATCTACTCTGTATATAACAACCATTGAGTGTACCACTGCGAGTGTATTATCTACCCTGTATATAACAACCATTGAGTGTACCACTGAGAGTGTATTATCTACTGTATATAACAACCATTGAGTGTACCACTGAGAGTGTATTATCTACTCTGTATATAACAACCATTGAGTGTACCACTGAGTGTATTATCTACTGTATATAACAACCATTGAGTGTACCACTGCGAGTGTATTATCTACCCTGTATATAACAACCATTGAGTGTACCACTGAGAGTGTATTATCTACTGTATATAACAACCATTGAGTGTACCACTGAGAGTGTATTATCTACTCTGTATATAACAACCATTGAGTGTACCACTGAGTGTATTATCTACCCTGTATATAACAACCATTGAGTGTACCACTGAGAGTGTATTATCTACTGTATATAACAACCATTGAGTGTACCACTGAGAGTGTATTATCTACTGTATATAACAACCATTGAGTGTACCACTGCGAGTGTATTATCTACTGTATATAACAACCATTGAGTGTACCACTGCGAGTGTATTATCTACTCTGTATATAACAACCATTGAGTGTACCACTGAGAGTGTATTATCTACTGTATATAACAACCATTGAGTGTACCACTGAGAGTGTATTATCTACCCTGTATATAACAACCATTGAGTGTACCACTGAGAGTGTATTATCTACTGTATATAACAACCATTGAGTGTACCACTGAGAGTGTATTATCTACTGTATATAACAACCATTGAGTGTACCACTGAGAGTGTATTATCTACCCTGTATATAACAACCATTGAGTGTACCACTGAGAGTGTATTATCTACTGTATATAACAACCATTGAGTGTACCACTGAGAGTGTATTATCTACCCTGTATATAACAACCATTGAGTGTACCACTGAGTGTATTATCTACTGTATATAACAACCATTGAGTGTACCACTGAGTGTATTATCTACTGTATATAACAACCATTGAGTGTACCACTGAGTGTATTATCTACTGTATATAACAACCATTGAGTGTACCACTGAGTGTATTATCTACTGTATATAACAACCATTGAGTGTACCACTGAGAGTGTATTATCTACCCTGTATATAACAACCATTGAGTGTACCACTGCGAGTGTATTATCTACTGTATATAACAACCATTGAGTGTACCACTGAGAGTGTATTATCTACTGTATATAACAACCATTGAGTGTACCACTGCGAGTGTATTATCTACCCTGTATATAACAACCATTGAGTGTACCACTGAGAGTGTATTATCTACTGTATATAACAACCATTGAGTGTACCACTGAGAGTGTATTATCTACTGTATATAACAACCATTGAGTGTACCACTGAGAGTGTATTATCTACTGTATATAACAACCATTGAGTGTACCACTGAGAGTGTATTATCTACCCTGTATATAACAACCATTGAGTGTACCACTGAGAGTGTATTATCTACTCTGTATATAACAACCATTGAGTGTACCACTGAGAGTGTATTATCTACTCTGTATATAACAACCATTGAGTGTACCACTGCGAGTGTATTATCTACTGTATATAACAACCATTGAGTGTACCACTGCGAGTGTATTATCTACCCTGTATATAACAACCATTGAGTGTACCACTGAGAGTGTATTATCTACTCTGTATATAACAACCATTGAGTGTACCACTGAGAGTGTATTATCTACTCTGTATATAACAACCATTGAGTGTACCACTGCGAGTGTATTATCTACTGTATATAACAACCATTGAGTGTACCACTGCGAGTGTATTATCTACTGTATATAACAACCATTGAGTGTACCACTGAGAGTGTATTATCTACTCTGTATATAACAACCATTGAGTGTACCACTGCGAGTGTATTATCTACTGTATATAACAACCATTGAGTGTACCACTGAGAGTGTATTATCTACCCTGTATATAACAACCATTGAGTGTACCACTGAGTGTATTATCTACCTGTATATAACAACCATTGAGTGTACCACTGAGAGTGTATTATCTACTCTGTATATAACAACCATTGAGTGTACCACTGAGAGTGTATTATCTACTCTGTATATAACAACCATTGAGTGTACCACTGAGAGTGTATTATCTACTCTGTATATAACAACCATTGAGTGTACCACTGCGAGTGTATTATCTACCTGTATATAACAACCATTGAGTGTACCACTGAGAGTGTATTATCTACTCTGTATATAACAACCATTGAGTGTACCACTGCGAGTGTATTATCTACCCTGTATATAACAACCATTGAGTGTACCACTGCGAGTGTATTATCTACTGTATATAACAACCATTGAGTGTACCACTGAGAGTGTATTATCTACCCTGTATATAACAACCATTGAGTGTACCACTGAGAGTGTATTATCTACTGTATATAACAACCATTGAGTGTACCACTGAGAGTGTATTATCTACTGTATATAACAACCATTGAGTGTACCACTGAGAGTGTATTATCTACTCTGTATATAACAACCATTGAGTGTACCACTGCGAGTGTATTATCTACTGTATATAACAACCATTGAGTGTACCACTGAGAGTGTATTATCTACTGTATATAACAACCATTGAGTGTACCACTGAGAGTGTATTATCTACTCTGTATATAACAACCATTGAGTGTACCACTGAGAGTGTATTATCTACTGTATATAACAACCATTGAGTGTACCACTGAGAGTGTATTATCTACTGTATATAACAACCATTGAGTGTACCACTGAGAGTGTATTATCTACTCTGTATATAACAACCATTGAGTGTACCACTGAGAGTGTATTATCTACTGTATATAACAACCATTGAGTGTACCACTGAGAGTGTATTATCTACTGTATATAACAACCATTGAGTGTACCACTGAGAGTGTATTATCTACTGTATATAACAACCATTGAGTGTACCACTGAGAGTGTATTATCTACTGTATATAACAACCATTGAGTGTACCACTGAGAGTGTATTATCTACTGTATATAACAACCATTGAGTGTACCACTGCGAGTGTATTATCTACTGTATATAACAACCATTGAGTGTACCACTGAGAGTGTATTATCTACTGTATATAACAACCATTGAGTGTACCACTGAGAGTGTATTATCTACTGTATATAACAACCATTGAGTGTACCACTGAGAGTGTATTATCTACCCTGTATATAACAACCATTGAGTGTACCACTGAGAGTGTATTATCTACTGTATATAACAACCATTGAGTGTACCACTGCGAGTGTATTATCTACCCTGTATATAACAACCATTGAGTGTACCACTGAGAGTGTATTATCTACTGTATATAACAACCATTGAGTGTACCACTGAGAGTGTATTATCTACTGTATATAACAACCATTGAGTGTACCACTGAGAGTGTATTATCTACCCTGTATATAACAACCATTGAGTGTACCACTGAGAGTGTATTATCTACTGTATATAACAACCATTGAGTGTACCACTGAGTGTATTATCTACTGTATATAACAACCATTGAGTGTACCACTGAGTGTATTATCTACTGTATATAACAACCATTGAGTGTACCACTGAGTGTATTATCTACTGTATATAACAACCATTGAGTGTACCACTGAGTGTATTATCTACTGTATATAACAACCATTGAGTGTACCACTGAGAGTGTATTATCTACCCTGTATATAACAACCATTGAGTGTACCACTGCGAGTGTATTATCTACTGTATATAACAACCATTGAGTGTACCACTGAGAGTGTATTATCTACTGTATATAACAACCATTGAGTGTACCACTGCGAGTGTATTATCTACTGTATATAACAACCATTGAGTGTACCACTGAGAGTGTATTATCTACTCTGTATATAACAACCATTGAGTGTACCACTGAGAGTGTATTATCTACTGTATATAACAACCATTGAGTGTACCACTGAGAGTGTATTATCTACTGTATATAACAACCATTGAGTGTACCACTGAGAGTGTATTATCTACCTGTATATAACAACCATTGAGTGTACCACTGAGAGTGTATTATCTACTCTGTATATAACAACCATTGAGTGTACCACTGAGTGTATTATCTACCCTGTATATAACAACCATTGAGTGTACCACTGAGAGTGTATTATCTACTCTGTATATAACAACCATTGAGTGTACCACTGAGAGTGTATTATCTACTCTGTATATAACAACCATTGAGTGTACCACTGCGAGTGTATTATCTACTCTGTATATAACAACCATTGAGTGTACCACTGCGAGTGTATTATCTACCCTGTATATAACAACCATTGAGTGTACCACTGAGAGTGTATTATCTACTCTGTATATAACAACCATTGAGTGTACCACTGAGAGTGTATTATCTACTGTATATAACAACCATTGAGTGTACCACTGCGAGTGTATTATCTACCCTGTATATAACAACCATTGAGTGTACCACTGAGAGTGTATTATCTACTCTGTATATAACAACCATTGAGTGTACCACTGCGAGTGTATTATCTACTGTATATAACAACCATTGAGTGTACCACTGCGAGTGTATTATCTACTGTATATAACAACCATTGAGTGTACCACTGCGAGTGTATTATCTACTCTGTATATAACAACCATTGAGTGTACCACTGAGAGTGTATTATCTACTGTATATAACAACCATTGAGTGTACCACTGCGAGTGTATTATCTACTGTATATAACAACCATTGAGTGTACCACTGAGAGTGTATTATCTACTGTATATAACAACCATTGAGTGTACCACTGAGAGTGTATTATCTACTGTATATAACAACCATTGAGTGTACCACTGAGAGTGTATTATCTACTGTATATAACAACCATTGAGTGTACCACTGAGAGTGTATTATCTACTCTGTATATAACAACCATTGAGTGTACCACTGAGAGTGTATTATCTACTGTATATAACAACCATTGAGTGTACCACTGAGAGTGTATTATCTACTGTATATAACAACCATTGAGTGTACCACTGAGTGTATTATCTACTGTATATAACAACCATTGAGTGTACCACTGAGAGTGTATTATCTACTGTATATAACAACCATTGAGTGTACCACTGGAGTGTATTATCTACTGTATATAACAACCATTGAGTGTACCACTGCGAGTGTATTATCTACTGTATATAACAACCATTGAGTGTACCACTGAGAGTGTATTATCTACTGTATATAACAACCATTGAGTGTACCACTGAGAGTGTATTATCTACTGTATATAACAACCATTGAGTGTACCACTGAGAGTGTATTATCTACTGTATATAACAACCATTGAGTGTACCACTGCGAGTGTATTATCTACTGTATATAACAACCATTGAGTGTACCACTGCGAGTGTATTATCTACTCTGTATATAACAACCATTGAGTGTACCACTGCGAGTGTATTATCTACTCTGTATATAACAACCATTGAGTGTACCACTGAGTGTATTATCTACCCTGTATATAACAACCATTGAGTGTACCACTGAGAGTGTATTATCTACTGTATATAACAACCATTGAGTGTACCACTGAGAGTGTATTATCTACTCTGTATATAACAACCATTGAGTGTACCACTGCGAGTGTATTATCTACTGTATATAACAACCATTGAGTGTACCACTGAGAGTGTTATCTACTGTATATAACAACCATTGAGTGTACCACTGAGAGTGTATTATCTACTCTGTATATAACAACCATTGAGTGTACCACTGAGTGTATTATCTACCCTGTATATAACAACCATTGAGTGTACCACTGAGAGTGTATTATCTACTGTATATAACAACCATTGAGTGTACCACTGAGAGTGTATTATCTACTGTATATAACAACCATTGAGTGTACCACTGAGAGTGTATTATCTACCCTGTATATAACAACCATTGAGTGTACCACTGAGAGTGTATTATCTACTGTATATAACAACCATTGAGTGTACCACTGAGAGTGTATTATCTACTCTGTATATAACAACCATTGAGTGTACCACTGAGAGTGTATTATCTACTGTATATAACAACCATTGAGTGTACCACTGAGAGTGTATTATCTACTGTATATAACAACCATTGAGTGTACCACTGAGAGTGTATTATCTACTGTATATAACAACCATTGAGTGTACCACTGAGAGTGTATTATCTACTGTATATAACAACCATTGAGTGTACCACTGAGTGTATTATCTACTCTGTATATAACAACCATTGAGTGTACCACTGAGAGTGTATTATCTACTCTGTATATAACAACCATTGAGTGTACCACTGCGAGTGTATTATCTACTGTATATAACAACCATTGAGTGTACCACTGAGAGTGTATTATCTACTGTATATAACAACCATTGAGTGTA
>CM026389.1:58235048-58355484 GCA_014843695.1 Archivesica marissinica | reverse complement strand
CAGGATCAGATAGGGTGCTTGTCCTACCAGGATCAGATAGGATGCTTGTCCTACCAGGATCAGATAGGATGCTTGCTTGTCCTACCAGGATCAGATAGGGTGCTTGTCCTACCAGGATCAGATAGGGTGTTTGTCCTACCAGGGTCAGACAGGATGCTTGTCCTACCAGGATCAAATAGGATGCTTGTCCTACCAGGATCAAATAGGATGTTTGTCCTACCAGGATCAGATAGGATGTTTGCTTGTCCTACCAGGATCAGATAGGGTGCTTGTCCTACCAGGATCAGATAGGATGTTTGCTTGTCCTACCAGGATCAGATAGGGTGCTTGTCCTACCAGGAACAGATAGGATGTTTGCTTGTCCTACCAGGATCAGATAGGGTGCTTGTCCTACTAGGATCAGATAGGGTGTTTGTCCTACCAGGGTCAGACAGGATGTTTGTCCTACCAGGATCAAATAGGATGCTTGTCCTACCAGGATCAGATAGGGTGCTTGTCCTACCAGGATCAGATAGGGTGCTTGTCCTACCAGGATCAGATAGGATGTTTGCTTGTCCTACCAGGATCAGATAGGGTGTTTGCTTGTCCTACCAGGATCAGATAGGGTTCTTGTCCTACCAGGATCAGATAGGATGCTTGTCCTACCAGGATCAGATAGGGTGCTTGTCCTACCAGGATCAGATAGGGTGCTTGTCCTACCAGGGCCAAATAGGGTGCGTGTCCTACCAGGATCAGATATGATGTTTGCTTGTCCTACCAGGATCAGATAGGATGCTTGTCCTACCAGGATCAGATAGGATGTTTGCTTGTCCTACCAGGATCAGATAGGGTGCTTGTCCTACCAGGATCAGATAGGATGTTTGCTTGTCCTACCAGGATCAGATAGGGTGCTTGTCCTACCAGGATCAGATAGGATGTTTGCTTGTCCTACCAGGATCAGATAGGATGTTTGCTTGTCCTACCAGGATCAGATAGGATGTTTGCTTGTCCTACCAGGATCAGATAGGATGTTTGCTTGTCCTACCAGGATCAGATAGGGTGCTTGTCCTACCAGGATCAGATAGGATGTTTGCTTGTCCTACCAGGATCAGATAGGATGTTTGCTTGTCCTACCAGGATCAGATAGGATGCTTGTCCTACCAGGATCAGATAGGGTGCTTGCTTGTCCTACCAGGATCAGATAGGGTGCTTGCTTGTCCTACCAGGATCAGATAGGATGCTTGCTTGTCCTACCAGGATCAGATAGGATGTTTGCTTGTCCTACCAGGATCAGATAGGATGCTTGTCCTACCAGGATCAGATAGGGTGCTTGTCCTACCAGGGTCAGATAGGATGTTTGTCCTACAAGGATCAGATAGGGTGCTTGTCCTACCAGGATCAGATAGGGTGCTTGTCCTACCAGGATCAGATAGGGTGCTTGTCCTACCAGGATCAGATAGGGTGCTTGTCCTACCAGGATCAGATAGGGTGCTTGTCCTACCAGGATCAGATAGGATGCTTGTCCTACCAGGATCAGATAGGATGTTTGCTTGTCCTACCAGGATCAGATAGGATGTTTGCTTGTCCTACCAGGATCAGATAGGATGTTTGCTTGTCCTACCAGGATCAGATAGGATGTTTGCTTGTCCTACCAGGATCAGATAGGTGCTTGTCCTACCAGGATCAGATAGGATGTTTGCTTGTCCTACCAGGATCAGATAGGGTGCTTGTCCTACCAGGATCAGATAGGATGTTTGCTTGTCCTACCAGGATCAGATAGGATGCTTGTCCTACCAGGATCAGATAGGGTGCTTGTCCTACCAGGATCAGATAGGGTGTGCTTGTCCTACCAGGATCAGATAGGATGTTGCTTGTCCTACCAGGATCAGATAGGATGTTTGCTTGTCCTACCAGGATCAGATAGGATGCTTGTCCTACCAGGATCAGATAGGATGTTTGCTTGTCCTACCAGGATCAGATAGGAGTGCTTGTCCTACCAGGATCAGATAGGTGCTTGTCCTACCAGGATCAGATAGGGTGCTTGTCCTACCAGGATCAGATAGGGTGCTTGTCCTACCAGGATCAGATAGGGTGCTTGTCCTACCAGGATCAGATAGGATGCTTGTCCTACCAGGATCAGATAGGATGTTTGCTTGTCCTACCAGGATCAGATAGGATGTTGCTTGTCCTACCAGGATCAGATAGGATGTTTGCTTGTCCTACCAGGATCAGATAGGATGTTTGCTTGTCCTACCAGGATCAGATAGGGTGCTTGTCCTACCAGGATCAGATAGGATGTTTGCTTGTCCTACCAGGATCAGATAGGAGTGCTTGTCCTACCAGGATCAGATAGGATGTTTGCTTGTCCTACCAGGATCAGATAGGATGTTGCTTGTCCTACCAGGATCAGATAGGATGTTGCTTGTCCTACCAGGATCAGATAGGATGCTTGTCCTACCAGGATCAGATAGGATGCTTGTCCTACCAGATCAGATAGGGTGCTTGTCCTACCAGGATCAGATAGGTGCTTGTCCTACCAGGATCAGATAGGGTGCTTGTCCTACCAGGATCAGATAGGATGTTTGCTTGTCCTACCAGGATCAGATAGGTTGCTTGTCCTACCAGGATCAGATAGGATGTTTGCTTGTCCTACCAGGATCAGATAGGGTGCTTGTCCTACCAGGATCAGATAGGATGTTTGCTTGTCCTACCAGGATCAGATAGGGTGCTTGTCCTACCAGGATCAGATAGGGTGCTTGTCCTACCAGGATCAGATAGGAGTGCTTGTCCTACCAGGATCAGATAGGATGCTTGTCCTACCAGGATCAGATAGGATGCTTGTCCTACCAGGATCAGATAGGGTGCTTGTCCTACCAGGATCAGATAGGATGTTTGCTTGTCCTACCAGGATCAGATAGGATGCTTGCTTGTCCTACCAGGATCAGATAGGGTGCTTGTCCTACCAGGATCAGATAGGATGCTTGTCCTACCAGGATCAGATAGGGTGCTTGTCCTACCAGGATCAGATAGGGTGCTTGTCCTACCAGGATCAGATAGGGTGCTTGTCCTACCAGGATCAGATAGGATGTTTGCTTGTCCTACCAGGATCAGATAGGATGTTTGCTTGTCCTACCAGGATCAGATAGGGTGCTTGTCCTACCAGGATCAGATAGGATGTTTGCTTGTCCTACCAGGTCAGATAGGATGCTTGCTTGTCCTACCAGGATCAGATAGGGTGCTTGTCCTACCAGGATCAGATAGGATGTTTGCTTGTCCTACCAGGATCAGATAGGATGCTTGTCCTACCAGGATCAGATAGGATGTTTGCTTGTCCTACCAGGATCAGATAGGATGTTTGCTTGTCCTACCAGGATCAGATAGGGTGCTTGTCCTACCAGGATCAGATAGGGTGCTTGCTTGTCCTACCAGGATCAGATAGGGTGCTTGTCCTACCAGGATCAGATAGGATGCTTGCTTGTCCTACCAGGATCAGATAGGGTGCTTGTCCTACCAGGATCAGATAGGGTGCTTGTCCTACTAGGATCAGATAGGATGTTTGTCCTACCAGGATCAGATAGGGTGCTTGTCCTACCAGGATCAGATAGGATGTTTGTCCTACCAGGATCAGATAGGATGTTTGCTTGTCCTACCAGGATCAGATAGGGTGCTTGTCCTACCAGGATCAGATAGGGTGCTTGTCCTACCAGGATCAGATAGGATGCTTGTCCTACCAGGATCAGATAGGATGTTTGCTTGTCCTACCAGGATCAGATAGGATGTTTGCTTGTCCTACTAGGATCAGATAGGATGTTTGCTTGTCCTACCAGGATCAGATAGGGTGCTTGTCCTACCAGGATCAGATAGGATGTTTGCTTGTCCTACCAGGATCAGATAGGATGTTTGCTTGTCCTACCAGGATCAGATAGGATGTTTGCTTGTCCTACCAGGATCAGATAGGATGCTTGCTTGTCCTACTAGGATCAGATAGGGTGCTTGTCCTACCAGGATCAGATAGGGTGCTTGTCCTACCAGGATCAGATAGGGTGCTTGTCCTACCAGGATCAGATAGGATGTTTGCTTGTCCTACCAGGATCAGATAGGATGTTTGCCTGTCCTACCAGGATCAGATAGGGTGCTTGTCCTACCAGGATCAGATAGGATGTTTGCTTGTCCTACCAGGGTCAGATAGGATGCTTGCTTGTCCTACCAGGATCAGATAGGGTGCTTGTCCTACCAGGATCAGATAGGATGTTTGCTTGTCCTACCAGGATCAGATAGGATGCTTGTCCTACCAGGATCAGATAGGATGTTTGCTTGTCCTACCAGGATCAGATAGGATGTTTGCTTGTCCTACCAGGATCAGATAGGGTGCTTGTCCTACCAGGATCAGATAGGATGTTTGCTTGTCCTACCAGGATCAGATAGGATGCTTGCTTGTCCTACCAGGATCAGATAGGGTGCTTGTCCTACCAGGATCAGATAGGATGTTTGCTTGTCCTACCAGGATCAGATAGGATGCTTGTCCTACCAGGATCAGATAGGATGTTTGCTTGTCCTACCAGGATCAGATAGGGTGCTTGTCCTACCAGGATCAGATAGGGTGCTTGTCCTACCAGGATCAGATAGGATGCTTGTCCTACCAGGATCAGATAGGGTGCTTGTCCTACCAGGATCAGATAGGATGTTGCTTGTCCTACCAGGATCAGATAGGTGCTTGTCCTACCAGGATCAGATAGGATGCTTGTCCTACCAGGATCAGATAGGGTGCTTGTCCTACCAGGATCAGATAGGGTGCTTGTCCTACCAGGATCAGATAGGATGTTTGCTTGTCCTACCAGGATCAGATAGGATTGCTTGTCCTACCAGGATCAGATAGGATGTTTGCTTGTCCTACCAGGATCAGATAGGATGTTTGCTTGTCCTACCAGGATCAGATAGGATGTTTGCTTGTCCTACCAGGATCAGATAGGATGCTTGTCCTACCAGGATCAGATAGGATGTTTGCTTGTCCTACCAGGATCAGATAGGGTGCTTGTCCTACCAGGATCAGATAGGATGCTTGTCCTACCAGGATCAGATAGGATGCTTGTCCTACCAGGATCAGATAGGATGCTTGTCCTACCAGGATCAGATAGGGTGCTTGTCCTACCAGGATCAGATAGGGTGCTTGTCCTACCAGGATCAGATAGGATGTTTGCTTGTCCTACCAGGATCAGATAGGATGCTTGTCCTACCAGGATCAGATAGGATGCTTGTCCTACCAGGATCAGATAGGGTGCTTGTCCTACCAGGGTCAGATATGGTGCTTGTCCTACCAGGATCAGATAGGGTGCTTGTCCTACCAGGATCAGATAGGATGTTTGCTTGTCCTACCAGGATCAGATAGGGTGCTTGCTTGTCCTACCAGGATCAGATAGGATGTTTGCTTGTCCTACCAGGATCAGATAGGGTGCTTGTCCTACCAGGATCAGATAGGATGTTTGCTTGTCCTACCAGGATCAGATAGGGTGCTTGTCCTACCAGGATCAGATAGGATGCTTGTCCTACCAGGATCAGATAGGATGCTTGTCCTAACAGGATCAGATAGGATGCTTGTCCTACTAGGATCAGATAGGATGCTTGTCCTACCAGGATCAGATAGGGTGCTTGTCCTACCAGGATCAGATAGGATGCTTGTCCTACCAGGATCAGATAGGGTGCTTGTCCTACCAGGGTCAGATATGGTGCTTGTCCTACCAGGATCAGATAGGATGCTTGTCCTACTAGGATCAGATAGGGTGCTTGTCCTACCAGGATCAGATAGGGTGCTTGTCCTACCAGGATCAGATAGGATGTTTGCTTGTCCTACCAGGATCAGATAGGGTGCTTGCTTGTCCTACCAGGATCAGATAGGATGTTTGCTTGTCCTACCAGGGTCAGATAGGGTGCTTGTCCTACCAGGATCAGATAGGATGTTTGCTTGTCCTACCAGGATCAGATAGGGTGCTTGTCCTACCAGGATCAGATAGGGTGCTTGTCCTACCAGGATCAGATAGGGTGCTTGTCCTACCAGGATCAGATAGGATGTTTGCTTGTCCTACCAGGATCAGATAGGTTGCTTGTCCTACCAGGATCAGATAGGATGTTTGCTTGTCCTACCAGGATCAGATAGGATGCTTGCTTGTCCTACCAGGATCAGATAGGGTGCTTGTCCTACCAGGATCAGATAGGATGTTTGCTTGTCCTACCAGGATCAGATAGGATGTTTGCTTGTCCTACCAGGATCAGATAGGATGTTTGCTTGTCCTACCAGGATCAGATAGGATGTTTGCTTGTCCTACCAGGATCAGATAGGGTGCTTGTCCTACCAGGATCAGATAGGATGTTTGCTTGTCCTACCAGGATCAGATAGGGTGCTTGTCCTACCAGGATCAGATAGGATGTTTGCTTGTCCTACCAGGATCAGATAGGATGTTTGCTTGTCCTACCAGGATCAGATAGGATGTTTGCTTGTCCTACCAGGATCAGATAGGATGTTTGCTTGTCCTACCAGGATCAGATAGGGTGCTTGTCCTACCAGGATCAGATAGGATGTTTGCTTGTCCTACCAGGATCAGATAGGATGTTTGCTTGTCCTACCAGGATCAGATAGGATGCTTGTCCTACCAGGATCAGATAGGGTGCTTGCTTGTCCTACCAGGATCAGATAGGGTGCTTGCTTGTCCTACCAGGATCAGATAGGATGCTTGCTTGTCCTACCAGGATCAGATAGGATGTTTGCTTGTCCTACCAGGATCAGATAGGATGCTTGTCCTACCAGGATCAGATAGGGTGCTTGTCCTACCAGGATCAGATAGGATGTTGCTTGTCCTACCAGGATCAGATAGGGTGTTGCTTGTCCTACCAGGATCAGATAGGATGCTTGTCCTACCAGGATCAGATAGGATGCTTGTCCTACCAGGATCAGATAGGGTGCTTGTCCTACCAGGATCAGATAGGATGCTTGTCCTACCAGGATCAGATAGGGTGCTTGTCCTACCAGGATCAGATAGGGTGCTTGTCCTACCAGGATCAGATAGGGTGCTTGTCCTACCAGGATCAGATAGGATGTTGCTTGTCCTACCAGGATCAGATAGGGTGCTTGTCCTACCAGGATCAGATAGGATGCTTGTCCTACCAGGATCAGATAGGTTGCTTGTCCTACCAGGATCAGATAGGGTGCTTGTCCTACCAGGATCAGATAGGAGTGCTTGTCCTACCAGGATCAGATAGGGTGCTTGTCCTACCAGGATCAGATAGGGTGCTTGTCCTACCAGGATCAGATAGGGTGCTTGTCCTACCAGGATCAGATAGGATGCTTGTCCTACCAGGATCAGATAGGGTGCTTGTCCTACCAGGATCAGATAGGGTGCTTGTCCTACCAGGATCAGATAGGGTGCTTGTCCTACCAGGATCAGATAGGGTGCTTGTCCTACCAGGATCAGATAGGGTGCTTGTCCTACCAGGATCAGATAGGGTGCTTGTCCTACCAGGATCAGATAGGAGTGCTTGTCCTACCAGGATCAGATAGGATGCTTGTCCTACCAGGATCAGATAGGAGTGCTTGTCCTACCAGGATCAGATAGGATGCTTGCTTGTCCTACCAGGATCAGATAGGGTGCTTGTCCTACCAGGATCAGATAGGGTTTGCTTGTCCTACCAGGATCAGATAGGGTGCTTGTCCTACCAGGATCAGATAGGATGCTTGCTTGTCCTACCAGGATCAGATAGGGTGCATGTCCTACTAGGATCAGATAGGGTGCTTGCTTGTCCTACCAGGATCAGATAGGATGCTTGCTTGTCCTACCAGGATCAGATAGGATGCTTGCTTGTCCTACCAGGATCAGATAGGATGCTTGCTTGTCCTACCAGGATCAGATAGGATGCTTGCTTGTCCTACCAGGATCAGATAGGATGCTTGTCCTACCAGGATCAGATAGGATGTTTGCTTGTCCTACCAGGATCAGATAGGATGTTTGCTTGTCCTACCAGGATCAGATAGGGTGCTTGTCCTACCAGGATCAGATAGGATGCTTGTCCTACCAGGATCAGATAGGATGCTTGTCCTACTAGGGTCAGATAGGATGCTTGTCCTACCAGGATCAGATAGGGTGCTTGTCCTACCAGGATCAGATAAGGTGCTTGTCATACCAGGGTCAGATAGGGTGCTTCTCCTACCAGGATCAGATAGGGTGCTTGTCCTACCAGGATCAGATAGGATGCTTGTCCTACTAGGGTCAGATAGGGTGCTTGTCCTACCAGGATCAGATAGGGTGCTTGTCCTACAAGGATCAGATAGGGTGCTTGTCCTACCAGGATCAGATAGGATGTTTGCTTGTCCTACCAGGATCAGATAGGATGTTTGCTTGTCCTACCAGGGTCAGATAGGGTGCTTGTCCTACCAGGGTCAGATAGGGTGCTTGTCCTACCAGGATCAGATAGGATGTTTGCTTGTCCTACCAGGATCAGATAGGATGCTTGTCCTACTAGGATCAGATAGGATGTTTGCTTGTCCTACTAGGATCAGATAGGATGTTTGCTTGTCCTACCAGGATCAGATAGGATGTTTGCTTGTCCTACCAGGATCAGATAGGATGTTTGCTTGTCCTACCAGGATCAGATAGGATGTTTGCTTGTCCTACCAGGATCAGATAGGGTGCTTGTCCTACCAGGATCAGATAGGATGCTTGTCCTACCAGGATCAGATAGGGTGCTTGTCCTACCAGGATCAGATATGGTGCTTGTCCTACCAGGATCAGATAGGATGATTGTCCTACCAGGATCTGATAGGGTGCTTGTCCTACCAGGATCAGATAGGGTGCTTGTCCTACCAGGGTCAGATATGGTGCTTGTCCTACCAGGATCAGATAGGGTGCTTGTCCTACCAGGATCACATAGGATGCGTTTCCTACCAGGATCAGATAGGATGCTTGTCCTACCAGGATCAGATAGGGTGCTTGTCCTACCAGGATCAGATAGGGTGCTTGTCCTACCAGGATCAGATAGGATGCTTGTCCTACCAGGATCAGATAGGGTGCTTGTCCTACCAGGATCAGATAGGATGTTTGCTTGTCCTACCAGGATCAGATAGGGTGTTTGCTTGTCCTACCAGGATCAGTTAGGGTGCTTGTCCTACTAGGATCAGATAGGGTGCTTGCTTGTCCTACCAGGATCAGATAGGATGCTTGCTTGTCCTACCAGTATCAGATAGGGTGCTTGCTTGTCCTACCAGGATCAGATAGGGTGCATGTCCTACTAGGATCAGATAGGGTGCTTGCTTGTCCTACCAGGATCAGATAGGATGCTTGCTTGTCCTACCAGGATCAGATAGGATGCTTGCTTGTCCTACCAGGATCAGATAGGATGCTTGCTTGTCCTACCAGGATCAGATAGGATGTTTGCTTGTCCTACCAGGATCAGATAGGGTGCTTGTCCTACCAGGATCAGATAGGATGCTTGTCCTACCAGGATCAGATAGGGTGCTTGTCCTACCAGGATCAGATAGGGTGCTTGTCCTACCAATGTCAGATAGGGTGCTTGTCCTACCAGGATCAGATAGGGTGCTTGTCCTACTAGGATCAGAGAGGGTGCTTGCTTGTCCTACCAGGATCAGATAGGATGCTTGTCCTACCAGGATCAGATAAGATGTTTGCTTGTCCTACCAGGATCAGATAGGATGTTTGCTTGTCCTACCAGGATCAGATAGGATGTTTGCTTGTCCTACCAGGATCAGATAAGATGTTTGCTTGTCCTACCAGGATCAGATAGGATGTTTGCTTGTCCTACTAGGATCAGATAGGATGTTTGCTTGTCCTACCAGGATCAGATAGGATGCTTGTCCTACTAGGGTCAGATAGGGTGCTTGTCCTACCAGGATCAGATAGGGTGCTTGTCCTACTAGGATCAGATAAGGTGCTTGTCATACCAGGGTCAGATAGGGTGCTTCTCCTACCAGGATCAGATAGGGTGCTTGTCCTACCAGGATCAGATAGGATGCTTGTCCTACCAGGATCAGATAGGGTGCTTGTCCTACCAGGATCAGATAGGGTGCTTGTCCTACCAGGATCAGATAGGATGTTTGCTTGTCCTACCAGGATCAGATAGGATGTTTGCTTGTCCTACCAGGGTCAGATAGGGTGCTTGTCCTACCAGGGTCAGATAGGGTGCGTGTCCTACCAGGATCAGATAGGGTGCTTGTCCTACCAGGATCAGACAGGGTGCTTGTCCTACCAGGATCAGATAGGATGCTTGTCCTACCAGGATCAGATAGGATGTTTGCTTGTCCTACCAGGATCAGATAGGATGTTTGCTTGTCCTACCAGGATCAGATAGGATGTTTGCTTGTCCTACCAGGATCAGATAGGATGTTTGCTTGTCCTACTAGGATCAGATAGGGTGCTTGTCCTACCAGGATCAGATAGGATGTTTGCTTGTCCTACCAGGATCAGATAGGATGTTTGCTTGTCCTACCAGGATCAGATAGGATGTTTGCTTGTCCTACCAGGATCAGATAGGATGTTTGCTTGTCCTACCAGGATCAGATAGGATGTTTGCTTGTCCTACCAGGATCAGATAGGATGCTTGTCCTACCAGGGTCAGATAGGATGATTGTCCTACCAGGATCAGATAGGGTGCTTGTCCTACCAGGATCAGATATGGTGCTTGTCCTACCAGGATCAGATAGGGTGCTTGTCCTACCAGGATCAGATAGGGTGCTTGTCCTACCAGGATCAGATATGGTGCTTGTCCTACCAGGATCAGATATGGTGCTTGTCCTACCAGGATCAGATAGGGTGCTTGTCCTACCAGGATCAGATAGGGTGCTTGTCCTACCAGGATCAGATAGGATGTTTGTCCTACCAGGATCAGATAGGGTGCTTGTCCTACCAGGATCAGATAGGATGCTTGTCCTACCAGGATCAGATAGGGTGCTTGTCCTACCAGGATCAGATAGGATGCTTGTCCTACCAGGATCAGATAGGGTGCTTGTCCTACCAGGATCAGATAGGGTGCTTGTCCTACCAGGATCAGATAGGTGCTTGTCCTACCAGGATCAGATATGCTTGCTTGTCCTACCAGGATCAGATAGGATGCTTGTCCTACCAGGATCAGATAGGGTGCTTGTCCTACCAGGATCAGATATGTTGCTTGTCCTACCAGGATCAGATAGGATGCTTGTCCTACCAGGATCAGATAGGGTGCTTGTCCTACCAGGATCAGATAGGGTGCTTGTCCTACCAGGATCAGATAGGATGTTTGCTTGTCCTACCAGGATCAGATAGGGTGCTTGCTTGTCCTACCAGGATCAGATAGGGTGCTTGTCCTACCAGGATCAGATAGGGTGCTTGCTTGTCCTACCAGGATCAGATAGGATGCTTGCTTGTCCTACCAGGATCAGATATGATGTTTGCTTGTCCTACCAGGATCAGATAGGATGCTTGCTTGTCCTACCAGGATCAGATAGGATGCTTGCTTGTCCTACCAGGATCAGATAGGATGCTATACAGAATGTAATTATTGTTTCAGTGAATTTTGAAGATCTGCCCTCAAATATAATATTTGTATATTATCTCCCTTTAGTGATATTTATTCATAAAATGGGGGGGGGGGTTACAGTAGGTTAATTATAGTTTTCAATCTCCATTTCAAGATAGAAAACCCATGGATATTTTAAAAACCAGAATGTGTGATGTACATTATTATACCCTACGGTGTGAAGTATATGGGGTTATATTGGAGTCAGTTTCTTGTCCAGCCCTTTAGTGATTATGTCTCCCCTAATGGGGGGGGTAGACATATTGTTTTTGCCATTGCCGTCTGTCCGCTTTACCTATTCTGTGCATGTTCTCCATTGTTTTTGCCATTGTCGTTTGTCCGCTTTACCTATTCTGTGCATGTTCTCCATAACCACTTGTTGGAGTTTCATCAACCATGGCAGGACGCATCAGTTATGATTTCTAGTTGTGCATAATTGTAACCCTGTTTCGGTTGGATAATATTTTGTGGATTTGAACATTTTTATAACACAAAGCTTGTCCACACTTCATCTCCAAAACACCTTTTTGCATTTTTACCAAGAATGATGTCTAGTTGTGCATATTGTAATCCCGTTCCAGTTAAATGTTTTCCCTCAACGGCTTTACAGCCATTTGTCGCCCATGTTTCATTACCAAAACTTCATAATACTACATTGAAATGAAGTAACCCTTGATTTAAAGCGACATTACATCGCAAAAAGCCAAAACAATGCATTGCTACTACAAATTCTCCCGAATACATTCGAACACAAATATTGAAATTTGAATCAATAAACAGTGTGATTGTGGTCTACAAACATTTAAAAGTGAATGTAGGATTCCATATACTGGTCATCCACACTCCTGAATTGACATTTCTTTGTAATTGTAGTCAATACTAAACGCTTGATACGGTCGCTTAGAGATAATTAATTTAACTAAGATTAGTCTACAAATAAATATGCATAGGCACACATGTGAGATATAATGGTAAATTTGTACCATAAATCTCGTTATTCGGGATACACAGGTTGTATTATGCATGTATGTCGACTCTGTTTACATTATTTTGTTATGTCAACAAACCGTGTATACGACGCTTGTTTATTAGCAATGTCTGACATTTAGCCATCACAATATCTGACATTTAGCCATCACAATGTCTGACATTTATCCATCACAATGTCTGACATTTAGCCATCACAATGTCTGACATTTAGCCATCACAATGTCTGACATTTAGCCATCACATGTTGACATTTAGCCATCACATTGTTGACATTTAGCCATCACATTGTATGACATTTAGCCATCACATTGTCTGACATTTAGCCATCACATGTCTGACATTTAGCCATCACATTGTCTGACATTTAGCCATCACATTGTATGACATTTAGCCATCACATTGTATGACATTTAGCCATCACATTGTCTGACATTTAGCCATCACAATGTCTGACATTTATCCATCACAATGTCTGACATTTATCCATCACAATGTCTGACATTTAGCCATCACATTGTATGACATTTAGCCATCACATTGTATGACATTTAGCCATCACATTGTATGACATTTAGCCATCACAATGTCTGACATTTAGCCATCACAATGTCTGACATTTATCCATCACAATGTCTGACATTTAGCCATCACATTGTATGACATTTAGCCATCACATTGTATGACATTTAGCCATCACATTGTATGACATTTAGCCATCACATTGTCTGACATTTCATCTTTCCTGTAGTGAAGGTGGTGTCTGGGGGTATTCTGTAGTGAAGGTAGTGTCTGGGGGTATTCTGTAGTGAAGGTGGTGTCTGGGATTATCCTGTAGTGAAGGTGGTGTCTGGGGGTATCACCTTCAGTGATACTAGCTCACGTTCCAGTTGTATTATATGTATTCAATTTATTTATATTAACCTGCCTGTCGGTATATCTGCCTGTCAGTATATCTGCCTATCAGTATATCTGCCTGTCGGTCGGTATATCTGCCTATCGGTATATCTGCCTGTCGGTCGGTATATCTGCCTGTCGGTCGGTATATCTGCCTGTCGGTCGGTATATCTGCCTGTCGGTCGGTATATCTGCCTGTCGGTCGGTATATCTGCCTTGTCGGTATATCTGCCTTGTCGGTATATCTGCCTGTCGGTATATCGATACATTTCCCCCCATCAATGACACCTCTAATTTATAATTATTTGACTTGTGTTACTATATACTGTATTTCATACTACTATATGTGATATAATCAAGTGGCTATGAATGTGTAATGCTCAAATTTGTAATGATGACACGGTATGACTTGGGTAAACACTCTATGCCTACTAGTGATTCCCATGAAACTGCACATTTCATCAAACCAGTGCAACTGCATATTCAGCAATGTCTATGGAGCTGCACATTTCTGCGATGGCTATGGAGCTGCACATTTCTGCAATGTCTATGGAGCTGCACATTTCTGCAATGTCTATGGAGCTGCACATTTCTGCAATGTCTATGGAGCTGCACATTTCTGCAATGTCTATGGAGCTGCACATTTCTGCAATGTCTATGGAGCTGCACATTTCTGCTATGGAGCTGCACATTTCTGCAATGTCTATGGAGCTGCACATTTCTGCGATGGCTATGGAGCTGCACATTTCTCCAATGTCTATGGAGCTGCACATTTCTGCGATGGCTATGGAGCTGCACATTTCTGCAATGTCTATGGAGCTGCACATTTCTGCAATGTCTATGGAGCTGCACATTTCTGCTATGGAGCTGCACATTTCTCCAATGTCTATGGAGCTGCACATTTCTGCAATGTCTATGGAGCTGCACATTTCAGTGATGATCATGAACTGCACATTTCAACAATGATCATGAACTGCACATTTCAACAATGATCATGAACTGTACATTTCAGCAACAATCATGAACTGCACAGTTCAACAACAATCATGAACTGTACATTTCAACAACAATCATGAACTGCACATTTCAGCAACAATCATGAACTGTACATTTCAACAACGATCCTGAACTGCACATTTCAACAACAATCATGAACTGTACATTTCAACAACGATCATGAACTGCACATTTCAACAACAATCATGAACTGTACATTTCAGCAACGATCATGAACTGTACATTTCAGCAACGAACATAGAACTGTACATTTCAACAACAATCATGAACTGCACATTTCAACAATGATCATAAACTGTACATTTCAACAACGATCATGAACTGTACATTTCAACAACGATCATGAACTGTACATTTCAACAACAATCATGAACTGTACATTTCAGCAACAATCATGAACTGTACATGTCAGCAATGATCCTGAACTGCACATTTCAGCAACAATCATGAACTGTACATTTCAACAATGATCATGAACTGTACATTTCAGCAACAATCATGAACTGTACATTTCAGCAACAATCATGAACTGTACATGTCAACAACGATCATGAACTGTACATTTCAACAACGATCATGAACTGTACATTTCAGCAATGATCATGAACTGTACATTTCAGCAACAATCATGAACTGTACATTTCAGCAACAATCATGAACTGTACATGTCAGCAATGATCATGAACTGCACATTTCAACAACAATCATGAACTGCACATTTCAACAATGATAATGAACTGTACATTTCAGCAACAATCATGAACTGTACATTTCAGCAACAATCATGAACTGCACATTTCAACAATGATCATGAACTGTACATTTCAGCAATGATCATGAACTGTACATTTCAGCAACAATCATGAACTGTACATTTCAGCAACATTCATGAACTGTACATGTCAGCAATGATCATGATCTGTACATTTCAGCAACAATCATGAACTGTACATTTCAGCAACAATCATGAACTGTACATGTCAGCAACAATCATGAACTGCACATTTCAGCAACAATCATGAACTGCACATTTCAGCAACAATCATGAACTGTACATTTCAGCAACATTCATGAACTGCACATTTCAGCAATGATCATGAACTGTACATTTCAGCAACGATCATGAACTGCACAGTTCAACAACTATCATGAACTGTACATTTCAACAACAATCATGAACTGCACATTTCAGCAACAATCATGAACTGTACATTTCAGCAACGAACATAGAACTGTACATTTCAACAACAATCATGAACTGCACATTTCAACAACAATCATGAACTGCACATTTAAACAACAATCATGAACTGTACATTTCAACAACGATCATGAACTGCACATTTCAACAACAATCATGAACTGCACATTTCAACAACAATCATGAACTGTACATTTCAGCAACGATCATGAACTGTACATTTCAGCAACAATCATTAACTGCACATTTCAGCAACGATCATGAACTGCACATTTCAACAACGATCATGAACTGTACATTTCAACAACGATCATGAACTGCACATTTCAACAACGATCATGAACTGTACATTTCAGCAACAATCATGAACTGTACATTTCAGCAATGACCATAGAACTGTACATTTCAGCGCTTCCCATGAAATGCGACTTTCCAGCTATTATTGGGGGAGGAAGACCCTGGGTGCCCCTTCGAGCAGTATTTCAGGCACAGGCAGGCACCCAGATAGAACCACTGACCTTCCGTAAGCCAGCTGGATAGCTTCCACACATGTTATAATTTGACACCCCCAGTGGGATTCGAACAAGCAACGGTGAGGGGCAAGTGATTTAAAGTCAACGACAGTAACCACTCGACCATGGACTAATTCATTGAGGAATAAGTTATGTTATATGTTATATTTCGGGTTTTACGCCTGCATCAGCACCATTTTGGGCTATATCGCCGGCGGGCAGTTTACCTAACAACACCTTTCCTGGGCAGGCTCCAGCGGTTAACCAGTACTTGGGTGCACCAACCTCCGTAAGAAACTGCCAACTTTTTCATATAAATGAAACACGGCCTGAGAGGGGCTCGAACCCGTAACGTAACCATCAGTGATGATTGGTTACAGTGGTATACAAGTCAGCGACCTTAACCACTCGACCACGGAGGCGGAGCACATTGAGGAATAAGTATTTAGAAAACACAAACAAATGTTCCATTCTGTCATCATTCTTGTACATTTTCATCAGAAGCAAAATATAACTTGAAATGACCCATGACGGCCATCAGCAATATATAGTGCATTATAATATACATGTCTCAATCACGCAGTACACAACTATAACATTTCTGAGTGACCAGCAAGTCGTGTTAGTGAAAATGGCACCACTAAATGAGTGACCAGCAAGTCGTGCTAGACACCACTGAGTGAGTGACCAGTAAGTCGTGCTAGACACCACTGAGTGACCAGCAAGTCGTGCTAGGCACCACTAAATAAGTGACCAGCAAGTCGTGCTAGGCACCACTAAATGAGTGACCAGCAAGTCGTGCTAGGCACCACTAAATGAGTGACCAGCAAGTCGTGCTAGGCACCACTAAATGAGTGACCAGCAAGTCGTGCTAGGCACCACTGAGTGACCAGCAAGCCGTGCTAGACACCACTAAATGAGTGACCAGCAAGTCGTGCTAGGCACCACTAAATGAGTGACCAGCAAGTCGTGCTAGGCACCACTAAATGAGTGACCAGCAAGTCTTGCTAGGCACCACTGAGTGACCAGCAAGCCGTGCTAGACACCACTAAATGAGTGACCAGCAAGTCGTGCTAGGCACCACTAAATGAGTGACCAGCAAGTCGTGCTAGGCACCACTAAATGAGTGACCAGCAAGTCGGCTAGGCACCACTAAATGAGTGACCAGCAAGTCGTGCTAGGCACCACTAAATGAGTGACCAGCAAGTCGTGCTAGGCACCACTAAATAAGTGACCAGCAAGTCGTGCTAGGCACCACTAAATGAGTGACCAGCAAGTCGTGCTAGACACCACTAAATGAGTGACCAGCAAGTCGTGCTAGGCACCACTAAATAAGTGACCAGCAAGTCGTGCTAGGCACCACTAAATGAGTGACCAGCAAGTCATGCTAGGCACCACTAAATGAGTGACCAGCAAGTCATGCTAGGCACCACTGAGTGACCAGCAAGCCGTGCTAGACACCACTAAATGAGTGACCAGCCAGCCGTGCTTGGCACCACTAAATAAGTGACCAGCAAGTCGTGCTAGGCACCACTAAATAAGTGACCAGCAAGTCGTGCTAGACACCACTAAATGAGTGACCAGCAAGTCGTGCTAGACACCACTGAGTGACCAGCAAGTCGTGCTAGGCACAACTAAATGAGTGACCAGCAAGCCGTGCTAGGCACCACTAAATGAGTGACCAGCAAGTCGGGCTAGGCACCACTAAATGAGTGACCAGCAAGTCATGCTAGACACCACTGAGTGACCAGCAAGTCGGCTAGGCACCACTAAATGAGTGACCAGCAAGTCGTGCTAGGCACCACTGAGTGACCAGCAAGCCGTGCTAGGCACCACTAAATAAGTGACCAGCAAGTCGTGCTAGACACCACTAAATGAGTGACCAGCAAGTCGTGCTAGACACCACTAAATAAGTGACCAGCAAGTCGTGCTAGGCAACACTAAATAAGTGACCAGCAAGTCGTGCTAGGCACCACTAAATAAGTGACAAACAAGGCCAATGTAAAAATTATAAGAAAATTACGAAACATGTAAAGCCAAAAATCATTTTGGTGAATTGGAGATTCTGGAATAACAGGCATTATAACAGGTTTATAATTATGGCGAGCAAATGGTTGAAAAATAAATATTGCCATATTTGGTCTAAGCAGTTCAGAAAAATAATTGTTTAGGTTGTGGCGATTCTATTTTTCTCTCAGTATTTTGGCAGATTTTCCAATTTTCTATTCACAGCCCATATAAATAAGACTAAATCTTATAAAGTAGTATTTAATTACACGCCATCAAAGAGAGGAAGTTGTTTACTAAGAGACTAAATATGGCCAAATAATAAACATTTTCACGCTCATAGTAATAAGACTTAGAGTACCCGTTCCATACCGTGAACATTAATTTTGTTGAAGCTCAAGCCAGCGCCCCTGCATTAAATACATATGTATATTTGTATGGTATTATCCACAGATGCTTGAGGTGTGGTGGGACAAGTGATCCACACATCGTCAGGTGGGCAATTCTGGCCCCGTAATAGTTCTTTTAATGACATGATACACCATAGCCTTGGCAATATACACAAACAAATATTAAGCAAGCTTAAAAATGACACCCTGTCACTATCAAAAGCCATACAGATAAAAATACAAGAAATATTTTGGGGCCAGAACTACCCACCAGACACCGGAGATCATTTGTCCAGACCCAAAGCGGCTGTAGCATTATGGGTATATGGGATATAAAAGACTCCTAAATTGACTAGGGCGTTATAAAACAAGCACATACGACATTCGTGCCGGCACCTCAATTAAAATATTATAAAATACATGAACATGGATTTGGTTCTCACATATAAGCATAAAAATAAAAGACAAAATGGTGGTTTTAAATAATACATAAACACTTAAAAGGGAGTGTTTCAGAGCGAACAAACATTTTGTACAAATTTACACAAACTATCACATATTCCATGATAAACCAAATTGCTTTTCCAATACAGTGAAACCTGTGTTAGTCAGTCAAGGGAAGTTCCACGCTGCTTTCCCAATACAGTGAAACCTGTGTTAGTCAGTCAAGGGAAGTTCCATGCCGTAAGTCAACATTTTTTCCTATCCAGAAATGTAAAGAAAATAATATGTCGACTTGTGGCAGAGAAACAAGAAAGGTAAAAAATCTATTTGTTGAAACTTTAGGTGAAATCATGTCTGTTTGTTTGCTTTGTTGGTTTAGACAATTATTTACAGTTATAAACCATAGAAAAAGCTGATACACAAACGTACATAAATAATTGTTGTGTATCGGTGCATTTTTTATGATTTCTAATCAAATATAGTCAACCAATTTGTGGAAATCGTGATAGCGCAGTGGATGGGCGTTCGCTTCAGGTGCGAAAGGTCCGGAGTTCGAGCCCCGCTGGAGCCGTTACGATTGTGCCCTTAGGCAAGGCATTTAAATTCCACATTGCCTCTTCTCTCTCCCTCGTGGCGATGGATTCCATCAGGAATGAGGTCTCGAGAGTGATTAATATAAGTTGTAAGAACTTGTTTCACAATCGAGCTAAAATAAATTTGTAAAAATAAATTTGTATAAACTAGTCAACCAGATGTCTCAAATTGTTCCCAGTTTCATTCAAAAATGAGAGAAAAACATTGTCGTAACAAATGTCACAAGTGTACAAAGTACCCTCGACTTATTGAAGGATCCAGCTTAAAATCAGATATTCGAGCCAAAATTTGACTCACAACTTATGGTCGGGAACATACAGTAGTGAAACTTGCTGCTTGCCACAGGTGCCTGCTTAATACAGGTAAAATATATCAGATAGCAATTTGGGAATGTGGAAAGACAGGTTGGCTGCTTAATACAGGTCATGTGCGACATTAAGTATTGCAACATATCAACAAGCATTCAGGGACAGCAATAAAATGCCATGCAATAAGTTAGCATCAGCCGAGATAACAATCAATACAGTATCTTCTTGTTTTAACAAAATTGTTGAAAATCCCTTTATTTAACTCCTTGCACGTTAGTGGTGAAAATAAGTCAAACCTTTTTAAATGTTCATATGGAACATAAATATTGAACTGTGTATGCACTCAATCAGGATTAAGACTGCAAATGAACACATTTTATTTAATTATTACCTATATTTTAATTTGTTATAATTTTAGATCCGAATTTTTTATAGCATATTTAGAATGCATTGTAATTGTGTTTGATATTTTGTCTTGTTTTATCTCATTGTATGTGGAAGTTTTTATCAATATTTGTGATATTTAGGCTGTAAAGCGCTTTTGAACGTTTTATTTTTAGATGAAAAGAGCGCTATATAAGTTTGGTATATAATAATAACAATCAAATGTGGCATGCAACTTCATTAGAAATATGTCGTAACAAATTCCACGATATATTTCGTGAGTTATTATCTGCTACAACTATTTATGGCCTTTATTTTACCCAGAATGCAAAGAGTTAATAAATGGAAGTACAAAATATGCAATACAACAGATCAACATATTAAAAACAAACAGTCACACCGGCTGGGTTTGGAGAAAATAAAACGCGCAATTTATAACAGCTGTTTTAAAAATATATTCCTGTTGAGAAAAACAAACCCGGAATTGCTTTGCTTGCAAATGTCTCGTTTTTTTATGCCGGCAATATTAATAAATCTTGCTATTTATGATGGACGCAGATTAATTTCATTGCTGTAATGATTTGGTACAGAGAATTGGTGCTACGAAGAGTCGAAATGACAGACAAACCTAGTCAAAATAAAATATATTTTTCAACAATTTTCAACTAGATTAAAAAAAAATGTTAAAAACGTTGGATTTCTTTACTGCAAAACTTGTGTAATACCGATTTTGTACTGAATACAATTCTATGATAGCAACTTTTTTAGAAAGTGACAATTGGTTTGAACAGGAATATATTTTTTAATTAAATGTGAGACAAGTCATATTGCAGAATTATCAGTATTTACATATAGAAATTGGGTTCGGAATATAAATAAACACATGTCTGATCCCCACCCTATACCAGTGACCTTGACCCTGTCAATAATGAATCATTCGGATTCTGCCTACTGAACATAATGGTTTAACCAGCACGCCTCACTCACTAATCCATCAGCTTCAATAAAATGGAGAAAATAAATGTCGAGATCTAACGGCTAAGCTTGTAAAAATACAAGACAATATAAACAAAATTACGAATACAATTAGGTACTGTTAGGTGTATTTCTTGAACTTCTCAAAATGAACGCTTCATGCAAAATTAAGTAAAATGTGTTACCTTAGCAACCAGTATTATTTATATAGCCACGCCTTGAAACTTATGACACAGTTTTCATACAGGAATTGTAAGTAGATAAAATAATAAGAAAACTTTCAAAAGTAATAAATAGTAAAAGACAAGGCCACCGCCCCAAGGGTGCGCCATGCGTGATCGACTGTATCAGTACTGGTTCAGCGAAATAAAGGCCTTTTATGCTGTCCAACAAATTCCCAAATTCAAGGTCAGTGGTAGGGTGGGGATTTCTGTTGGTGCTAGCAATTTGGCCACATTTCAAGTTCAAGGTTTACAGGTAGGATGGGGATTTACTGTGAGTGAAGAGAATAAGTACCCGGGGATGTATGCACAGATTTAAAGCAATAACTTTGCCAGTTTTTGAGAAATGATGTTTCAATTTGTTTATGCATAATTTCCGTAATCAGACTATTTTTGGCTAAACTTCAAGTTCATGGTCATCCTTGTGAGATGAGACTTGATAGAGGGGCCGGGAACAGCCCCTAGAAACAGTTTGTAAGTTGTCAAAGCATTATATTTGATGTTTGTAGTGTTGTTTGCACCATTGCCACAGTCAGAAAGGTGAGTGAGTATTTGGTTTAACGGCGCATCAGCACAGTTCAGGCTATATCGTGCCGGGTTAAGTATATTGTATACAAGATATAGTTAGAAAGGTGACTGTTTAGTCTGGCTTTCCACTAAAGTGGGCGAGACAAAAAACAAATGATGTTCCAAATGTCATAGGTTTGAATCTGAACTGGTTTCAATGTTCTTTCTGACTTCAGAAAATAACTAAATACTTCACCCATCATTTTGAAGCATATAGGTATGAAAGCATTACAGAGTATTTGCAAAAAAGTACAAAGGAAACTACTTCACCCATCATTTTGAAGCATATAGGTATGAAAGCATTACAGAGTATTTGCAAAAAAGTATAAAGGAAACTACTTCACCCATCATTTTGAAGCATATAGGTATGAAAGCATTACAGAGTATTTGCAAAAAAGTACAAAGGAGACTTGGAGACTATAGAAAAATATCTCTGAGACACATTCTCACAACTGTAGGTGCTGTCAACACTTTCAACACCACATGCCTCTAAATAGGCTTATAAAAAGTGTAGATCCAGATGAGCCGGCTCGTGACGAGCCGTCTCATCAGGATCTGCACTTTTTGCCAGTAATATTACTATTTTTAGACAAAAATTACCCATTTTGATAAATGAACTGGTCCAAATGTAATTTTCTTATTAATTTATTGGTCTAAAAATATCATGCACCAGTCCATGTCAGTTACTTGGGGTTGAATGGGTTAATAAAGTACTTTATTCAAAGACACTTGTCCACTGGTACACATTCTATCTCAAACAATGGTATGATCATTACTGGTAAATGATGTTTTCATACTTCTAAACAAATATAAATCTCACTGAATGTATGAGTATTATTTCATACTTTTGTAACTTGTAGAAATAATTCCTGCCTGGAAGTTATAAAACTGTCTTCATATCTCAAGAAAACAAATGTCAGGCATTCTGATTGGTTAATCCAGAGTACAAATCTCAGACTCAAGCTTTCTGATTGGTTAATCCATAGTACAAATCTAAGTATCAGGCTTTCTGATTGGTTAAGGCAAGGGCAAATCTCAGTATCAAGCTTTCTGATTGGTTGAGGGCAAATCTCAGTATCAAGCTTTCTGATTGGTTAGGGCAAGGCAAATCTCAGTATCAAGCTTTCTGATTGGTTGAGGGCAAATCTCAGTATCAAGCTTTCTGATTGGTTAGGCCAAGCGCAAATCTCAGTATCAAGCTTTCTGATTGGTTCCATAGTGCAAATCTCAGTATCAAGCTTTCTGATTGGTTAACCCATAGGGCAAATCTCAGTATCAAGCTTTCTGATTGGTTAACCCAAGGGCAAATCTCAGTATCAAGCTTTCTGATTGGTTAACATAGGGCAAATCTCAGTATCAAGCTTTCTGATTGGTTAAGGCAAGGGCAAATCTCAGTATCAAGCTTTCTGATTGGTTAAGGCAAGGACAAATCTCAGTATCAAGCTTTCTGATTGGTTAAGGCAAGCACAAATCTCAGTATCAAGCTTTCTGATTGGTTGGGGCAAGGGCAAATCTCAGTATCAAGCTTTCTGATTGGTTGGGCCAAGGGCAAATCTCAGTATCAAGCTTTCTGATTGGTTAGGGCAAGAGCAAATCTCAGTATCAAGCTTTCTGATTGGTTAATCCAAGGGCAAATCTCAGTATCAAGCTTTCTGATTGGTTACAAGGGCAAATCTCAGTATCAAGCTTTCTGAGGGGCAAGTGGATAGTAAACTATAGCACTGTCATTCGTTACGGCGGTTACAAATAAACTGTATATAAAACCCTACATGGAAATAAAACTAGTCTAAATGATTCACAGACAGTTAACTACCATACTATCAAGCAGCGGTTTATTTTTAAATATCATTAATGCAAGCATGGCACTAAATGGGAAAATCATCAACCAATCATATGTGTTAATCACTAAGTATCACTAAATGTATACAAGCAATACTCTGATTGGTTGAGCTCACAACCATATCGATCAATCAAGGCAATGACGGAGCAAAAGATAAATGAATACCTTGTTTACGCAGCAGAATGTAACAATATGCAAAATAAACATAGCGGGAACGCGGATAAATGTATCAGTACAAGGAGAAGAAGTTAATACAGTAACATTCCAATAAAGTGAACGCCCTCCAGACCACATGTAAAGTTCCGATTGGAGGGGTTTTCAGTTTGGAGGGGTTTTCGGTTTGGAGTTTTTTTTGGTTTGGAGGGGTTTTCAGTTTGGAGGGGTTTTCAGTTTGGAGGGGTTTTCGGCTTGGAGGGGTTTTCGGTTTGGAGGGGTTTTCAGTTTGGAGGGGTTTTCAGTTTGGAGGGGTTTTCAGTTTGGAGGGGTTTTCAGTGTGGAGGGGTTTTCAGTTTGGAGCGGTTTAGAGGGGTTTCTCCTAAATTAACGATTCGACTCTGCAATGCTTTGATGGAGGCTAAAACATGTTCATAGTTTGGCAGTTTAACAAAGGACTGATTACCTTTAAGTGTTCAATACATTATTCTGAACAATATAGCTGAAACATTTGTTTAAAAGAATACTCCGTTTCATATTTGACAAGTTACTGTTCGGTTTACAGAGGTTACAGTTGCAGAAGCACATACTGTATTTTTAAAAAAATCTATTAGATATTCGGAACAGTGGGGTTCTAGTTTACAGAGGTTTTTTTTACAATGAACAAACAAGGGGAAAATTTGGAACCAAGAAATTTGTTTAGTTTGGAGGGAATTCCAACTAGAGGGGCTTCACTATAAAATACTGGCATGTAATACAGTCAAACCTGTATTAAGCAGCCAGCCAATGTAGTGATGAAAAGTGGCTGCTTAGTCAAGGTGCTGCTCAATAGAGGTTAATTGTTGAACAAACTGCCACATGGGAATGTTGCAACTGGCTGCTTAATACAGGTTGTCTGCTTAATAGAGGTGACAGCTAACACAGGTTCCACTGTACACAGAAACAAACCAGATTTTATTTCATAATCCCCAATTCATGACACAGAATAATTAGGTAGACAGTAGACATGACCCGGAACAATGTGGGGTCAAGCAGACAGTAGACATGACCCAGAACAAGGTGGGGTCAGGTAGACATGACCCGGAACAATGTGGGGTCAGGTAGACAGTAGACATGACCCAGAACAATGTGGGGTCAGGTAGACATGACCCGGAACAATGTGGGGTCAGGTAGACAGTAGACATGACACAGAACAATGTGGGGTCAAGCAGACAGTAGACATGACCCGGAACAATGTGGGTCAAGCAGACAGTAGACATGACCCGGAACAATGTGGGGTCAGGTAGACATGACCCAGAACAATGTGGGGTCAGGTAGACAGTAGACATGACCCGGAACAAGGTGGGGTCAGGTAGACATGACCCAGAACAATGTGGGGTCAGGTAGACAGTAGACATGACCCGGAACAAGGTGGGGTCAGGTAGACATGACCCAGAACAATGTGGGGTCAGGTAGACAGTAGACATGATCCGGAACAAGGTGGGGTCAGGTAGACATGACCCAGAACAATGTGGGGTCAGGTAGACAGTAGACATGATCCGGAACAATGTGGGTCAAGCAGACAGTAGACATGACCCGGAACAATGTGGGGTCAGGTAGACAGTAGACATGACCCAGAACAAGGTGGGTCAGGTAGACAGTAGACATGACCCGGAACAATGTGGGGTCAGGTAGACAGTAGACATGACCCGGAACAATGTGGGATCAGGTAGACAGTAGACATGACCCGGAACAATGTGGGGTCAGGTAGACAGTAGACATGACCCGGAACAAGGTGGGTCAGGTAGACAGTAGACATGACACGGAACAATGTGGGGTCAGGTAGACATGACCCGGAACAATGTGGGGTCAGGTAGACAGTAGACATGACACGGAACAATGTGGGGTCAGGTAGCAGTAGACATGACCCGGAACAATGTGGGGTCAGGTAGACAGTAGACATGACCCGGAACAATGTGGGTCAGGTAGACAGTAGACATGACCTGACCCACGCAGGGTCAAGCAGACATGTACTAGTTTCAAAAGGAACAATGTACATAATTATATATATCAGGGTTCATTCTAGGTCAGCATTTTTGGGAGAAGTGAGAAAGAGCGCTTCCTTAAATGGTGTTCTTTAATATACTTCTGTAAAATAGGGTTAAAATGCACAGTACAACCATTATATACAACATTTGAATAGAAGGAGTGCTTTATAATGGGCCAGTGTATCTTACTAGACAAAATTTTGTTTGAAAATCGTAAAAACCAAAAAATATTTATTTTTTAGGGGGGGGGGGCGAAGTCAGGGTCCCTAGGGCGACAATTTTCGCCTACATCGCACTCGAGAATGATCCCTGTATATATCTGATTATGTCTAACAATTAAAGGGTACTGAACACAACTAGGAATAGAGCAATACAAGACCATTACACTTCAATAGATACCACACTAACACAATCCTTGGCACATGCCCACAATGTGTAATATTAAACATATTACACTCATACACATTAAAGTCTCACTATGCGTTGTTTTTGTTTCAGTTGGAAAAAATAATACTATAGTTGGTAATTATGCAAATTTATGCTAGTGTTAGCTTTCATAAACCACCATTTAAAGATTTATTGGTGATTTTGTTAAAAAAAAATACCCATAGAAGGGAGGTAAATTTACAAATGGTAATTTCACAAAAGCAGGTTCATTTGTGGCCATATTTTCCAAATTTTCATTTTTTACTGTAATAATTTATTATTGAAAAATGACAATATAAGACAATAATCGCGATAACTTCATCCGGTCCTTACAATATCTTTGTGTGCAGCATATTCTAAGATGGGGCTATGTCGACACTATATCGGAATAACGTTTTTTGGTAAATAGTACAAGATCTTATAGATTATAATATCCAATGACTTGAGTTTATAAAAAAAATCCAAATATTCGCACAGAAACGAAAACAATCAAATAAGAATAGCGTAGTCGTATACGAAAATTGTTTATCAACAAACATGAATTAATGTGCATTTGTGACGCAACAATGTATGTTACAAAAGCCGTCTTAGATGTTTGTTGCGATTGCCGATAGAGAGTGATTTGTTCCAATTGTACGTCTGGCGTGCATGGCAAACCGATTCAAGAAAGTCGTACTTTGTTTATTTTACCAAAACCACCAAACTGATTAGTGAATGAAAATAATTATTCAAATTGAAGAATGTCTAGGAGCATTGATTGCTACATGTACGTAAAATTTTGAATTTTATAATATTTTTATTCCATTCGATATACTGTCGCTTTAAGACATACTGTTGCTTTAAGACATACTGTCGCTTTAAGACATACTGTCACTTTAAGACATACTGTCACTTTAAGACATACTGTTGCTTTAAGACATACTGTCACTTTAAGACATACTGTCACTTTAAGACATACTGTTGCTTTAAGACATACTGTCGCTTTAAGACATACTGTCACTTTAAGACATACTGTCACTTTAAGACATACTGTCGCTTTAAGACATACTGTCGCTTTAAGACATACTGTCGCTTTAAGACATGCAAGCGCTTTAAGACATACTGTCGCTTTAAGACATACTGTGCTTTAAGAAATACTGTCGCTTTAAGACATGCACATTGCTAATTTAAAAAATGACATAAAAACAGGTAGAAATCGGATTCTCAGTATGGCTAAACCTAAAATATGATCGTGCAGTGTTGTGTGAATGCATGATTGTAAAATGATGGATGCATTGTGGTTTTACAACAATATTGTCATAATGATGATGCATATGATGAGGTGGTGATGATGTGTATGATGATGAGGTGGTGATATGTGTATGGTGATGATGAGATGGTGATGATGTGTATGATGATGAGGTGGTGATGATGATGTGGTGATGATGTGTATGGTGATGATGAGGTGGTGATGATGTGTATGGTGATGATGTGTATGATGATGAGGTGGTGATGTTGTGTATGATGATGAGGTGGTGATGATGTGTATGGTGATGATGAGGTGGTGATGATGTGTATGGTGATGATGAGGTGGTGATGATGATGTGGTGATGATGTGTATGGTGATGATGAGGTGGTGATGATGATGTGGTGATGATGTGTATGGTGATGATTATGTGTATGATGATGAGGTGGTGATGATGTGTATGATGATGAGGTGGTGATGATGTGTATGATGATGAGGTGGTGATGATGTGTATGATGATGAGGTGGTGATGATGTGTATGATGATGAGGTGGTGATGAGATGGTGATACGCATCAGATGGGGAGGTCAAATGGATGGAGACAAAATTCTATGCTTGTACTTAAACTAATGATGTCCGTGTTGTGCTGAGTAATCTTTAAATGAACTTGCCAATGATCTTAAAATTCTGACATGCGTCTTTGCAACACCCTTGACCGTCACATCCATCACACACCATACAGATCCTAACCCTTGACCTTCACATCCGGTCACACACCATTCAGTTGCTAACCCTTGACCTTCACACACCATTCCGATGCTAACCCATGACCTTCACATCCATCACACACCATTCAGATCCTAACCCTTGACCTTCACATCCTAACCCATGACCTTCACATCCATCACACACCATTCAGATCCTAACCCTTGACTGTCACATCCTAACCCTTGACCTTCACATCCTAACCCTTGACCTTCACATCCTATAAAACGCCATTCAAATCCTAATCCAGGACCTTCAAAGTCTTACCATACAGCAAGCATTATAAGCACTGGGCAAAGCCCGTCACGTTTATTACACAGACAGACATGTATTACAGGACCGGTTAAACCAGTATCATTTATTACACAGACAAACATAATGAAGTCTACAGGCACAAAATATATACAACCCTACAAATACAATAAAGTCTCAGAATTAACCGTGTTCATTATAAATGAAATTCAATTTAGCATTTTACAAACTTTGTACAATATTGCACTCTTGACAATAAAGCAATAATCGTCTTTATTACAAAAAAACAACATGATATTTAACCCATTTCATTCTGGATATATTTAAAGGCTTTTGCAAACAACATAGATCCAGATCAGCCTCAGCGTGACGCTGCATGCTGATCAGGATCTATGTTGTTTGCTGCATAGCCAAGTGTCTTAGCAAGATCATCTGAATAGCAAACAGCATAGATCCTGATCAGACGGCAGTTGATCTGGCTCTATGTTCTTTGCAGATACCGTTTGAACGGTATCCAGAATGAAATATATAAAAACAAATCTACCCACAAAGTACATTAATTTCCATCTGAATTTCTATTTTACCAAAGCTACTTCATTAGCGCACTGCACTCACTTCTCACCAATGCAACACGGGTTTGATTCTCGAACCGGGAAGTATGTGAGATGGGTGGTCGCCAGATCGGAGTCATCGGACAGGTGGTTTTCTCTGGTTTCCTCCCACACGAATGACCACATATACGCTTTCATCCGTGCCAACGAGAGTGATTAATATAAGTTACTAAAACTTGCTTCGCAATCGTTGTAAAATAAATCAAGTTTAAGCTTAAAGAATCTTCAATTGTACATTCCCTTGTATCCTCCATCGCTCTATTCCCGTACACCACCTATAACAGTGTTTTTGAATTTGTTTGCAAATGACGTCATCGCTGTCAGTAGCAGGTATTTGGATTATTTGGTAGACGCTAAAACTGCCAAACACGAGAATGAGCAAAAACAGGTCAATATTCACATTTCATTTCGAAAATATGTAAATGTAGATGTTTTTCAGTCTCATTCAAGTGTACACCAAAAAAAACACTTCTTTATTTTCGCAACGCAAAAAGTCTTAACGCTTGGCTTTACAAGGTCACGTGTCAATCATGTGACACTACCGGAAAACACATTTCTGGTACATGAAATTTGATTGGTGTTGATTTTGATGCCATGTTGAAGTCACATGTGAGTGAAATTGTGGTTTTATTTTAAAAGATGTTATGTAATCTGAGTTTAGTCAAGCGTATTAAATGCAAGAATGATCACTTTACACAGTAATATTATTTCATCTGCTATAAAAGAGACTGACGAGAAGTTATTCACATTCAAACCATAGGTTACCTACCGCAAATGGTACGCTCATTGTAATAAAAATGAGATGAATTTAACCCAGCATTAACATAATACATGACTTGAATCCACCATCAGCAAAATACACACATAAAAGGCACCAATCACATTCAAACCTGTACTATCCACATTAACATTTATACAGAGGAAAGTTTATACAAACAAGAGGGCCAATCAAGGCCCTGGATCACTCACCTGAGTTGCAAAGCTCAAAGTGCTATATAAAAACATACAAGTGTTCGGTAAGTTTGCACATTAACTTTAAAACTAGTAGGTACTTCGAATTCACATCATCTTGTTCTAACATGTGTTCCATTGCAAGATTATAGTTGCAACACAGCCATCTCTAGACACATCCACATAACTAGTTTGGTATCTCTATGTCTAATGGTATAGGAAATATAGCCCAGACAAGCATTTTCTGACAGATGTGATATATGCAAATAAAAGCATAACGTCGCAGCAGCCATATTTTTGTATGCGACAAACAGCTATCCATTATGTATCCACATGCCAATTAGTTTGGTATCTGCATGTCTTCAAGTAGTAAACATATGGCTCAGACAAGAATCTCGGAGACATACATACTTAGTCAAAGTTCTCTCTCCCTCATGGCGAGAGCGTTAATCTTAAGGTTGTAAAACTTGTTTCACAATGTACCTAAAATAAATTTGTATAAACTAAACTTAAAGTCATATTACAGTACACTGACTGCCACAATCTGACCGCCACAATCTGACCGCCACAATCTGACCGCCACAATCTGACTGTCACAAACTGACTGCCACAATCTGACTGCCACAATCTGACTGCCACAATCTGACCGTCACAATCTGACTGCCACAATCTGACTGCCACAAACTGACTGCCACAATCTGACTGCCACAATCTGACTGCCACAATCTGACTGCCACAATCTGACTGTCACAAACTGACTGCTACAATCTGACCGCCACAATCTGACCATCACAAACTGACCATCACAAACTGACTGCCACAATCTGACCGCCACAATCTGACTGCCACAAACTGACCGCCACACTCTGACCACCACAATCTGACCGCCACAATCTGACCACCACATACTGACCTCCACAATCTGACCGCCACAAATTCTAAAACAATTGTCATCACAAAACTTTGCTTGTTTTCAGTGTAATACAATGTACACACGTGTAATAACACCTGGAAGGATTCTGATTGGTTGAGAGAATAATCCTTATAATTTGTAAATTAAACTTTAAAGTATGCATATTTCTATTTTGAATTGGTACACAACGTTAATGATAAGACAAACTACAATTTAACAGAAAGTCATGACGCAATTATAACGCCATTTTAAACATAAATATAACGCCGTTTTAATACATAAATATAACGTCATTTTAATACATAAATATAACGCCGTTTTAATACATAAATATAACGCCGTTTTAATACATAAATATAACGCCGTTTTAATACATAAATATAACGCCGTTTTAATACATAAATATAACGCCGTTTTAATACATAAATATAACGCCGTTTTAATACATAACGCCGTTTTATACATAAATATAACGCCGTTTTATACATAAATATAACGCCGTTTTAATACATAAATATAACGCCGTTTAATACATAAATATAACGCCGTTTTAATACATAAATATAACGCCGTTTTAATACATAAATATAACGCCGTTTTAATACATAAATATAACGCCGTTTTAATACATAAATATAACGCCGTTTTAATACATAAATATAACGCCGTTTTAATACATAAATATAACGCCGTTTTAATACATAAATATAACGCCGTTTTAATACATAAATATAACGCCGTTTTAATACATAAATATAACGTCGTTTTGCATAATGATGTTATGACAATTTGTGACAGTTGGCGCCAAAATTAAAGTAGCAGCGTTATTTTGTGCAAAAGGCTCACTTTATAGCAAAATTCCAAAACTCATTTCATAAAAATATGGTATGAAATCAGCACTCATGTAAGATCCTATATTCATCATACACTCGCATACAGTGTCATTTCGCATACAGTGTCATTTCGCATACAGTGTCATTTCGCATACAGTGTCATTTCGCATACAGTGTCATTTCGCATACAGTGTCATTTCGTTATTTTGAACAAGAATATCATAAGTTTGTTAGGTCAGGAAATATTTCTGACAACATTTTATTAAACCTTGATAAAGGTGGGTTTACACCATGATACACTGGGTATTATATATAATATTTTTTTAAAACAATTTTCCTTCAGTTTCGGATAAACGAGTCAAATGCTTTTTGTTCTATAAAGATTTGTATTTATTCGTGTAGTATTTTATTTCATCTCATTATCACTCGTGGAAATACAAATTCCGGTGATCACTCGATGAAATAAATTCCAATCTTACACAAATACACACAAATATCTTCTATATCCTTCTACATATGCTTCATGTGTATTTAATTCCTCTCCATGTATCCTAGAGATGGCTGCAGCGTAACCACAATTCCTTTGCCGTACTACATTCTCCTGAAGACATCTACTGCTGAAGCCAACAACATACGTCTGCATCAAGATTCTTGCTGCTGAATTCTAATGTTGTCTGCTGCTGAATCCGAAGACTTCTGCTTTCTGTTTCGATTTTCTGTGCCACGATTCATTGCGCATCAATGTATATGGTAAGAAATCTTGCAAATCTGCATTGCAGACGATCGCTAGAAGCTAATCTCGCAGGCCCAGTCTGTGGCTCTAGTTACCTCCCCTGACATCCCGGTCACATTATATTATACATGTTTGGACTACAAATCTAGCAGATATATTTTTCAATAAAGACGCCTTTTTCTTGCAATTTCCTTATGCTTGTAAATTACACCTTATGCTTGTAAATTACAGAGAGATTAGAGATTATCACAGAAGTACTGCATTATCGAGATTATTACGGAAGTTATGCATTACGGAGATTATTACGGAAGCTATGCATTACGGAGTTTATTATGGAAGTTATGCATTACGGAGATTGTTACACAAGCTATGCATTACGGAGTTTATTATGGATGTTATGCATTACGGAGATTGTTACAGAAGTATTACATTACGGAGATTATTACAGAAGTATTACATTACGGAGATTATTACAGAAGTTATGCATTATGGAGTTTATTATGGAAGTTATGCATTACGGAGATTGTTACAGAAGTATTACATTACGGAGATTATTACAGAAGTATTACATTACGGAGATTATTACAGAAGTATTACATTACGGAGCTTATAACACAAGTTATGCATTACGGAGGTTATTACACAAGTTATGCATTATGGAGGTTTGTACAGAAGTACCGTTTTATGGAGTTTATTACAAAAGTACTGCATTATATAGAGTTTATCACAGAAGTACTGCATTAGAGATTATAACAGAAGTATTGCATTACGGAAATTATCACCCAAGTACTGCATTACGGAGGTTATTACCTAAGTACTGTTATTACCTAAGTACTGCATTACGGAGATTATCACCTTAGTACTGCATTACGGAGGTTATCATTACGGAGATTATCACCTTAGTACTGCATTACGGAGATTATCACCTAAGTACTGCATTACGGAGGTTATTACCTAAGTATTACATTACGGAGATTATTACAGAAGTATTGCATTACGGTGATCATGACAAAAACGTTGGGCTTCGCAGAAGGAATTACAAATGGTTAAATGTTTAGTAATGAAGTTGGAGCACCCAGACCTCAGAATTAAGTAGCGTCACAGCGCACAGGGCATGTTGTATAACTGGTTACAGATGGTTTCAATAGTGTCAGTCAATTTATGATCTGGTTACAGATGCTTTATGTACCTTCAATCAATCGATTATCTGACTATAAATGCTATCTGTACTTTTCAATCATTCGATTAATTAGCTACAGATATTTTGTGTACTTTCATTCAATCAATTTGAGTCAGTAATTGATTACAGATATGCCAATCAGTAATAAGTTACACACTATACACAATGTTTTCACAACAATCTACACGATTTGTTTTTGGGTCTCACTGGCTGTGGATGTACTACGGCTCTTACAGCCTCCTCGAATACCTGAAAATACACAGTACTTAATTAATCAGTCCAACCAACATACCATATATACTCGGCCATAAGTCGCCCATTATTTATTTCTAAACATGCTCTATGCTCTAAAATGATACATCGACCAAAGAGTCACAATAAAAATTATTTTTTAAAAAATCAATAAATAAATTTTATTTTGAAAACAACATACGTAGTCATGTGTTTGTTAATATTGCACATTATGTTACTATTGTATGTTACTATTGTATGTTACTTTCACCGTTTGTCTCCACCATTTCTTGATCGTAACTGCTTTGAGAGATTCTAAGGAACACAACTTTTCAGAAAAAGTTGCATATACTTATTTATGACAGTGAGTGTATGTAAAATATATGTTTCCTAGCTGTCAAAATACCACCCCGACTTATGAGTGAATGTATGTAAAATATATGTTTCCTAGCTGTCAAAGTACCACCTCGACTTATGAGTGAGTGTATGTAAAATATATGTTTCCTAGCTGTCAAAGTACCACCTCGACTTATAACTGAGTGTATGTAAAATATATGTTTCCTAGCTGTCAAAATACCACCCCGACTTATGAGTGAGTGTATGTAAAATATATGTTTCCTAGCTGTCAAAATACCACCTCGACTTATGAGTGAGTGTATGTAAAATATATGTTTCCTAGCTGTCAAAGTACCACCTCGACTTATGACTGAGTGTATGTAAAATATATGTTTCCTAGCTGTCAAAGTACCACCTCGACTTATGAGTGAGTGTATGTAAAATATATGTTTCCTAGCTGTCAAAGTACCACCTCGACTTATGTGTATGTAAAATATATGTTTCCTAGCTGTCAAAGTACCACCTCGACTTAGTGTATGTAAAATATATGTTTCCTAGCTGTCAAAGTACCACCTCGACTTATATCTGAGTGTATGTAAAATATATGTTTCCTAGCTGTCAAAGTACCACCTCGACTTATCACTGAATGTATGTAAAATATATGTTTCCTAGCTGTCAAAATACCACCTCGACTTATGAGTGAATGTATGTAAAATATATGTTTCCTAGCTGTCAAAGTACCACCTCGACTTATAACTCAGTGTATGTAAAATATATGTTTCCTAGCTGTCAAAATACCACCCCGACTTATGAGTGAGTGTATGTAAAATATATGTTTCCTAGCTGTCAAAATACCACCTCGACTTATGAGTGAGTGTATGTAAAATATATGTTTCCTAGCTGTCAAAGTACCACCTCGACTTATGACTGAGTGTATGTAAAATATATGTTTCCTAGCTGTCAAAGTACCACCTCGACTTATGACTGAGTGTATGTAAAATATATGTTTCCTAGCTGTCAAAGTACCACCTCGACTTATGTGTATGTAAAATATATGTTTCCTAGCTGTCAAAGTACCACCTCGACTTATCACTGAGTGTATGTAAAATATATGTTTCCTAGCTGTCAAAGTACCACCTCGACTTATATCTGAGTGTATGTAAAATATATGTTTCCTAGCTGTCAAAGTACCACCTCGACTTATCACTGAGTGTATGTAAAATATATGTTTCCTAGCTGTCAAAGTACCACCTCGACTTATGAGTGAGTGTATGTAAAATATATGTTTCCTAGCTGTCAAAGTACCACCTCGACTTATATCTGAGTGTATGTAAAATATATGTTTCCTAGCTGTCAAAGTACCACCTCGACTTATGAGTGAGTGTATGTAAAATATATGTTTCCTAGCTGTCAAAGTACCACCTCGACTTATATCTGAGTGTATGTAAAATATATGTTTCCTAGCTGTCAAAGTACCACCTCGACTTATGAGTGAGTGTATGTAAAATATATGTTTCCTAGCTGTCAAAGTACCACCTCGACTTATATCTGAGTGTATGTAAAATATATGTTTCCTAGCTGTCAAAGTACCACCTCGACTTATGAGTGAGTGTATGTAAAATATATGTTTCCTAGCTGTCAAAGTACCACCTCGACTTATATCTGAGTGTATGTAAAATATATGTTTCCTAGCTGTCAAAGTACCACCTCGACTTATGAGCAAGGTCGACTTATGGGTGAGTATATATGGATTGAGCAACATCGCTGCTTTTTCTATTACCTCCCTTGGCAGATAGTCTGTGTGGAAGTCGTGATAGCGCAGTAGTAGCGCGCTTGCTACAATTACAAAAGGCCTGGAGTTGGCATTTTCTGTAGCCGTTACGATTGTGGCATTTAAAAGTCCACATTGCCTCCTCTCTCTCACTCGTGGCGATGGATTCCATCAGGAATGAGGCCTGAGAGTGATTAATATAAGTTATAGGAACTTGTTTCGCAATTGAGCTAAAATTTGTATGCACTAAACTAGATAATCTGATTGATCGCGAAATGTATATTGGTCCTTTTAGTTGGAATCCTTTGTTGTGGATTAATCTTTGTTGTGGATAAATGTGATTTTATCCAAATTATGCTAATTAATTGATATAAAATGTTTACAGTCGAGATTTGATAATTTAATAATCATAAGACAAGAAAGTGATGAAAATTAATAGCATGTTGTGCAAAGAAAACAACGATAAAAATGGAGGAAACCAATTATCTACTTTTTGGAGAGAATGGAGCCGAATAATGGACCCAACTTTGTTCTAAGAAAACACTGAGTGAACATTATGAAGCATAAAAAACTATATAACTTGACTAATATGAATGACCTTTCAACAACAAGCCAACTGTATAACACTGGGCATGTAAATGATTTTATCCAGTCAATAATGGCATATTTTCTTGATTTTTTTCCTCTTACCGGTAACCTAATCCAACACTAATAAACATGCGATTACAATAATTGTTTGTTTGTTTGTTAATTTGGGTTTTACGTCTGCATCAGCACCATGTTGGGCTAATCGCCCACGGGCAGTTTACCTAACAACACCTTTCCTGGGCAGGCTCCAGCCTCCGTAAGAAGCTGCCAACTTTTTCATATAAATGAGGCACGGCCTGAGCAGGACTCAAACTCGTGACCATCAGTGATGATAGGTTACAGTGGTATAAAAGTCTGCGACCGTAACCACTTAACCATGTAGGCGGACTAGATTACAATAAGCAATCACACAAATATATTGATGATGAGTCAAGAAGTAACCCGTAACCTGCCAATCACAATTAAAGTTGATTTTGTAAACAACATAGAGTCAAATCAGACGGTCGTCGGATTCGGTTTTATGCTGTTTGCTATTCGGATAGTGGAGCTAAAACACTTGTCAGAATTGCAAACAACACAAATCCTGATCGGACGCGGCTGATCAGGATCTATGTTGTTTGCACATTCCGTCCAATTTAATCGGCAGGTTACGGGTTAATTACATAACGTCTCGCTTGCCAAATTCATCATTAGTCTGACTAGCATTCATAACTCCATGAAAAGTCGCTAGACATGAGCAACCCAAATATTTGCACAATTACAATAAATAATGGTATAACTAACAGATATTTGGCAACGCCGAGCCAATGTTTCTTTTATCCTTTCCAGTGAAAGAAAACTCCATCTTCCACTGTTTTGAAACAGTGAAAGATGGCATTTTCTCTGTCACTGGTTGCGTTTCGTATTCCTACGCTGTTCGATATACTTTTGTATTTGAGCTATTTTCGGACAATCATGAATAGTTAATTATTAAGTAATATATTCTAATGAATTTGTTTTGTCTGTAGATTTTAATTTTGACAGCAAACAGAAACTAACTTGAAAATTATACCGGAACTATTTCTTATTACGACACAATTTCTAACACAAATTAATGTGTGGTTGTGTATTGTAGTGCAATAGACTCCAGACAGGGCAGCTAATACACTAATAAACACAAACATCTCTCTAGATTTTGGACAACATACTGTTTTAGACATTCACTGCGACAAAGCGTGTGTATATAAATAACTGTAGCGAAAGGTCCGGAGTTTGAACCCCGCTGGAGCAGTTACGATTGATTGTACCCTTAGGCAAGGCATTTAAATTCCACATTGCCTCTTCTCTCTCCCTCGTGGCGATGGATTCCATCAGGAATGAGGTCTCGAGAGTGATTAATATAAGTTGAAAGAACTTGTTTCACAATCGAGCTAAAATAAATGTGTATAAAACTAAACTGTAGCTATGGTTACCTGCTTCAGTCCTCTCTGAGTTAAAGCGGAACACTCCATGTATTTAACAGCTCGGATTTTATTAGCTAACTTGATACCCTGTTCTCGTTTGATTGGTGATAATCCTTGTTGAGCTAACTGCCCTATCGCTTCTTTGTTTTCACGTAAATCTATTTTGGTACCTGAAAAACCCGAAATGTGTTATAATTTCCTGTTCAGAAAGTCAAAATTGTCCCAATGTCTGTCTATAATGTCAAAAAACATGCTGAGCGTGATTTCCACACACTAATTTATTTGTTAATATTTATATTGCTATTTCGTTTCCTTCCATGAATGTATATGCCCTGATTGTATCCATCTTCGTATGAATTTCCTCACTAATGATATGTAGCTGACATGAGCACTTGAACCTACGGGCATTCGCAGAATTGGGCAGAGTTCCTCGCGAGAAAAGGCATGGTCTTATGGTCTACGCTTTTCCAAGAATGATCTATTTATGGTTTAAGGTCCAGCATTACAGTAAGTCCTAAATCTGTACTAAATACATGTACATTTATAATGCAGTGTATATTTTTCTAAGTGTCATGGAAAAGAATAATTAATAATGAACCACGGGTTAATAATTTCCATCGAGGTATGAACTACATTGTGCATGTTTAAAGCTAGCGTGGAGGTCTTCTTCACACACTTTAAACACGCCCAATGTAGTTCATACCCCCATGGAAATTATTAACTGCGATTCATTCCTTAATTATGATTTGCTACAGAGAAACAGAGCTACGGAGGAAGAAGAAATAAAAAAGAGGGCCAGGCCATGAAAGCCCTGGATCGCTCACCAGAGTTGGAAAGCTGAAAGGGCTATAAAAACATATACATGTGTATTGCTAAATAAAGGGCTGTGAATGGCATGGTCATAACACAATTCTAATTGTTGGCTGATACGATTATACAAACTATTTATAGCCTATATTTTACCCAACATGCAGAGCTAAGCAACAGCATTGCTTTAAATCATTAAACTGACAGGTAAGCGGAATACTTGTATGAGAGTTGTTTGTCTGTATGAGAGTTGTTTGTCCGTATGAGAGTTGTGTGTCCGTATGAGAGTTGTTTGTCCGTATGAGAGTTGTTTGTCCGTATGAGAGTTGTTTGTCCGTATGAGAGTTGCTTGTCCGTATGAGAGTTGTTTGTCCGCATGAGAGTTGTTTGTCCGTATGAGAGTTGTTTGTCCGTATGAGAGTTGTTTGTCCGTATGAGAGTTGCTTGTCCGTATGAGAGTTGTTTGTCCGCATGAGAGTTGTTTGTCCGTATGAGAGTTGTTTGTCCGTATGAGAGTTGTTTGTCCGTATGAGAGTTGTTTGTCCGTTGGAAGAACTCTGGGAAAAGCAAATTAGCTGAAACAATGAAATGCTTAGATTATGCTCGGATGGACGAATGGAGATACACAGACCGTCTTGTAGTGACTTCTGATGTTTGTTTTGTTTGCTTGTTTGGGGGGGGGATTAAAGTCACCCCAACAACCTAGGTCATATGGCGACTCTCCAGGTATTAATGGTGGGGTACTACCCTGAGTATTAATGGTGGGGTACTACCCTGGGTATTAATGGTGGGGTACTACCCTGGGTATTAAACTATATGTATGACTGTATTTATATTAAAACGGGTGCGAAACAAGCTTTATCAACATATATTGATCACTCTAGTTGGTGTATTATAAGTGGTTATTAGTGCGAGAGGAAATTGGAGTACCCGAAGAAAACCCCCATATCTGATCTGGCGACAACCTGGGTTGCATTGGTAAGAAGACTGTGAACCACTGTGCTAATTGGACAGCCCCCAGTAACCAAGGATACTCACCTACAACTATGACAGGCGCATCCGGACAATGATGTTTAATCTCAGGATTCCATTTTGTGACTACATTTTCATGTGACGACGGACTAACTACGCTAAAACATATCAGGAATACATCGGTCTGAAATAAACATGAAACATATCAGGAATACATCGGTCTGAAATAAACATGAAACATATCAGGAATACATCGGTCTGAAATAAACATGAAACATATCAGGAATACATCGGTCTGAAATAAACATGAAACATATCAGGAATACATCGGTCTGAAATAAACATGAAATATATCAGGAATACATCGGTCTGAAATAAACATGAAATATATCAGGAATACATCGGTCTGAAATAAACATGAAACATATCAGGAATACATCGGTCTGAAATAAACATGAAACAATCAGGAATACATCGGTCTGAAATAAACATGAAACATATCAGGAATACATCGGTCTGAAATAAACATGAAACATATCAGGAATACATCGGTCTGAAATAAACATGAAATATATCAGGAATACATCGGTCTGAAATAAACATGAAATATATCAGGAATACATCGGTCTGAAATAAACATGAAATATATCAGGAATACATCGGTCTGAAATAAACATGAAACATATCAGGAATACATCGGTCTGAAATAAACATGAAATATTCAGTACAAGACTTTTCCAATTGTTTCGGTCACGAAACTTCTGTCAATCCATAGCACGGACGGACGACGACATAATGAAATTACGACCCCCGCAGCACCCAAGCTATAACACAGTGGACAAAAAGAAATAGCTCCATATTGCACAGGTAAATTATAAAACATGTCGATTAGATAAAATGTTTTGGATCGCGGAATATCATCACAATTCATAGTATTCCTGAAAATATATTGTTTACCTCCGACACAGTGTCCATGACAAAATCGATGCAATCTCACAACTTGCAAACAATTGTCAAAGATCATCTGTAAATTTTTAGTTGTTTGCAATAAATACAATATGTGTAGTAGGTGTAAATAATAAGCACTTGTCTGCAAACATAATGAGAGAATTCAGTCAGTTACTTCCCCTGGTCAGTTACTTCCCCTGAATACTCCCTAAAAGTAGGTAGGTCCTATTAAGTGTTTTCCTCTGTGTTTATCGTTGTTTCCTTTGCACAACATGCTAATAATGTTATCCCACTATCATTTCTTATGATTAATAAATTACTATATCTCGACAAATCTCATACAGTATATATGCAATTGGTACTTATTTGTAAAATAATGCTATCACTTAATTAACACATTTTTCATACATCACAATTATCATACCGCAACATCTGGTTAGGGTACAACAGTAAAACCAAAGGATTCTAACTAAAAGGACCTATTCACATTTTGGAATAAATCAGACTGTATCTGCCAAGGGAGGTAATAGAAAATTACAGATATCTCTCATTAAAGTGAATGACTAGTTAGTTACATCCGTGCAATGAAATACGTGTGTATTAATTAATCTGGGGTTTACATGAAATCAAAGGTGAAGATTACATCAGCGCATAAGGGCATTCCACGGGGAAATAATACTTCACAGGGCATTCCACGGGGAAATAATACTTCACAGGGCATTCCACGGGGAAATAATACTTCACAGGGCATTCCACGGGGAAATAATACTTCACAGGGCATACCACGGGGAAATAATACTTCACAGGGCATTCCACGGGGAAACTATACTTCACAGGGCATTCCACGGGGAAACTATACTTCACAGGGCATACCACGGGGAAATAATACTTCACAGGGCATTCCATGGGGAAATAATACTTCACAGGGCATACCACGGGGAAATAATACTTCACAGGGCATTCCACGGGGAAATTATACTTCACAGGGCATACCACGGGGAAATAATACTTCACAGGGCATTCCACAGGGAAATTATACTTCACAATATTATACAGCGAGGCCACAGCACAGGGAAATTATACTTCACAATATTATACAGCGAGGCCACAGCACAGGGAAATTATACTTCACAATATTATACAGCGAGGCCACAGAACAGGGAAATTATACTTCACAATATTATACAGCGAGGCCACAGCACAGGGAAATTATACTTCACAATATTATACAGCGAGGCCACAGCGCACGGGAAATTATACTTCACAATATTATACAGCGAGGCCACAGAACAGGGAAATTATACTTCACAATATTATACAGCGAGGCCACAGCGCAGGGAAATTATACTTCACAATATTATACAGCGAGGCCACAGCACAGGGAAATTATACTTCACAATATTATACAGCGAGGCCACAGAACAGGGAAATTATACTTCACAATATTATACAGCGAGGCCACAGCGCAGGATTAACATACATTTGTAACATGCTGTATTGACATCAAATGATTACATATTGAAGAAATTCATCTTGTGGATATACGGGTATATCAGGTAGATATATGGGTATATCAGGTGGATATATGGGTATATCAGGTGGATATATGGGTATATCAGGTAGATATATGGGTATATCAGGTGGATATATGGGTATATCAGGTGGATATATGGGTATATCAGGTGGATATACGGGTATATCAGGTGGATATATGGGTATATCAGGTGGATATACGGGTATATCAGGTGGATATACGGGTATATCAGGTGGATATACGGGTATATCAGGTGGATATACGGGTATATCAGGTGGATATATGGGTATATCAGGTGGGTATATCAGGTGGATATAAACATGGGTATATCAGGTGGGTATATCAGGTGGATATATGGGTATATCAGGTGGATATACGGGTATATCAGGTGGATATACGGGTATATCAGGTGGATATACGGGTATATCAGGTGGATATACGGGTATATCAGGTGGATATATGGGTATATCAGGTGGATATATGGGTATATCAGGTGGATATATGGGTATATCAGGTAGATATATGGGTATATCAGGTGGGTATATCAGGTGGGTATATGGGTATATCAGGTGGATATATGGGTATATCAGGTGGGTATATCAGGTGGATATATGGGTATATCAGGTGGATATATGGGTATATCAGGTGGATATATGGGTATATCAGGTGGGTATACGGGTATATCCGGTGGATATATGGGTATATCAGGTGGATATATGGGTATATCAGGTGGGTATACGGGTATATCATGTGGATATATGGGTATATCCGGTGGATATACGGGTATATCAGGTGGATATACGGGTATATCAGGTGGATATACGGGTATATCAGGTGGATATATGGGTATATCAGGTGGATATACGGGTATATCAGGTGGATATATGGGTATATCAGGTGGATATATGGGTATATCAGGTGGATATACGGGTATATCAGGTGGATATACGGGTATATCAGGTGAGTATATTAGGTAGATATATGGGTATATCAGGTAGATATATGGGTATATCAGGTGGGTATATCAGGTGGATATACGGGTATATCAGGTAGATATATGGGTATATCAGGTGGATATATGGGTATATCAGGTGGATATACGGGTATATCAGGTGGGTATATCAGGTGGATATACGGGTATATCAGGTAGATATATGGGTATATCAGGTGGATATACGGGTATATCAGGTGGATATACGGGTATATCAGGTAGATATATGGGTATATTAGGTGGATATATGGGTATATCAGGTGGATATACGGGTATATCAGGTGCATATATGGGTATATCAGGTGGATATATGGGTATATCAGGTGGATATACGGGTATATCAGGTGGGTATATCAGGTGGATATATGGGTATATCAGGTGGGTATATCAGGTGGATATACGGGTATATCAGGTGGGTATATCAGGTGCATATATGGGTATATCAGGTGGATATATGGGTATATCAGGTAGATATATGGGTATATCAGGTAGATATATGGGTATATCAGGTGGATATACGGGTATATCAGGTGGATATATGGGTATATCAGGTGGATATATGGGTATATCAGGTGGATATATGGGTATATCAGGTAGATATATGGGTATATCAGGTAGATATATGGGTATATCAGGTAGATATATGGGTATATCAGGTGGATATACGGGTATATCAGGTGGATATACGGGTATATCAGGTGGATATACGGGTATATCAGGTGGATATATGGGTATATCAGGTGGATATATGGTATATCAGGTGGATATACGGGTATATCAGGTAGATATATGGGTATATCAGGTGGATATATGGGTATATCAGGTGGATATATGGGTATATCAGGTGGATATACGGGTATATCAGGTGGATATACGGGTATATCAGGTGGGTATATTAGGTAGATATATGGGTATATCAGGTGGATATATGGGTATATCAGGTGGATATATGGGTATATCAGGTAGATATATGGGTATATCAGGTGGATATATGGGTATATCAGGTGGATATACGGGTATATCAGGTGTGGGTATATCAGGTGGATATACGGGTATATCAGGTGGATATACGGGTATATCAGGTGGGTATATCAGGTGGATATACGGGTATATCAGGTGGGTATATCAGGTGGATATACGGGTATATCAGGTGGGTATATCAGGTGGATATACGGGTATATCAGGTGGATATACGGGTATATCAGGTAGATATATGGGTATATCAGGTGGATATACGGGTATATCAGGTGGATATACGGGTATATCAGGTGGATATACGGGTATATCAGGTGGATATACGGGTATATCAGGTGGATATATGGGTATATCAGGTGGATATACGGGTATATCAGGTAGATATATGGGTATATCAGGTGGATATACGGGTATATCAGGTGGATATACGGGTATATCAGGTGGATATACGGGTATATCAGGTAGATATATGGGTATATCAGGTGGATATACGGGTATATCAGGTGGATATACGGGTATATCAGGTAGATATATGGGTATATCAGGTGGTATATCAGGTGGATATACGGTTATCAGGTGGATATACGGTATATTAGGTGGATATACGGGTATATCGGTAGATATATGGTATATCAGGTGGATATACGGGTATATCAGGTGGATATACGGGTATATCAGGTAGATATATGGGTATATCAGGTGGATATATGGGTATATCAGGTGGATATATGGGTATATCAGGTGGATATACGGGTATATCAGGTGGATATACGGGTATATCAGGTGGATATACGGGTATATCAGGTGGATATACGGGTATATCAGGTGGATATACGGGTATATCAGGTGGATATACGGGTATATCAGGTGGATATACGGGTATATCAGGTGGATATACGGGTATATCAGGTGGATATATGGGTATATCAGGTGGATATATGGGTATATCAGGTAGATATATGGGTATATCAGGTAGATATACGGGTATATCAGGTGGATATACGGGTATATCAGGTAGATATATGGGTATATCAGGTGGGTATATCAGGTGGGTATATCAGGTGGGTATATGGGTATATCAGGTGGATATACGGGTATATCAGGTAGATATATGGGTATATCAGGTGGATATACGGGTATATCAGGTAGATATATGGGTATATCAGGTGGGTATATGGGTATATCAGGTGGATATATGGGTATATCAGGTGGATATATGGGTATATCAGGTGGGTATATCAGGTGGGTATATCAGGTGGGTATATCAGGTGGATATACGGGTATATCAGGTGGATATACGGGTATATTAGGTGGATATACGGGTATATCAGGTGGATATACGGGTATATCAGGTGGATATACGGATATATCAGGTGGATATAGTAATACCAGCCAGTCTGAGATTGATTGACAGCTCAAGGTTGCAATTAGGGATATGAACAGAATTCCTCCAATTTTCAATTTCTTTGTTCGTTTGTTTGCGTTCTGCAAGTGGCCCAATATCATCTAACCCAGTTTTAAAATGAGCATTCTGATTGTATAATAGAATATCAGTCTTACTCATTTTCTTGGTAAGAATAGAATAATGATATATAACCATTCATAAGCACAAAAACTGATCTCCGTGGATTAAAAAGTGTCTAGTGATTTCTAATAATCCAATTTAAAGAGACGATTTCGGTAGTTTTCTACGCGTAGCAGCTGTGCGCACCCAACTGAGATAATGAACTCTTCATCGAGAAAATAGAAAATCAATTTTCGGAAAGCAAATTGTAAAATAAATTATGCCTTCTAAACTTTGGTTATGCGGTCGTTTTGCAAGAGATCTAAGTCAGGAAAGGTAAGTAGAGGTACCAGTGCAGTTTCTACGTATAGGAGTAACAATACTAATATTGTAAAAGGTTCTTTGTCGGTGGAAACAGTTCAGGACGGTGAGTGTGAAAATACTCCACCCACTCAAGCTGACGAGGTTAATGTAAATTCTTCATAGAACTTCGGGCGTAGAATTGTGGAGCTGGGTCATATGGCGAAACAAATGAACTGTACATATTGAAATTGTTCATGTTTTCTATACACTGGACGATATTTCAAAAACGAGCAAGGTGATATGTCCATTTTATTTCACCATTGGTTTAGGCATAAAATTTGAAGGATTTTTTTATAAACTTTTGTAATCGTCTTTAAATCGCTTGTTTCTGGCTATTTGAGAAAACAAATTGTAACATTTTACGATTTTATTGATATCTGCTTTGACGCACCGAATCCCTGTGAACAATACTAGTAATAATGACAGGGCTGTCGGCGCTTAAAGAATCTTTGTCTACAGAATGATGCGATACCTTTTGATCACAGCATATCTGAAACAGCTCCAGGGTCTACACTTGTAGCAACAATATATTCATGTTTTGTTGATAATTTCTCAGGTTTGTATGACATTTCTTATTGAGAAGTGACATGGGATGCTTTTAACACAGTCGAAACGACATATAAATAAACACAGACTGGCAGTTCTATTTGCGGGTATGATGCAATGTGTCGCTGTCAGATTGTCGATTATACACACATGTACATTACTTAACAATGTGCATAGTAAATGAAGAATCTGTTCAGAATCTTGCCTGCATTATGTAATGGTCAGTACCTAATTTTTTTGTTTAAATTAAGGATGAAATGTATCGTATTCGAAGGTGTTTTCGGAGGTGTGAAGATGTTTTCGGAGGTGTGAAAATTTGCCAAATTAATAAGGACATATGATGCTCAAATACTTTGTCCGTGGTGGATATCCACATTAAATTGCATTTCCCCCGATATAAGGAGGATTTATCCACTGTGATTTTCCACTACAAGATAAATCTGTCCCCCATGGTAATGTGGAAATAGAAAAGTCTGAAGCACTGAAATGAAAATCAAACATTTTGTTTGTTTATTTGGGTTTAACGTCGCATCAACAGGTTAGGTCATATTGCGACTCCTAGTTGGTGGAGGAAGGACCCGGGTGCCCCTCTAAGCAGCATTGCAGACACGGACGGGCAGCAGGGCAGAACCACGACCTACCGCAAGCCAGCTGGATAGCTTCCTAAGATGAAATAATTCGATACCCTCAGTGGGAGTCGAACCAAGAGCAGTGAGGGGCACACGATTCCAATTTAACGACCGTAGCCACTCAGCCACGGAATCCATCCCCAAGTTTGCAACTTGCCTTCAGTTATTTAATTTATATACGAGTGGAAGATTTTGGTATCAGACTGCATTGGGTGAAGTGTGAGATGTTTCAAAATGGTTAATAGAGGTTTTATAGACACAGTCGGGTAAAAGCTGTGGAATGTTTCAAAGTGCTACGCTATTCATTTATGGTAGGGAGATGTTTAATGTATTCAAGGGAGAAACTTGGGCCATGATTCAAGGAAGAAGCTTGGGCCATGATTCATGGGAGAAGCTTGGGCCATGATTCAAGGGAGATGCTTGGGCCATGATTCAAGGGAGATGCTTGGGCCATGATTCAAGGGAGATGCTTGGGCCATGATTCAAGGGAGACGCTTGGGCCATGATTCAAGGGAGACGCTTGGGCAATGATTCAAGGGAGACGCTTTGGCCATGATTCAAGGGAGACGCTTGGGCCATGATTCAAGGAAGAAGCTTGGGCCATGATTCAAGGGAGATGCTTGGGCCATGATTCAAGGGAAAAGCTTGGGCAATGATTCAAGGGTAAAGCTTGGGCCATGATTCAAGGGAGATGCTTGGGCCATGATTCAAGGGAGATGCTTGGGCAATGATTCAAGGGAAAAGCTTGGGCCATGATTCAAGGGAGATGCTTGGGCCATGATTCAAGGGAGACGCTTGGGCCATGGGTCCATAATATATTCAGGTATGAACAAAGAACATTAACTTTGTGTGTGCGTTGTTTTTTTTGGGACAGTGGTGATAGGCCAGTGATTAAAAATTAGTGATGTTAACAACATGGACACAGAGGTCAATGTTATGTTATATTTCGGGTTTTACGCCTGCATCAGCACCATTTTGGGCTATATCGCCGGCGGGCAGTTTACTTAACAACAACTTTCCTGGGCAGGCTCCAGCGGTTAACCAGTACTTGGGTGCACCAACCTCCGTAAGAAACTGCCAACTTTTTCATATAAATGAGACACGGCCTAAGCATGGCTCGAACCTGTGACCATCAGTGATGATAGGTTACAGTGGTATACAAGTCAGCGACCTTAACCACTCGTCCACGGAGGCGGACACACAGAGGTTAAGAGCAAAGAACAGGCAGTATATTTTATTACATTCATACCAACCTGTGGATAAGATAACGGACGTAATCTGTCGTAATCTTCCTGGCCCGCCGTATCCCACAATCCTAGACTAACTCCTATCCCATCAACCATCATATTCGCCGTGTAGTTGTCAAAACTATAAGAGAAAGCATGAATAATATTCAGGTCACGTGAAATACAAACACTATGGTAGATATATCCAGCGCCTTGCTTACAGGGGTTCTCACCAATGCAACCCGGGTTCGATCCTCGGACGGGAAGTATGTGAGATGGTACGGTGGTCGCCAGATCGGACAGATGGGTTTTCTCCGGGTACTCCCCCCCACACGAATGACCACATATACGCTTTCATCCGCGCCAACGAGAGTGATTATATAAGTTGTTAAAACTTGCTTCGCAATTGTTGTAAAATAAATAAAGTTTAAATTAAATACAGGGGTTAAATAATGTATTCAGAGCATCACGACTATCACTAGTAACCTGAAAAAGAAATTTGCCTATTAGCAAACATTCACTCGTCGATAAGATAATAGTTTTGCCAAATTAAACTACCGTCCATACTCGCCTATAATGGGATCTCACCTATATAACCTATAATGGGATCTCACCTATATAACCTATAATGGGATCTCACCTATATAACCTATAATGGGATCTCACCTATATAACCTATAATGGGATCTCACCTATATAACCTATAATGGGATCTCACCTATATAACCTATAATGGGATCTCACCTATATAACATATAATGGGATCTCACCTATATCACCTATAATGGGATCTCACCTATATCACCTATAATGGGATCTCACCTATATCACCTATAATGGGATCTCACCTATATAACCTATAATGGGATCTCACCTATATAACCTATAATGTGATCTCACCTATATCACCTATAATGGGATCTCACCTATATAACCTATAATGGGATCTCACCTATATAACCTATAATGTGATCTCACCTATATCACCTATAATGGGATCTCACCTATAATGGGATCTCACCTATAATGGGATATCACCTATATAACCTATAATGGGATCTCACCTATATAACATATAATGGGATCTCACCTATATAACATATAATGGGATCTCACCTATAATGGGATCTTGTCTATAATGGGATATTGCTTATAATGGGATCTCACCTATAATGGGATCTTGCCTATAAGACGATATGCCCTTCTTAATCATCAATTTTAGTATTTGCACAGCTCATATATTCAGTCATTTCTAGTATTTTGGTGAGTGCCGTAACTAATGTTAAAATGTGTGGCCCAACAACCCATTTGCTTCAACATTTATTGACAATTCTTGTGCACAACAATGACATTTCGCATATACTATGCATAATTATACAAGTGTGTTCATTTGTTTTGTTCTGTACATTGTATATATAGAATGAATGCAATAAATTATTAACTAAATGCACTACTTTTGTCCTAAAATATGTAGGTTTTGGCATGTTGCAAATTGCATGTTTGGCCAGTGCAAGTTGAAGATATTTTCAGTGTCAGGATGCTTTATTCTCTAAAACGTAGTTATGGATACCATTTAACACATTTAAATAAATTAATTTTTTTATCATTCACTTCTAAGACGTGCAGCTGCATTGAGGCCATAATCTGGTGGTAAAAAACGTGTCTTATAAAGCTTAAACTGTATTATTTTACAACGATTGCGAAACAAGCTTTAACAACTTATATTAATAACTCTAGTTGGTGCAGATGAAAGCGTAAATGTGGTCATTCGTGTGGGAGGAAACAAGAGTACCCATGAAAGAAAACCCACCTGTCCGATCTGGCGACCACCGTACCAGCTCACATACTTCCCGGTCTGAGGATCGAACCCAGGTTGCATTGATGAGAAGCGAGTGTGCTAACAACTGCGCTAATCGGACTCATCTTATAGGCAAGTATGGAGGGTATGAGGCTATCTTAACATTTTGGAAGATTATGGGAGAAATGTGTGGAGCATACTGTAACAATCGTGCTGAATATTCATGCCATTAAATCTCTACCGACAGATATACAAACATCCACCTGTATCCACCTGTATCCACCTGTATATGATTAAATGATTGATGAAGCAGTTGTCTTTTATTTGAAGGATAGTCATATACACTTTATTTGGACAGATTTGTATAAAACTGTGTTTTGTTGATTGGTGGGCAATCTGACATCCCACCAAGTAGAATCCCTGTACTTAAATATATATATATACGATATATATACGGGTGGGCAATCTGACATCCCACCAAGTAGAATCCCTGTACTTAAATATATATATACGATATATATACGGGTGGGCAATCTGACATCCCACCAAGTAGAATCCCTGTACTTAAATATATATACAATATATATATACGGGTGGGCAATCTGACATCCCACCAAGTAGAATCCCTGTACTTAAATATATATATACGATATATATAGGGGTGGGCAATCTGACATCCCACCAAGTAGAATCACTGTACGTACTTAAATATATATATACGATATATATACAGGGTACTCTCAAGCGCGCCGAATCCCTGTGTCTGACGCTATCAGTTACTTTAAATCTATGTCTCAACGTGAGTGAAGTGTAAACTTTTGAATCTGGTGTAAGTTATGCCTGCTACAAACGTCCCTAGTCCTACAGTGGGATACACATGTTTCTTTTAAAATACATACAAGGGGAAATATCAAAGGTTCATTTTTAACTTTTGTGAAAATTATTCAGCCAAAATGTCCAGACTAGACTAGGTTATCAAATACATACAAGGCAAGTCAGCATGCCAAATATGAAGCCATTTGATAGTATAATGATTGACGAGTTGGACACATTCAAGTTTCATGTATATAATACATACAAGGCAAATCAGCATTCCAAATATGAAGCCATTTGATGGTATAATGATTGACGAGTTGGACACATTCAAGTTTCATGTATATATTGCCTACAGGGAAGTGGAGAGGAGAGTGTGGTAGTTGATGATGTCATGAGGGGATGGTCATGTGGAGGTTTGTGATGTCATAAGCTGATGGTCATGTGGAGGTTCATGATATCATGAGGGGATGGTCATGTGGAGGTTCATGATGTCATGAGGGGATGATCATGTGGAGGTTCATGATATCATGAGGGGATGGTCATGTGGAGGTTCATGATTTCATGAGTGGATGGTCATGTGGAGGTTCATGATTTCATGAGTAGATGGTCATGTGGAGGTTCATGATATCATGAGGGGATGGTCATGTGGAGGTTCATGATATCATGAGGGGATGGTCATGTGGAGGTTCATGATGTCATGAGGGGATGGTCATGTGGAGATTCATGATGTCATGAGGGGATGGTCATGTGGAGGTTCATGATGTCATGAGTGGATGGTCATGTGGAGATTCATGATATCATGAGGGGATGGTCATGTGGAGGTTCATGATATCATGAGGGGATGGTCATGTGGAGATTCATGATATCATGAGGGGATGGTCATGTGGAGGTTCATGATATCATGAGGGGATGGTCATGTGGAGATTCATGATGTCATGAGGGGATGGTCATGTGGAGATTCATGATATCATGAGGGGATGGTCATGTGGAGATTCATGATATCATGAGGGGATGGTCATGTGGAGGTTCATGATATCATGAGGGGATGGTCATGTGGAGGCTCGTGATGTCATGAGGGGATGGTCATGTGGAGGTTCATGATATCATGAGGGGATGGTCATGTGGAGGTTCATGATATCATGAGGGGATGGTCATGTGGAGGTTCATGATATCATGAGGGGATGGTCATGTGGAGGTTCATGATGTCATGAGGGGATGGTCATGTGGAGGTTCATGATGTCATGAGTGGATGGTCATGTGGAGGTTCATGATTTCATGAGGGGATGGTCATGTGGAGGTTCATGATTTCATGAGGGGATGGTCATGTGGAGGTTCATGATGTCATGAGTAGATGGTCATGTGGAGGTTCATGATGTCATGAGTGGATGGTCATGTGGAGGTTCATGATTTCATGAGGGATGGTCATGTGGAGGTTCATGATGTCATGAGTAGATGGTCATGTGGAGGTTCATGATTTCATGAGTAGATGGTCATGTGGAGGTTCATGATGTCATGAGTAGATGGTCATGTGGAGGTTCATGATGTCATGAGTAGATGGTCATGTGGAGGTTCATGATGTCATGAGTAGATGGTCATGTGGAGGTTCATGATGTCATGAGTAGATGGTCATGTGGAGGTTCATGATGTCATGAGTAGATGGTCATGTGGAGGTTCATGATTTCATGAGTAGATGGTCATGTGGAGGTTCATGATGTCATGAGGGGATGGTCATGTGGAGGTTCATGATGTCATGAGGGGATGGTCATGTGGAGGTTCATGATGTCATGAGTGGATGGTCATGTGGAGGTTCATGATGTCATGAGTAGATGGTCATGTGGAGGTTCATGATGTCATGAGTAGATGGTCATGTGGAGGTTCATGATGTCATGAGTGGATGGTCATGTGGAGGTTGATGATGTCATGAGTGGATGGTCATGTGGAGGTTCATGATGTCATGAGTGGATGGTCATGTGGAGGTTCATGATGTCATGAGTGGATGGTCATGTGGAGGTTCATGAGTGGATGGTCATGTGGAGGTTCATGATGTCATGAGTGGATGGTCATGTGGAGGTTCATGATTTCATGAGTGGATGGTCATGTGGAGGTTCATGATTTCATGAGTGGATGGTCATGTGGAGGTTCATGATGTCATGAGTGGATGGTCATGTGGAGGTTCATGATTTCAAGATCCATATGGAGATGAGCAAAACTAACACAACATGAATTCAATGTACAGTAATGTAGCAAATCAACCTACACAGTGGGTACATATTCTCCGGGGAAACTGTCCGTCGTATATGATATCAACATACACGTTTTCCCTACAGTTCCGTCACCAACAACAACACACTTGATTGGCCGACCTTGAGCCATGTTGTTTTCAATTCCGTAGAAACGTGTCTGCTCCAGCTTGGCGGTTTGTCTGCGTCAACCTCACTCACAAACTGTAGATGATAAAAAAGAAAATTGGGTGATACATGTATACATCAGAACTGAAGAAAAGCTTCTATATTTAATATTCAGTACACGCATACTGTAGTTGGAACTAGAAATTGAAAATAAAGCATGCAATATTTAATTTTTGGCACATGCATAGAATATAAGCCATGCCTACTATTTCTGTTTCTCTTAATGTAATTTTGATACAGCACAATAGAAAAACATTAATTTCTATGTAAGCATAAATACAGTCTATATCCGTTATATCAAAGTCGGTTATGTCAAATTCTATAATTATCTCGAATTCGGGTCAAAGTCCCATTTCAGATACTCTCATTTTACATATAACTGGCTCCGTTTATATCAAATAAAATTTTGCCAAGTCAAATTTTTCGTAAATTCAAATTTATTTTTTGGTCCCTTCAATATAAATAGGCAGTATTTCACACACGTTATGTCGGCATATTTACCTGATCATGATGTAGTGCCCTGCCTGTGCAAACAATGGATAAAGTTAGTAGACAGTTTTTACCATGACAGTAATTAGGCCTACAATATGTTCATACAGGTACACATTTATCCGCAATAATTGGATAGGATAAATGACTCATCATAATAATTATAATTCAATTTGTTTTCACTCTAACTGGTCAATAATTAGTGCAAAATGACATGTTTAAAGTGCCATTACATCACAAAAAGCAAATAAAATGCATTTCTTCACGTATAAATGCATTGCTACTGCAAATTCTTCTGAATACATTCGAACACTTACAATGAATCAATCAATAAACAGTGTTTATGTGGTCTACAAACTTAGTAGGATTTCCTATAACGGTCATCCATGCTTCTGAATTGATGTTTGTTTGTCATTAGAGTCAATACTAAACGTGTGTTAATGTGCTTAGAGATAATTTAACTAAGATTATTCTACAAATAAATAGACAAAGGCACAGATGTGAGATATAACGGCAAATTTGTTCCATAAATCGTGTTATTCATGATACACGAGTTGCATTACGCTTGGATGTCGACCGTATTTACATTATTTTGTTGTGTCAACAAACCGCTTATACGACATTTGTTTATTAGTTGAAATATTCAGTTTTTGAGGCAAATATTTTGGGGGAAAATTATACAACATAATAGCAAATTACATTCTGTAGTGTCGCTTTAAAGTATTATAGAAGCTTTGAAAATAGCAAAGCAATAACTTAAAAAAGGTTGGACAGGTAAACATAATCATGGCTTGTCCTAGTGCTTGGAGTAACCAGCCGATTGATCGTACCGGGCTAATACGATCACCACGTCTACACCGAATCAGAGGCCAAAGTAGTGTGTTGGAAACTACAAATTCGTAATAGTGCAGTCACCTCAACCACCAGGATCCTCTTCTCCGGCTTATGGGATACCACCCACGGCAAACAGGAGGCTCCCTTTTCGGCATTTTTTAATCCCCAGCCGACAAGGGGCCAAATAAATATTAAATTTGATATTACAGTGTTATTTTATCATGTCCTGGCTATAACAGACAATGGCAACTCGGAACAAATGTAAGATGGATAAGCAGGGATCAGTTTAGAGGGCGATGTGGGCGAAATTGTCGCCCTAGGGACCCTGACTTCGCCCTCTGGGAGCCCCACTTCAATTTTTTGGGGTTTTTACGATTTTCAAACAATATTTTGTCTAGTAAGATACACTGGCCCATTATAAAGCACTCCTTCTATTCAAATGTTGTATTTAATGGTTGGTTGTACTGTGCATTTTAACCCTATTTTGCAGAAGTATATTAAAGAACACCATTTAAGGAAGCGATCACGTGCTTTCTCACTTCTCCCAAAAATTCCGACCTAGAATGAACCCTAATAAGGCATTTGATCTACAAGAAACATGTTGGAAAATATGGTCAATATCCGCTATAGTCCAGCAATTTCGTGAAATAATTGTGCACTTTCTGTAAAATGCAATTTTAATGTTGTAAGTGGTGGATGAATGTAGGTTTAAATTAGTTAGAATCCGGGTCAAAAAATATCCAGATTATTTTTGGACAAAATACAGGTTCAAGATCACTCATGGGGAATAGTGTAACCGGTTAATCGGTCGTATTAACCGCAATTAACCGGTTAACCGAGACTCTGTTAGTACAACTTTCACGCCACCATTCAAATATTTCAGTTGACACAAGATGCCGTGAGTCTTAAGTACTAAATGAAACGCTCACAAGTGCACTACTCCTTTTCTGTTGGCAACTCCGGAAGTCTGGGTAAAGCAAGCTGTTTCGGTGTCAGCCATACTAGGGCTAGGCCCAACAGTCTCGCTGGAAACCTCTTGCTTTACCGAGACTTTGGCGCCCCACTTTTACGAGATCTCAAGTATTTCCTAATGAACATAAGTTGGTCAACTGTATCCGAGTCCATAGCTGCTCGCCAGGGGCCACGCTGTCAGTCGCCACAAGAGCCAAATGGCGATTTTGCGATAGAAATGGCTCCTAAAATTTCAATTTGGCGATTTTCAGAAAATTGCACAAAAAATCGGCATAAATAACGTTTGTGCCATATTTTAACCTTTCATAGACTGGTTTTATTTACCATTGACGATGGCGCTTTCCAGTTAAAGAAAAATCGATACACAGTCTGTGTTCATTGTATTTTTGACTGGTTACAATTTTTTTGCTCTGATATGCGAAACAATCGATTCACAGTCAAAACAGGTGCATGTGCATATTCCCATCATAAATTGCAATCAAAACAAACTTGTAAATTAGCGGTATATGATCACACATTTACAGTTTTGTATAATGGGAATGATATGATAATTGAGGTCCTTTATGAAAACGGCAGTACTTGATCGGTGAAATGATGACATTGTTTGAAGATTATGTAAACATGATCGGATGACCGAATGACTGTAACTTGTGTACATAATTAGGTAATAAATATTGGCGGTGTTTTTCACAAATAAGATCAAAGGTAGTAGTTGTGAAAAATATGATTTTCGTGTCCTCAACTATAAAAAGTGAATGAAACGTGTCCAAAAACGCCGATAAATAAACGTAAAAAAATAAATAATCCAAATCGTCACTTGTCAAAATGGCTACTTTCGGTTTTAAACGTCCGAAATGGACTTAGTGAATGAAACCTAGACAGCCTGATGAAAATTTCCATTGACGGCCCAGACAAGTTCAACTTCAAATCAGCATTTGTAATGTGGTCCAAGAAGAACAGACGCATTTTGAACTGAATGTTGTGCAATTTGTTAGACATAGTGGATACTTGTACATGTATGTAATTCTGATGTATTTTTAAATTATTATGACCAAGAAAATAATTAAAGTTGTAAAAGTTCATTGGATTGTCTTCAAAAATGAATAGTATGCATGTCTTTTTGAGCTTAAAGTTCATTTGAAATGTAATCCCGTGTTGGCTTCCATTATTAATCACTGTCACAGGGCTACATTGTAAAATAAACTTTTAGCCTTAATGCATTCTTTCATTCTAATTTCTATATTAATACTTCTTCCAGAAAAAAACGGGCTAGAATCTCACCATTTATAAATAAAAATACCAACAAAAAATCAAACCAGGGACGGGACGACACCCCTACCGGAGGGGACGACACCACTCCCGCACACACCCCATCTTTCAAACAGATAAGTGGCCCCAACTTTTTTCGGCCCACTATGGGCCCTGCTCGCCTCTTAGTCACGAGATTTCCTGTGTCGGAGAATACACTTTCTGACGGTACCGACGTACCGGGAATACACAAATACTCATTGGCGAGTGTAGCTAAATTCGGATACGAAGATTCGTGAGCTTTCCACCAGTTAAGGGGGTCTCCATCGGATGTAGAAGTATCTGCGAGAAAAAAAAATGCTCTTTCTGAGCAGAATAATCACAACTGTGACAACTGTTACATTCCGACAAATCGATCAGGTCGCCAAGCAGATACTGCATGGCATTTTGGACATGTGTCATCCATTGTTTTCTCAGACTTCACAACATGTTCGTCAAACACATTCGATACATGTCCTGTATGAGTTGCCATCATAGATGTGATCTTTGTTGAACGAGGGTTCTCTGCTCTTCTGAGATAAACTTAAGTTTCTTATAGACAGGATCATAGGAGATTACCGGCTGCTAGGACAACGATCGCGGAAAGGGGAAGTAATCAGTCCGGTTAACCGGTTAGTGATTTTGTAACCGGTTAATCGGCAATTTTGTAATCGTACCGGTTAACCGGGTAATGGTTTCAGCACTAATGGGGAAGGGATGGGACTTTGCTAGGGGAGGGGGCAGGGAACAACCCCTAGAAACAATATGCAAGTTATCAAAGCATTACATTTGTCGGATTATATTGCAAATATGTAATTGTTGATGGCACAATCGCCATAAATGTGACTGCTTAGTCTCGCGTTCCACTAAAGTCGGCCAGACAAAAATGTAGACCAGAAATAGATCTACATATACCTACATTTTTTGGTCATGAACAAATTTGTTGTAGCCCCGTCCCCACTTCACGTTTTCTTCCACAGAGATATGGCTGTAGTCAAGTCCGTCCCTACTTAATGTTGTCTTCCACAGAGGCTGTAATCAGGTAGGTCCTCACTTCAACTTGTCTTCTACAGAGATATGGCTGTAGTGAAGCCCTTCCCCGCTTCAACTTGTCTTCTACAGAGATATTTATGGCTGTAGGCAGGTCGGTCCTCTATAGTATGCTTCCTGCAAACATCATAAATTTTATATAGTTTCAGATTAAATCATACAAAGTAAAATATATCTGAAATAATCCAATTATTCCTGCAATATAAATCTACAACGTAGTAGCGTTTAAACACACACACATTAGTATTTACATTTTACCCAAAACATCCTTTATTACGATGTAATGCTGCTTTAAAGAAACACATGAAAATAAAATCATTCTTATATGTAAATGTACAAAATCCCATTTTTCGGCCTTTCCAGCCAGGTGCACCATTATCAGCTTTTGAAAAAGTGAAAATACAACAAGAAGTTTTGGAGATGAAGTGCTACCACGCAATACGGTATAGCAGTGAGAGATATAACTACCATAAACTACCATGCAATACGGTATAGCAGTGAGAGATATAACTACCATAAACTACCATGCAATATGGTATAACAGTGAGAGATATAACTACCATAAACTACCATGCAATATGGTATAACAGTGAGAGATATAACTACCATGCAATATGGTATAGCAGTGAGAGATATAACTACCATACAATATGGTATAGCAGTGTGAGATATAACTACCATGCAATATGGTATAGTAGTGAGAGATATAACTACCATAAACTACCATGCAATATGGTATAACAGTGAGAGATATAACTACCATAAACTACCATGCAATATGGTATAGCAGTGAGAGATATAACTACCATGCAATATGGTATAGCAGTGAGAGATATAACTACCATACAATATGGTATAGCAGTGTGAGATATAACTACCATGCAATATGGTATAGCAGTGTGAGATATAACTACCATGCAATATGGTATAGCAGTGTGAGATATAACTACCATGCAATATGGTATAACAGTGTGAGATATAACTACCATGCAATATGGTATAACAGTGTGAGATATAACTACCATGCAATATGGTATAACAGTGAGAGATATAACTACCATGCAATATGGTATAGCAGTGTGAGATATAACTACCATACAATACGGTATAGCAGTGTGAGATATAACTACCATACAATATGGTATAACAGTGAGAGATATAACTACCATACAATATGGTATAGCAATGAGAGATATAACTACCATGCAATATGGTATAGCAGTGTGAGATATAACTACCATGCAATATGGTATAGCAATGAGAGATATAACTACCATGCAATATGGTATAGCAGTGTGAGATATAACTACCATACAATACGGTATAGCAATGTGAGATATAACTACCATACAATACGGTATAGCAATGAGAGATATAACTACCATACAATACGGTATAGCAATGAGAGATATAACTACCATAAACTACCATACAATACGGTATAGCAGTGTGAGATGTAACTACCATACAATACGGTATAGCAGTGTGAGATATAACTACCATACAATACGGTATAGCAATGAGAGATATAACTACCATAAACTACCATACAATACGGTATAGCAGTGTGAGATATAACTACCATACAATACGGTATAGCAGTGTGAGATATAACTACCATACAATACGGTATAGCAGTGTGAGATATAACTACCATACAATACGGTATAGCAATGAGAGATATAACTACCATAAACTACCATACAATACGGTATAGCAGTGTGAGATATAACTACCATACAATACGGTATAGCAGTGGTTCCAATTCAAAATGACCCATGTGGTGCAAAACCAACAAGGCCTATAAACTGTTCCAGCCACACACCCTAACCCCCCCCCCCCCACAACCACATCATCCACCATACACCCTCAACCACACATCCTACCCCCACAGCCTCCACCACAAACCACAACTTGTACATTTCCTCCCAACAAATTGAAGAGCTAAACATTTCTTCTTCTGCTTATTACTGGTATTCCTTACCACTGATCAGAGATCACATGTTGGCTCTAATGTATCAAAGGATGTACATAAAAGTCAATTATCTTAGTAATTAACATCAATTAAGAAAAATAAGGTGTTGCACATCTCTAAATGAAAACGAGTGTGGGTGGGTGCCAGTGATATAATGTTGGAGGGAGATCCATGTACTTTCCAGTTGATGTTTGTTTGTTCTCAATTAACATAGGGTATATTTCTTCTCCGAGTGTACTTATTAACCCCCCGCCGAGGGAACGGGGGGTTATTGTTTTTGGCTGCGTGTGTCTCGTGTGTCGATGGCAACCATGTTTTTGACAAATTAGTGCAGCTTGGCCAAACATTGGAGACTATAATCCAATAATGCTCAACATAAAATGTATTCACATCCGTGCAGATAAAGGAGTCAAAGACTTTGGAAATATTGGTACTCATTTGACCTAGTGACCTAATTTAAAGACATAGTGACCTAATTTGAACAATCCTAAAAGATGATCACCCAAAGATCATTGTTATGAAGTTTCCTGAATATTGAACTACATGTAGTGGTTGAGGAGGCGTTGTTTGTAGCAAACTGTTCATGACGGACGACATGAGGAGGCGTTGTTTGTAGCAAACTGTTCATGACGGACGACATGAGGAGGCGTTGTTTGTAGCAAACTGTTCATGACGGACGACATGAGGAGGCGTTGTTTGTAGCAAACTGTTCATGACAGACAACATGAGGAGGCGTTGTTTGTAGCAAACTGTTCATGACGGACGACACAAGGCAATCACAAAACAACATTATGCAATATGACAAAACGAGTTGGATATACTGGGAAAAATTAGTTTATACAAATTTATTTTAGCTGGATTGAGACCTCATTCCTGATGGAATCCATCGCCATAAGGAAGAGAGAAGAGACAACGTGGAATTTAAATGCCTTGCCTAAGAGTACAATCGTAATGGCTACAGCTGGGTGCGAACTCTTGGCCTTTCGCACGTGAAGCAAACATGCTACCACTGCGCTATCACGACTTCTGTGAACAATTCATACATCAACATCGCTTGAACCAACTGCAAGTCGTGAAAGTCGTGCCATTAGGCATGGCATTTAAATTCCACCGTGCCTCTTCTCTGAATGAAGTCTCGAAAGTGATTAATATATAAGTTATAAGAACTTGTTTCGCATCATTCAAAATAAATTTATATAAACTAACTGCAATTCACGTGCAGCAATTTCCAAATTATTATACATAGTATAGACAATTGTTTTATCAGGTTACATTGGGTGTATCATGCCGCTACACAGCTGCCCCAAGATGAAATACCTCCTTGCCCATATATGTTATGTTATATGTTATGTTATATTTCGGGTTTTACGCCTGCATCAGCACCATTTCGGGCTATATCGCCGGCGGGCAGTTTACCTAACAATACCTTTCCTGGGCAGGCTCCAGCGGTTAACCAGTACTTGGGTGCACCAACCTCCGTAAGAAACTGCCAACTTTCTCATATAAATGAGACACGGCCTGAGCGGGGCTCGAACCCGTGACCATCAGTGATGATAGGTTACAGTGGTATACAAGTCAGCGACCTTAACCACTCGACCACGGAGGCGGACTTGCCCATACATGTACCATAAAACTTCAACAATTTAACTTAGTTATATGATTTTGCCTACATGTACTTTCTAGCTAGTTTAATATTAAATACACGTAAATATCATGTAAACAAGTAAAATGCAACGAAGAAAATAACTATATCAACATTCATTTACAGAAATACATGTACATATTGGTACAGTCAAACCAGGCGAGGGAATCACAGAAAGTGGCTGCTCAGCACAAGTGGTTGCTTCCGTTTCCGGAGTGTGAGGTCGAAGGTTCGAACCATGTCAGGGGGATCATTCTGATATGACCGGCTGGTGAGCTGCCAGCTAGTTAAATAATGTTACCGATTGCCTAGTAGCCTGGCATACACGGATAGGATTCGGGAAGTACTGATGTTCATAAAATAAGGTGTATCATAAGTCAGTAATGGCTGGCCCCTTCAATAGGGCTGGCACTATAATAAACAAACACTTTACTTTTACTTTACTCATTATTTGGGATCTGCAAACTGGTTGCCTAATGGAGGTGACAACTAACACAGGTGGGACTGGACAACTAACACAGGTGGGACTGGACAACTAACACAGGTGGGACTGGACAACTAACACAGGTGAGACTGGACAACTAACACAGGACAACTAACACAGGTGAGACAGGACAACTAACACAGGTGGGACAGGACAACTAACACAGGTGGGGACTGGACAACTAACACAGGTGGGACTGGACAACTAACACAGGTGGGACTGGTGGACAACTAACACAGGTGGGACTGGTGGACAACTAACACAGGTGGGACTGGTGGACAACTAACACAGGTGGGACTGGACAACTAACACAGGTGGGACTGCTGGACAACTAACACAGGTGGGACTGCTGGACAACTAACACAGGTGGGACTGCTGGACAACTAACACAGGTGTGACTGGACAACTAACACAGGTGGGACTGCTGGACAACTAACACAGGTGGGACTGCTGGACAACTAACACAGGTGGGACTGCTGGACAACTAACACAGGTGGGACTGGTGGACAACTAACACAGGTGTGACTGGACAACTAACACAGGTGGGACTGGACAACTAACACAGGTGGGACTGGACAACTAACGCAGGTGGGACTGCTGGACAACTAACATAGGTGGGACTGCTGGACAACTAACACAGGTGGGACAGCTGGACAACTAACACAGGTGTGACTGCTGGACAACTAACACAGGTGTGACTGCTGGACAACTAACACAGGTGGGACTGGACAACTAACACAGGTGTGACTGGTGGACAACTAACACAGGTGGGACTGGACAACTAACACAGGTGGACTGACAACTAACACAGGTGGGACTGCTGGGTGGGACTGCTGGACAACTAACACAGGTGGGACTGCTGGACAACTAACACAGGTGGGACTGCTGGACAACTAACACAGGTGTGACTGCTGGACAACTAACACAGGTGTGACTGCTGGACAACTAACACAGGTGGGACTGGTGGACAACTAACACAGGTGGGACTGGACAACTAACACAGGTGGGACTGGACAACAAACACAGGTGTGACTACACAGGTGTGACTGGTGGACAACTAACACAGGTGGGACTGGACAACTAACACAGGTGGGACTGGACAACTAACACAGGTGTGACTGGTGGACAACTAACACAGGTGGGACTGGACAACTAACACAGGTGGGACTGGACAACTAACACAGGTGTGACTGGTGGACAACTAACACAGGTGAGACTGGACAATTAACACAGGTGGGACTGGACAACTAACACAGGTGGGACTGGACAATTAACACAGGTGGGACTGGACAACTAACACAGGTGGGACTGGACAACTAACACAGGTGGGACTGTACAAACAGTTTGCAGATACATGTATCTAATATTCACTAAAAATCTCCATTTTCTCAACACCACCCCCTGATTTCACAGAATCAAAAGGTTAACATGCATACTTCCAACAGATATGAGTGGGTTTTATCAGAAGATAAATCTATGAGCATCTTCGCCTTTATCACTGGGGAGTGTGTATCTACACATTTTTAAGAAAACATGCTCATAATTTTATATAGTTACAAGTCTATACCATTTTTTCTGTTAACCAAATGATGGATAGAAAAACCTGTTATTAGACACAACTTCAAGCCGAAATAGAAACATAATTTACAAAAATATAAAATAACAGTCAATTAACTCTTTCAACACCAAGTAACTAACATGGACTGGTCCATGATATTTTTAGACCAATAAATTAACAACAAAATTACATTTGGATCAGTTCATTTATCAAAATGGGTAAAAATAATTCTAAAAATAATTATATTACTTGAAAAAAGTGCAGATCCTGATGAGACGGCTCATCTGGATCTACACTTTTTTGCAAGCCAATTTAGAGGTCTGTGGTGTTGAAAGGGTTAAACAAAGAATTTTCCTCACTGCCAGAAACATAACAACAAAACCAAATATCATTAGAGAAGATTCAATCTGTAGTTTTCATGATTGAACAGTATTACTAGAAGCACTATATCACCAGTTATATGTAAATATGTAAATCCATTCACGTCCCTCGATTTATTACTAATTATCTGAATTATACTGTGATCTGCAACATGCATGGTTCCAAGCTTAGATTTGCTCATTATAACTGTAATACATTTCTACAACAGGAACCAGACACTGGTCTGCTCCAACTACAATAATTACAAACGATGATGAAGTTGGTGTTGTTGCTGTGGATGTTGATGATGAAGTTGGTGTGGTTGCTGTGGATGTTGATGATGAAGTGTGTTGATGATGGTGTTGTTGCTGTGGATATTGATGATGAAGTCGGTGTTGCTGTGGATGTTGATGATGAAGTCGGTGTTGTTGCTGTGGATGTTGATGATGAAGTTGGTGTTGTTGCTGTGGATGTTGATGATGAAGTTGGTGTTGTTGCTGTGGATATTGATGATGAAGTCGGTGTTATTGCTGTGGATATTGATGATGAAGTCGGTGTTGTTGTAGATATTGATGATGACGTCGGTGTTGTTGTAGATATTGATGATGACGTCGGTGTTGTTGTAGATATTGATGATGACGTCGGTCTTGTTGTAGATATTGATGATGACGTCGGTGTTGTTGTAGATATTGATGATGAAGTCGGTGTTGTTGTAGATATTGATGATGAAGTCGGTGTTGTTGTAGATATTGATGATGAAGTCGGTGTTGTTGTAGATATTGATGATGAAGTCGGTGTTGTTGTAGATGATGAGCTAATGATGATTCAACTAATGAATACAGTTGATAATGAGGATTTTCTTGATGATGATGCAAATGCACTGATGATAATGCTTATGATAATGATGATATTGCTGCTGCAGATTATAAATGTAGCAGCTGTAGTTGGTACTGTTGCCACTTATGATAATGATGATATTGCTGCTGCAGATTATAAATGTAGCAGCTGTAGTTGGTACTGTTGCTACTTATGATAATGATGATATTGCTGCTGCAGATTATAAATGTAGCAGCTGTAGTTGGTACTGTTGCTGCTTATGATAATGATGATATTGCTGCTGCAGATTATAAATGTAGCAGCTGTAGTTGGTACTGTTGCTACTTATGATAATGATGATATTGCTGCTGCAGATTATAAATGTAGCAGCTGTAGTTGGTACTGTTGCTACTTATGATGATATTGCTGTATTGCTGAAATCACATCATCAGTCATGGCACGGCCTCTTGAGAGCCTATGACTAACTGTGAAGCCGTGTCTCCCTTAGTAGCCATGCTGACCATGTGAAACTGTGCCAGCCGTGGACAACTTGGTAGCCATGCCAGCTATACTGCCCATGGTACCTTGCTTAGCTGTGCCTGCCATGGCTCCTTAGGTAGCCATGACCTCAATAGCCAGCACAACATGTGAGCCAGTGTCGCATAACTTCCTGCTCACCCATGGGGGGACCAAGAAATGAATCCCTGAGGACCTGGCATGCATCCGATCTAAACCATCCAAATCGAAGGGATTCGATCAGGATCTGGAGCCATGGCTGCAGATGAAGGCCTAGCAGCACATGTCAACCCAGCCGGAAACAGATCGATCATGCATGACAGGGACACAAGCTGACCTGTATACAGACACCATAGACCCTCTGCCCCTAATCCAATGCACTGAACACCGAAAAGGGTGTGCTGTACTGAGACGTACCGGTAAGTCATCTGTGGTGGCAGGGAACCAGACCTACTTCGAGACCGGAACAAATCTCTGGAGCTAGCACTCCAATGCCTCTTCTGGCGCTACGACAGCTCCCTCCTGTCTCTCACGGGAACGTGAATGGCGACTATGGCCCATATTAATAGGCCATTGTAGGCAACGACCGTCTGCCACAAGCACTGCGTGCACGGATCCTGGAGTCAACAGAGTTGAGACCATCACTACAACTGATGGAGCTGTCCAAAGACGAGTCCAACAAGTGAGAGCTTGGACTGGCTCTATACTCCTAGGTCAACGTGCACGACCCAAACGTGTAGCTGACACCCTACATGTAAGTGAAAGATCTTCTGGCACGACTAGCATCAAGTACATGTATGTGGCTCCCTGACTCCTGAATAGCAAGAGTATCTTTCCACGTGTATTCATGGGGCCTAGCTGAGCAAACTCGGTGTCGACACCTTTTATAACACAGACATGTCAATGACTTTCTGGAACCTAGCCTAGATAGCGTACAGACCTCGTACGTAGACTACACAAATTCTGCAGTCATGACAAGGCAGAAAGACAGGAATTTTGCACACACCCTTTTATCTGTACTTGGAACATTTCCCGACATACACGTAGTACCTTCAACAACAGAAACAAATGTAACAAAGTCGCGGAAGTCGTGATAGTGGATTGGAAGCGCGTTCACGTCATGTGCGAAAGGCCTGGAATTCGAGCCCTGCTGGAGCAATTACGATTGTGCCCTTAGGCAAGGCATTTAAATTCCACATACATCTTCTCTCTCCACCGTGGCGATAGATTCCGTTAGGAATGAGGTCTCGTGAGTGATTAATATAAGTTGTAAGAACTTGTTTCATAATCGAGATAAATTAAATTTGTTATGTTATATTTCGGGTTTTACGCCTGCATCAGCACCATTTCGGGCTATATCGCCGGCGGGCAGTTTACTTAACAACACCTTTCCTGGGCAGGCTCCAGCGGTTAACCAGTACTTGGGTGCACCAACCTCCGTAAGAAAATGCCAACTTTTTCATATAAATGAGACACGGCCCGAGCGGGGCTCGAACCTGTGACCATCAGTGATGATAGGTTACAGTGGTATACAAGTTAGCGACCGTAACCACTCGACCACAGAGGCGGACAAAATATATTTGTATAAACTAAATGTAACAAATAAATTTGTTGAATTGGTATCCCTTGTCGAACATGATCCATCATTAATTTAAAAAACTGGCAAGATTAATCAATTGGTTCCGGATTGGGATGGATACAATGTACGTGCACATGCATACTATATTGTACAATGTACGTGCACATGCATACTATATTGTACAATGTACATGCACATGCATACTATGGTTGGGATGGATAGTTTATTATACAATGTACGTGCATACTATGGTAATACACATTTAATTTTATGAAATTCCATGTAGCGAAATTCCATGTACTTAGCTACATGTACGGCCAAATGATTGAATATTTAATCAATTCAAGGACAATAACTCTGGTTTCACTATTGCAAGACTTGCAGGACAACACCGCACAATGGTGATATAATACACCGCACAATGGGGATATAATACACCGCACAATGGTGATATAATACACTGCACAATGGGGAGAGGACAACACCGCACAATGGTGATATATTACACCGCACAATGGGGATATAATACACCGCACAATGGTGATATAATACACCGCACAATGGTGATATAATACACCGCACAATGGGGATATAATACACCGCACAATGGGGATATAATACACCGCACAATGGGGATATAATACACCGCACAATGGGGATATAATACACCGCACAATGGGATATAATACACCGCACAATGGGGATATAATACACGCACAATGGGGATATAATACACCGCACAATGGGGATATAATACAGGGCACAATGGGGATATAATACAGGGCACAATGGGGATATAATACACCGCACAATGGGGATATAATACACCGCACAATGGGGATATAATACACCGCACAATGGGGATATAATACAGGGCACAATGGGGATATAATACAGGGCACAATGGGGATATAATACAGGGCACAATGGGGATATAATACAGGGCACAATGGGGATATAATACAGGGCACAATGGGGATATAATACACCGCACAATGGGGATATAATACACCGCACAATGGGGATATAATACAGGGCACAATGGGGATATAATACAGGGCACAATGGGGATATAATACAGCGCACAATGGGGATATAATACAGGGCACAATGGGGATATAATACAGGGCACAATGGGGATATAATACACCGCACAATGGAGATATAATACAGGGCACAATGGGGATATAATACACTGCACAATGGGGATATAATACACCGCACAATGGGGATATAATACACCGCACAATGGGGATATAATACAGGGCACAATGGGGATATAATACACCGCACAATGGGGATATAATACACCGCACAATGGGGATATAATACACCGCACAATGGGGATATAATACAGGGCACAATGGGGATATAATACAGGGCACAATGGGGATATAATACACCGCACAATGGGGATATAATACACCGCACAATGGTGATATAATACACCGCACAATGGGGATATAATACACCGCACAATGGGGATATAATACACCGCACAATGGGGATATAATACACCGCACAATGGGGATATAATACACCGCACAATGGGGATATAATACACCGCACAATGGGGATATAATACACCGCACAATGGGGATATAATACACCGCACAATGGGGATATAATACACCGCACAATGGGGATATAATACACCGCACAATGGTGATATAATACACCGCACAATGGGGATATAATACACCGCACAATGGGGATATAATACACCGCACAATGGGGATATAATACACCGCACAATGGGGATATAATACACCGCACAATGGGGATATAATACACCGCACAATGGGGATATAATACAGGGCACAATGGGGATATGATACACCGCACAATGGGGATATAATACACCGCACAATGGGGATATGATACACCGCACAATGGGGATATAATTTTATTTTAAGTATGATGACATTCCATACATCAGTTTCTTAGTTACGGGCAATTTATTGAATTTAATCAATTAAAGGGCCATAACTCAAGGGCCATACTCTGGTGTTTCTGACCCGATGCGGATGTAAATTATATGTGCATCTGCGCGTATTGATTGTAGTTTCATGAAATTCCACCCATTGGTTACAGTTATACGACTACGGACAGAAGGACATGCGGACGGACAATGCCAAACACATATCCCCCTCCAAGATCCTCCGGATCGACGGGGCATAACAAATGTAAACAAGTTTACACAATGCGAAACAATGTACGTGCAGTATTTAAAATCGGACAAACAGCTTAGATCATATGACGGCTCTCCTGCTGTTATTGGTGGAGGAAGAAAGAACCAATCAAAGAAGTATTTCAGGCACGGATTTCCACCTGTGTAGAACCAATGACCTTCTGCAAGTCAGCTGAACATGAAATAATTGGACAGCACAGTGGTGAGGGGCAATTGATTTGAAGTCAATGACGTCAACCACTCGGCCACGCAGCCATTTTCTCCACAAATGTAAGAGCTTTAATTTAGTATAAATGTCACTCAATCTCTGGACGGAATTAGTATATCCACATGCTAATTTGTTCATGAGCAATTTCTGCGATTGACAGATGGATTTGTCAAGGCGTACTCATTTCATGTCGATCTAATATATGCCATGTATGTTAGTTAATCCTGTGTGGTGCCACTCACCCTACAAATGATTTCCCTGTGGAATGTCCATATGCGATGACCTGTGGAATGTCCATATGCGATGACCTGTGGAATGTCCATATGTGATGACCTGTGGAATGTCCTAATGTGATGACCTGTGGAATGTCCATATGTGATGACCTGTGGAATGTCCTAATGCAATGACCTGTGGAATGTCCTAATGCAATGACCTGTGGAATGTCCTAATGTGATGACAATTGGAATGTCCATATGTGATGACCTGTGGAATGTCCTAATGCAATGACCTGTGTAATGTCCTAATGCAATGACCTGTGGAATGTCCTAATGCAATGACCTGTGGAATGTCCTAATGCAATGACCTGTGGAATGTCCTAATGCAATGACCTGTGGAATGTCCTAATGTGATGACAATTGAAATGTCCATATGTGATGACCTGTGGAATGTCCTAATGTGATGACAATTGAAATGTCCATATGTGATGACCTATGGAATGTCCTTATGTGATGACCTGTGGAATGTCCTTATGTGATGACCTGTGGAATGTCCTTATGTGATGACCTGTGGAATGTCCATATGTGATGACGTAAATTTCACCTTTGGTTACTGCATCTAAACCCCAGATTAACACACACATATTTCATACATGTAATTAACTATTGACAATCATTTGAGAGTGACCAGTGGTCTGTCGTGAGATTAATGCATTGATGTTGTCATGGACATATTGACAATCATTTGAGAGTGACCAGTGGTCTGTCGTGAGATTAATGCATTGATGTTGTCATGGACACTATCGCAGGTAACTAATTTTTATCACGAAGGCTATGAATTGTGATGATATTCCGCGATCCAATGCATTTTCATCAGCATATTTTACAATGTACCTGTGTGTTTATAGATTGGGAGCCGTACTGCCAGCGATACGATTCTTTTCCGTGTTCGTAATTTCGCTATGTCACGGTGTGGGTGGTGCGTCCATGCTATGGAGTGGACAGAAATTTTGACACCGCAAATGTTGCCATCATCCAAGAGGGCGGAGAGCATTTTTCTTCAGTAATTAGTTGGGCAAGCTAGGTTAAACACATGTAGCTAGCAAAGTGTGTGGTTGATACTTGTACAATGTACATAACAGATGTACATGCATCAGGGTTCTCGCTGTCGGTCGCCAAAGGTGCCAATTGCGACAAAAAATAAATATTGGCGCTAAATTTTGTGAATCGGCGAAAATATTTGGCGCAACTGTTTTGTTTTGTTTTAAATTGGCACATGTTTTGTCAAATCATGGCTTCAAATATTTATTTGTGAACTATATAGCTCTTAGTTGGCTCCCAGTTATATAAATTGGCTCCAGTGTTTTTCAATTGGCGACAGAAGTGGCACAGACAAACATTCAGACAGAGGGACCGAACCCTGTGTATAATAAATATTCGAACACAAACTTTTTCAGAAGAGGCTATAATTGTACATGTAAATACAGTCAGCATCATTTAACTTTTGTTAACTGTATCATGCTGCAAACTGCAAGCATATTCGAAATAAAAACATTCAACTTAGATCAAAGCATTACGTGGACAAATCTGACTTCTGGCGACACGCCCATTTCCCCCAACTGCAAGAATTTAATGTCAATCAATCCGACAGATTAGACGGAAATATTTTATCCACCGGATTAAATTGTTCACGTACAATTTATATTATTGACAATTGGATAAAACATGTTCTACATGTAGCATTGATTGACCTCTGGTAGCTGCGCGGAGGAATGGGCGGGGATATTTTGACGAGATTCAGTGTCACGAGCATCCAAAGTGGTTGTTCCATTCGTTTTTGAAATCTACTGTCGTGGTGTTGATTCGGCAAATGTTATATGTTATATTTTGGGTTTTACGCCTGCATCAGCATCATTTTGGGCTATATCGCCGGCGGGCAGTTTACCTAACAACACCTTTCCTGGACAGGCTACAGCAGTTAACCAGTACTTGGGTGCACCAACCTCCGTAAGAAACTGCCAACATTTTCATATAAATGAGACACGGCCTGAGCGGGGCTCGAACCCGTGACCATCAGTGATGATAGGTTACAGTGGTATACAAGTCAGCGACCTTAACCACTCGACCACGGAGGCGGTAATTCGGCAAATGTACAGTGAACGTCAATGTCGCATAGCATAATAATTAGATGGTGATCTAATAAACCGCCATGCTATGCTAACCGTGTGGTGCCCCCCGCTCTTCAATAATGTTTCTTTAAGGAACTGTAATTTCCTCGTGGAATACCCTTTTGTGCAGACATAATTTTCACGTCAATTACTGCATGTAAAACACATATCAATATATACATTTTGTACATACATGTACAATTATTTCATTATTTTCCGTGATTATAATACAAATAAGTTTAACGTCTACAAGAAAAGCAGAATCGTTGTTATCATTCTATCTATCAATCTTCCTATGATTTCAAACTCACGCGGAAATGTGCTCATATTCCTCCTATAATATTCTGTTCAGTAATTGTTATTGGCTTTCCCCCCATTGATATGTAGGGCCCATTTCCCCCCATTGATATGTAGGGCCCATTTCCCCCCCCCATTGATATGTAGGGCCCATTTCCCCCCATTGATATGTAGGGCCCATTTCATATTATTTCCAGTCACTTTTCTTCAGATTCTAAGAAATATTTTGAAGATCTGCCAAAAAAGGCAGTTATTAATTTTGTCAAATTATTATTTGTAAATTACAAATGAACCTCCCTCCCTTTATAGATGATATTGATTGACAAACTCATCATTACCGTTGTAAATGTTTGGTTACTAATATTAATTCTAAGATAAATTTACACATGAGTTATCGTTTTATTTTTCCAATTTAAAGAATCAAAATGCATACGCCAGTTTTAAAAGCAGCAAAAGGCCCGCAACTATGCTTACCAGCCATGAATACCCACATAACTCCTTCGGGTGTTTTCTAAAAGAAGAAAATGCTATGTCCAGAAATCAAGAAAAAGCAACAAAAATCAAACAAGTTGATAAAAAGACCAAAATTATCTGTAAATTGCAAACTCTGCATGAAATTTAGAGTTGAATCCAGTTTAGAGAGATCTTTATCTTAGCTGTCTCAAGTTACCAGTAGCCTCTGCCAGAGAAATTCCTTCATGATTCTTAAAATCATTCTCAGATGCTGCCATTCCATAGAACATATTCCAAAGCGACCATCAGCTTTTTTTTAAATAAGTGGACAGATGCTTTATATGCAAATTTATCCCAAAGTTAATTTATAGACAATCAGTTATTCATCTTTTTGTAAGTATGGTAGGTTTTCATACCTGGAGATAATTACAATGAAGGGGAGCATTCTAGGTTAGAATTTTTGAGAGAAAGCGCGCTCAGGGCTCATTCTAGAGTAGAGGGCTCTGTGAGCGAAATAGGCAAAATAGTCGCCATAGGGACCCTGACTTCATCCTCTGGGGAGCCGCACTTCTCCCTGCACCAAAATCAGGGGGAACATGGCAGTTCTGGTGTATACAGCGCACCGTAAAATAGCATTTTCAAAAGCCAAAATTTCTAAAAATAAAATACAATCATGCTCTGTGGTTTTCATATTTCCCTTGAAAAAAGAATAAATTGTGCAGGCCTACGTGAGGAAGTGCAAGGTTCAGAAATATAATCGTGTTCTATGATTTTTGTATTCCCGTAGAAAACGATAAAACTCGTGCGGGCCTACGAGCAGAAGTGCAAGGTTCAGAAATATAATCGTGCTCTATGATTTTTGTATTCCCGTAGAAAACGATAAAACTCGTGCGGGCCTACGTGAGAAAGTGCAAGGTTCAGAAATATAATCGTGCTCTATGATTTTTGTATTCCCGTAGAAAACGATAAAACTCGTGCGGGCCTACGAGCAGAAGTGCAAGGTTCTGACGTCGTTTCCTGCCTTCTGATTGCCGAGAGCCTCTGCATACTAGATAATGGAGAGCTTCTCTCTAGCAGTGTAGGGGTTTCGGAATTTACCCATCTTAATTTAACCGTGCTCTATGATTCTTATAATCCCGTAAAACTCATATAAAACCATGCAGGCAAATGTGCATGGTTCTGAAAATTTAGCATAAATATGACAATTCTGAGAATTGCTTGTCTAATGTGTATATGTGTTTTACTTTTATTTATCGTCGCTACTGGTTGCCCATACGGGCGACGCCTCATGAAGAGATTTTTGGAGGATAGTGCAATGATACGTAAAGCACCAACACGAGACCTCGGTTTAAATTTCATCTGAAAGACTGTTAATTTTATTAATCAGACGGCGGATCAAACCTGCGATCCATGGATTACCAGTCCAAAGTGTTAACCACTGGACTACAGATCCATCTGTAATGATGACAGCTTCTATGACATTGCATTAAATCAGGGATCAGTTTAGAGGGCGATGTGGGCGAAATTGTCGCCTTAGGGACCCTGACTTTGCCCTCTGGTGGCCCCACTTAAAATTTGTTTTTTTTACGATTTTTCAAACAAAATTTTGTCTAGTAAGATACACTGGCCCATTATAAAGCACTCCTTCTATTCAAATGTTGTATTTAATGGTTGTACGGTGCATTTTAACCCTATTTTGCAGAAGTAGACTTAGAATGAACCCTGCATTAAATATGCATTGAGCGATAATTAATTTCTCAAACTTCTCAACACCTACTCAAATTTCTTAGCACCTTCTCAAATCTGTCCATGCATCTTCAAACTTTTAAACGCGTCTAGCTAATTAACAGGGGCCCATTGTAACGGTATACTACAAACAGTATTACAAACAACTTCATAAAAGCTAACACATTATTTGTGTTTGTTTTTAAGAATTACATTTTAATATATCTCATAAAGAAACAAATATATAACAAATATATTTAACCCTTTACTCCACAACAGAAGAGGCCATTAGTTCATTTGATCTCCATACAGCTGATAAGAAATATGTACACTGTACTACGTAACCAATATCTATGACACCATCTCCATATAGATTATTGGAAATTATTGAATAATAGATACCTACCTGATTCAATGCTAATTTGCAATACTTTCTGATAATTTAATCAAAATTATGTCAATGTAAATCATTTGTAGAATTAAATTTCCTTTTTCTGATGGTATAATTTTCACAAGTGTAGGACAAAAACTCTGAGAGCACTACATATTACAAATGATATTGATACTAAATTTGTATGAAATATTAGCAAATTATTCCCATCTCATCAATGATATTGTTCATATAAAAGTAATTTATTGACACTAAATCATTCTATTAATATTTAGTATCTTATTAATATCTTTAAACATTTATAACTAAATAAATAGTTATTTGTATAATATATATATATATAATATTTAGACATTTTTGACATAACGACTGAAACCGGAATTTTGAGAAAAAAGTCACTTACTTGTTGGTGTTGTTCAACTCTAGGTACGTACCTCTGCATACATGTATATATGTATGTACTGTTATCCAATATAATCCAATATAATTCCATTATTTCTATTAATTAACTTGCTAAAACCATTTGATGATCGAAGCTTAATTGGAGAAAAACTATTTGTAAACAAACATCATTCACGGGAAAATTGAATACGCACCCTCAAATTTGTGAAATTTGATGACCAATTTGAAGTATTTTCGTCCTGAATCGGCGTCGTCGGACGAACATCCGTCGGACTCATCATCACTGACTATTGGTACGTCGATGTCGGATCCAACCTCGCTAAATCCTTCAAAATCGGATTCATCGTCGCTTGATTCTATCATTCGTGAAGCCATATTTGAATTGATAAATTTTCAGAAAATCGACCTGTGAACTTAGCGCGTGATATATTGGGTGTATACGATTGGACGCTATTTATACGTTAACTTTTAAATGTAACCATGTGCTTTTTCATGCGTAAAAGATAGATAAGGTTTACATCTAACAGGCGAGCTAAATTTAACTGGGGTCATTGTATTCTAAATATAAACATATCGGTGTCAAAGATCAGAGGCGTTGTAAGGCGTGTATATGGAGATCGGACAATGGCGTTCAATGGCGTTTGTATGTGGGAATCGATAAAGGCGTTGTATGGCGTCTATATGGGGGAGGCAGTAAAGGCGTTGTATGGCGTGTATGTGGAGTAAAGGGTTAAAGCGACATTATATCGCAAAAATCCAAACAATGAATTTTGCGGTATAAATGCATTCCTACTACAAATTCTTCTGAATACATCGAAAACTAACATTGAATCAATTTAACAATGTTTTTGTGGTATACAAACTTTCAAACATAAAAGTAGGATTCCAGTCTCCTGAATTGACGTTTGTTGTCATTGAAGTCAATACTAAACACGCGATACTTTCGTTTAGAGATAATTTAATTAAGATTAGTCTACAAATAAATATGCATAGGCACACATGTGAGATATCACGGTAATTATGTAGCATAACTCGTGTTATGCAGGGTAAACGCTTTGTATTACGCATTAATGTCGACCCTATTTACATATTTTGTTATGTCAACAAATCGCGAATATTCAGTTTATGAGGCAAATATTTGGAAAAAATTATACCATATAATAGCAAATTACATTCAGCAGAAATGTGTGTTTTCACTGATGTAGTGTCGCGTTAAAACATATTAAACATGATATATGATCTCAATTGCATACAATATTAAGCGAGCCTTCTTTAAAGCGAGCATTTTGGTGAGCTTAAAGGCCTGCAGGTTGACCTATATTTGACCTTAAACACACGAGGAATAGCGGTACAAATCTGACGGTCGACGCACTAAACACACGAGGAATAGCGGTACAAATCTGACGGTCGACGCACATCGTATTTGCCACATGCGAGGCCCTGCATGGTATACATCTAATACATGAGCACCACTTATATCTATTATGACCCACGTACATATCAGAGGTTATAAATTGCTGAAATTGAAGTTCTGTATTTTTATAGTACTTACAACTGGTATAAACAATTCAACTCCACTTATGGCCCAAATAAGGCTGGTTGCGCGGGTTAGGCAGCCAGTTCCTGCATTGCTGTACCACACATTCAGGCATCAGTTCCCTCTTATGCCAAGTACAGTCTCCTCTTCTAGCCGCTACTTTTCTCTCTATATATCTGACATCTTTCCATGCGCCACAATTATATAGCATTGCCCAAAACCTCCTGTATAGAAGCTTTCTCTCATGTGAATTTAGATTATGCGGTGGACGATTATTAGCAGGCCACCAAAGTTGTTTGTTCTGTTCATTTATTATGCAAGGGGAACACAAGCACAGTGGACACTCAGCAACACCTTCAGCATGCTGAGGCATAGGGGGAGGTACGTAAGCAGCCTCTGCAACAGGCATGGCGGTGGCTGTTTCTTCTATTTCCATCTCTACGTCCCAGTTCTTATTTTGCAAGAAAGTCAGCAATTCTTTTCTCTGCTCATCAGTTACATACATTGTTATTTTACTCAATGGCATCTTGTAGAAATCGGCAGAATATGTGTAATACTCGTATGTTCAAGAGATTATGATTATAATATTATACATGTACTCATAGCATTCACTGTGATTATTATGTAGCATCAATATCGGTAAACACACACTGACAATACTGAGAAATATTTAAAATATAACAGAAAACTTGCGAATAATACTGTAGATATATAATTAAATGAAGTATGAAGGTTACCATATAACGAACACATATAGTTTATTCATATAAATACATACATATTATATACATACATATTTGATTAGGTCAACACATGAACTGAATTTTGAATTAGATTGCACAGATCACAACCATAGCGCACATTATACATGTATAGAAATTATCAGTCTCAGTGATTACGCTACGGCTGATGAGGCACCTACATAACATGTAATCTATGTCCCTGGGCTGATCTGGATTATGTAGTTTGAATACTCATAACTATCAATTTTCTTTACAATCAATAATATACGTTTACTTAAATTGTCAGGGCCTCATTTTGACTAATTCTCAGCTCACAGAGTGATCGTGCATATTAACCGTTAGAAAATACCTACATACGCCAAATTATACTGAATGTACTGCTACATTGTTGATACAAGCCACTAATCACATAGAACAGGTAGTAAAGTATAAATCTTTACAATTGGACGGGGTCAAACTGCAGGCCTTTAATAGCAAAAAGAAAACTAGTTTCATAACATATGGTATGAGATCATCAGGAGTGTAAGATCCTTGTATCACATAAACCATAGCGCGCTCGTTTTAACAAATAACGTTGCTACTTTCATTTTGGTGCCAAGCATCGGCGCAAATTGTCATGAGCTTCATCCCGCCCGTCTCACTATTTCCTGATGGGACTAAAAACCGAGGTCTCATACATCGGAGGTACATGTGATTACACAGCGCATGTAAAACAACAAGGCCACTGCCCCCAAGGGGTATTTCGCCTGCCGCGATTCACTGTACAGGATTGTATAAATGTTGGTTCAGTGAAATAAAAAATGTCTTTTATACTTTCCCACGAATTTCCAAATTTCAAGCTCAAGGTGTGATGGGGACTTACTGTAGATGAAGAGAATTAGTCCTCATAATTATGTGTATGTTAAGTTTCAAAGCTAAGTTACATTTGACGGGTTTTTTGAGAAATCATCATGTTCAGTTTTTTTGAAGCATAAATCATTTCTGAAAGACCACCATATTTTGCCACATTAATCAAGTTCAAGGTCACTCTTGGGGGGTTCACTCTTGGGGTTGGGGACTTACTGTGGGTGTAGAGAATTAATTTCAATGCAATAACTTCTGACGGTTTTTGAGAAATGATAATGTTGGAGAATTTTCTGCATAAATAATTTCTGAAACCGCTCCACATAACCTCTTTGCTCCATTCCCGCCTCACATAACTTTTTTGCTCCATACCCCACATCCCCAGTCTAGCCATTTGCACCACCCCAGTCTAACCTTGTTCCATTCTTAACAGCCCAACCCCTTTGCTCCACCCCGATCTAACCCCTTTGCTCCACCCCCGATCTAACCCCATTGCTCCATCCCCCGATCTAACCCCTTTGCTCCATCCCCCGATCTAACCCCTTTGCTCCATCCCCCGATCTAACCTCTTTGCTCCATCCCCCGATCTAACCCCTTTGCTCCCCCCCAATCTAACCCCTTTGCTCCTCCCCAGATCTAACCCTTTGCTCCATCCCCGATCTAACCCCCTTTGCTCCACCCCCGATCTAACCCCTTTGCTCCATCCCCCGATCTAACCCCTTTGCTCCACCCCGATCTAACCCCTTGCTCCATCCCCAATCTAACCCCTTTGCTCCACCCCCCGTCTAACCGTGTTCCATTCTTACCAGCCCAACAACCCCATTGCTCCACCGCCAGTCTACACCCTTGTTCCATTCTTAACAGCCCAACCCCTTTGCTCCTCCCCCAGTCTAACATCCATGTTCCATTCTTAACAGCCCAACCCCTTTGCTCCATCCTCCAGCCCACACCCCTTTGCTCCATCCCGCCAATCTACACGCCTTGTTCCATTCTTAACAGCCCAACCCCTTTGCTCCATCCCCCAGTCTAACATCCATGTTCCATTCTTAACAGCCCAACCCATTGCTCCATCCTCCCAGCCCAACCCCTTGCTCCAACCCCCAACTCACCGTTCCATCTTAACAGCCCAACCCTTTGCTCTCCCCCAGTCTACATCCTTTTCATTCTTACACCAACGCCATTGCTCCTCCTCCCACCCAACCCTTTGCTCCATCCCCCAGTCTAACTCCTTGTTCCATTCTTAACAGCCCAACCCCTTTGTTCCATCCCCCAGTCTAACCTCCTTGTTCCACCCCCCACCCAACCCTTTGCTCCACCCCGCCAATATAACCCCTTGTTCCATTCTTACAAGCCTAACCCTTTGCTCCACCCCAGTCTAACCCCTTTGCTCCACCCCCAGTCTAACCCCTTTGCTCCATCCCCCAAGTCTAACATCATGCTCCATTCTTAACAGCACCCCTTTGCTCCACCCTGCCAGTCTAACCGTATTCCATTCTTACAAGCCTAACCCTTTGCTCCACCCCCAGTCTAACCTTATTCCATTCTTACAAGCCTAACCCTTTGCTCCACCCCCAGTCTAACCTTATTCCATTCTTACAAGCCTAACCCTTTGCCCACCCGCCAGTCTAACCCCTTTGCTCCAACCCACCAGTCCAACCCCTTTGCTCCACCCCGCCAATATAACCTCCTCGCCATTCTTACAGCTAACCCTTTGCTCCCCCCCCCAGTCCAACCCCTTTGCTCCAACCCGCCAGTCCAACCCCTTTGCTCCACCCCGCCAGTCCAACCCCTTTGCTCCACCCCGCCAGTCCAACCCCTTTGCTCCACCCCGCCAGTCCAACCCCTTTGCTCCAACCCGCCAGTCTAACCAACTTGCTTCATTTTTTCTGTGTTCTGATACTTGTTTTACTGTGCACGACTGATTGATTTCCTCCATGTTCAACACATGTGAACAGATGAATCCTGCGTATACATACAGGTACTTGTAGATTCAGCTTTATATCTCTAACATCTGTCTATGTCTGAGTAAATAATAATGAATTTCAAGATATATGTATCAAGAGTGTTTCAGGTCACGTTCAGTAGAAATGACTCAATGTTTGTTTTCGGGTTCTTCTAGAGTGGAATGACACTGCACCCCGGCTTCTGATCTCTATGTTTGACCTTTTATTTTGCCTTTTTTTAAACCATTTATTTTATATGCCTTCTAGCATGCGGAAGAGTGTTATAAACTCAAACTCATCACCGATAGGTACTGCCCTACTGCCATTTTGATCAAGCATAATTACCTGCCAATCACAGTAAGCTAGAATAGTAAAATTGTCTAGAGGTAAACCCCCCAAATATCCCCTCCCGCACCTACCCAATTCACAGCTAAAAATGCACCCTACCTCTTTACTGACCCACCCTGCCCTTTTGTCCACCCTTGAAGAATCCCTATTGCTTGTTTTTATTTTGATATAGGGTCTCTACAATGCTGGGATTACCCCCCCCCATTAGACCCAACACATAGCTTGGGAACAGGCATTGATACATGTATATGTTTTATGTTTATTAATCGTCGCTACCGTTGCCCATATGAGCGACGCCGCCTGAAGAAATTAGTCATTTTAGATATTTGGAGGATAGTGCATGATACAGAGAGAGACCCATTCCAGAGTCTCCTCTGGTTCTTTAACGTGCACGGTGTAAGGCACAGACATGAGACCTCGCCTTAAAGTCCCATCTGAAAGATTATTAATTGTATTAGGGTCAGACGGGGGATCGCAGGTGCGATCCCTGGATTACCAGTTTGACGTGTTAACCACTAGAGTACAGATCCGTCATTGATATATTTTGCCTGGTCAGTCATATAAATATATTTTTAACACCTTCCATTAATTGAGTCCATTAATTGAGCCGTATTGAGTTTCTGATAAAAACTCATGGGGGAACTGAATTCCATGTTGTAAGTATTGATTATCATTAATCCTATTAAATGGCCTATTAGCATGTGACTTAATTAATGACGTGCTTAAATTGAAAGCGAGGCACTGCAATGTTGATAAAACTGTATAATTGGCTGCCATTTTTTAACGGAACGGTAAATAGTTTGAAAAAGTACAGTGTACACGTCTTATTTGACATATTTACTCAAGATTTAAGTTGTCTCTACTTACTTCAATTACGCCGAATCGATCCTTTACCACAGATATATGCAATAGTTAAAATCCGCCATCTCATTGATACATGTGTACAACGCAGAAACGTGAAATTATATGCTGACACAATTTTGCAATGTAAATGAGGCTACGGGAGCATTCGTGTATTTTCGGAAATGATCGTGTATAACCGTGCCTGTTCCGTGATTTCCAAAAATAAAACTGTTTCTAGTTTTAGCGATCGTATTTTGCAATGAATAGTTGTCTTCAATCAACACCCACAAAAACATGGGTGTATGTAGGTGGCGCTACGCTTGGAAATCAGATTTACCCAGGCTGTCATTTTGCAAGAAGTAAAACATTGACAGACTGAAACCGAGGCTAACCTAACGCAACAAATTGTCTTTATTCATTAACCTGATACAGCAAAACATGAAAAGATATTGAAGAAATTGGCCTTCAATTATTTTGATATATCGTGCTTCCATTACATCAAGTTTCGACAGTAAAATATGTGTTGCATGGGGTTGCAACGGTTGTAGGAATTAGATACATGTAATGCAGATTAGTTTGTTTGTTCTATAACTAAGACTGGTAAATGTCCACTTAAGGCTGATAAATGTCCACTTAAGACTGGTAAATGTCCACTTATGGCTGGTAAATGTCCACTTAAGACTGGTAAATGTCCACTTAAGACTGGTAAATGTCCACTTCAATTAACAGACATTCTACGTATTTTCGAAATCAAAATATTTGCCTGACTTGTTGTTCAACATCAATAGCCGATTAGTACATACAGGTACAAATGTACTTAATATATTTTACGAGAAAACAAGTTTATTTTGCCATATTAGGAACATTATGCCTCTCCCATAGAAATTAAAAAGTATACCCTGGTCTCAATGGGTAACCATATGACTGTCCCAGACACCTCCCACCCCACAAAAATCTTAAGAACACACCCTCTAATGGAATATATATATATAACTCCATTAGTGAATCTTCTCTGTTGTGTAATGTTGATGGATAATTTTTAAAAACAAAATGAACACAAGTTACACAAACTACATTCAGGAACTACATTTTGTAAATTTTCAGAATCACCTGACAATTTATTACATTTTCGGTGCTTTTTATTTTATTTCTTGGAAATATTCGGAGCCTGGGCGTTGACTCAGAACTTCAAGAATTAAGCCCTTCATTTGACTCGAGCTTCTGGGTTCCGACGCGTGAAAACACTAACGACTCTTGTTTGACTCATGGTGAAAATACCTAGCGAGTCAACTTTGACTCGGGACGATGACCAGTCGAGCATCATAAATAATTTTCTTAGCTGGGTAAGTATCCTAATCTGCCTGACTGAAAAGTCAAATACGATCGGAGAGGGCGGAGTCTGTCGTATTGTTCCTATTTATAGCTCCTGGGCGCGATGCAAAACACAAAAGGGGCGCGCTAATTAGAGTAATTAATTTCTGTAGTATAGGTGTGGAAAATCTCCGTTTCAATATCGGTAATTGCCAACTAATTGGAAGAAACTGCTCAGTGACCTTGCTTTGTCATAATGCGACGCCTGCTACGTCATCGTGTGTTACCTAAATCGATCGATAATTATGTTCTGTACATACTATTATGCCACGTAAATCGTATACATTTAAAGTTAACCCGTGTTTCTGTGGATTGTTCCGCGTTATAAACTGTGTCTATGTAAATAACTATCCTTGTACTTTCGGTTTGAATAGCTTGAAGCATTGTTGATATTGTGTGAATTCTTCTGTGAAAATAAATACTTTTTTTATATAGCGATACACGTTCACCAAGTGATGCGCATATTATTCATGCATACTTAGTGATTCATGAGCTTGGAGTTTATATATATATATATGGATTACGTTAAACAACAGTACTACCGACAGGTAGGCCAATTATTTCCTTTTAAGGGCCATTTCATGTTGCATTTTTACGTATGGGCGCCTATATTAGAGGTGGCGCTTTAAATAGGAACAATACGGTATGCACGTACATTTTGAAAATGCTGATCGCAAATTATCTGACACTGTTGACGGATAAAAACTGCTTTGTAACCAAGAAAACAATGTCATTCATGAGGTTTCTGATTTATTTCAATTCATAAGTAAATATATTTTATGCAAATTACTTTCCTAGTAATTCCTACTGTTCACATCTCACCATCTTATATTATGAATGAAAATGTTCGGATTCGTCCCAGATTGCAGAACAGATGATCAAACGTGCCTTTTACAAAATGTAACTTGTAATTTTAGTTGATTTCTCACATAATACTAATTATTTTAAAATAAAATGTGTTTAAATTAAAAGTTTCATAGATGAATATGTCCGCTTTATGGAAGAAATTCATTCAGATGAACGGCTTTACATGTCGAGGAACCGTAATCGATCTGTTTTGTATCGATTTCATGCATAATATAATTAAATGCAAATCAGCTATTTTTTGTTATATAACCATCATTTCTATTGGGTTTTCAGTGATCATAACTGTTCTAAGTATTATCTACATGTATGTTTTTAAAAAAAAGAATGTTTTGAATTATGTAAAAAAGATGACAAAGAAATAATATAAACATGAGTTTTATTTTGGTTACAGTATTTGTAGAAATGTCTAGATTTTTTAAAAACTTTATTTTACAACGAATCAAACTTTATTTATTTTACAATGATTGCGAAGCAAGTTATAGCACTAATATTAATCACTCTCGTTGGCGCGGATGAAAGGAAAAATGTGGTCATTCGTGTGGGAGGAAACCGGAGTGCACGGAGAAACCCCACCTGTCCGATGTGTCTGAGGATCGAACCCGGGTTGAATTCGTGAATTGCGCTATTCGGATGCGTCTTATAGGTGAGTATGGAGGGTATGCTCGTCTATCTTAAAGGTCTGGAAACATATACATCAAAAAAGCTCACAGCTCTTCCAGTGGCAGGTTGATCAGTGTGCAGGACCTCGGAAGGCTGAGAATCTGATGTTGAAATCAACTCCGCGTGCTCATTTGGTGACTGTTGCAACTAGGAAACTAGGATAAGACTCTACAAGTTACGACAACATAAAACTTTCTTGTAAGGTCCTAAACCCAGATGCAAAGCTCATCAAACTAACTTGTCAATGTTTTCTCAAATTCTGATACAAAATTACAGCTCTGCCATTGGCGTAGTTTCCATTCCCCCCACCCCCAAAATCGAAAAAATAAAAAGGCCAAATCTGCAACAAAAATCAGGAGGTTAGGATTAAATTATATACGCTATAATACCCCCGGACCCCCTTCCTGTCTTAAGATATAAGTTGGCCTACACATCGATTCCAGCCAAGCTACGCCCCTGACTGCACATCCAGTGGCAGGCTGATCTGGTTGCATCTGGACACCTTGTTCTAGAGGTTATTACATGTATATGGTCGGGATAGAATTACCTGTATGGAAAGTACCAACATGCATATTGACTCTTGAAAACTCCAACTTGACTTTTGAGATTTTGACCTCTTGAAAGGGTCATTGACTCTTGATTTTCAAAGTCTAGTGAACGCCCTGCTACATGTACACGTATGTATGCTAGGGGTGAAAAAAATGCATTGATATACCGACAAGGCAAATATCAGTGATACAATGTATTTTTATGTATATATCGACTGGCGGACATTTAAAAAGTAGAAATAAGTTTAAAATATTAGTGCTGACATGATTATGATGTTACATATGCTTATGCAACAATAAACAAACATGTTATAAACTTGTTACTTTGTTTTTATGACTTGAAACCAATGACTTCCGGGGTACCACTACTGGCCATTTTTGTTGGTTACTGTGTAGGTTATGGTTTAACCGAAAGAATAAATGCGTCGTTGTCCTCGGGTTAAGCACGACAAATAGTAATATGATATGGCGCGCCATAAATTCTTCAAATGTATAGATGTTCAGATATTGAAATTCAAATTGACCCAGTCAAATAATCAATCTGTTTCTCATGCATTTTATTCTATTCAATTTTTAGCGGAATATCGTGATGAATGAAAAGCATATGCAAGCTGCTGTATTTAGCCCCCTTCGATTGAGCGCTCGACAGGGACTGCGGTCTCTGAGGTGGAGTGTGTCAGTTTGTGTGTCCTGGACCAACCGATAGGTCTATAACTGTGCTGTACTTATGCAATGTTTAATTTTACAACAGCTTATACTTTTAATACATGTGCCTCCATTTACAGATGTTAGTTAGCCTAGAATACATTGTTATAGTCAGAGACCGCAATTCCTGTAGAGCGCAACAAACGGAGAGCAGTTTATTCCAATCAGAGCTCCCAATAAGGCGTGTGAATGCTTAAACATGCATTAAAAATAACGCATTGAAAATAAAATTACCATGTAAATAAATGCAATGTTCCAAATCATCGTCACGTATTGGGAATATTATTCGCCACCGAAAAATCGATTAAAATTTAATCGAAAGGGTGTGTAACACGTTGGTTACTGGTCGCCATTTTTTCATGTACGCTGCAATAGTAATCCGGGAACCAACTCCAATGCTTGGAAGTTTTGGAAAACATGTCAATGTATGTATGTTCCTTTAATGTCAAACCCCTCGCGGGGACTTAGACATGTTTTCCTGGGCAGGCTCAGCCGACCGAAGCGATTAACCAGTACTAAGCAATGTGTGTGAGGTGCCATACTCAATGACACTACATACGTGGCCTGACCGAGTATCGAACCCGGTACCGTTCGATTCCAAATCAGACGCTCTACCACTGGACCACGGACGCCACACTAGCAGGCCGTAGGAAAAATTTCCTTTGCAAAAGCCAATATCTCGGTATTTTTTAAGCAAATTTATCAGACAGGATCAGAGTTACCGCCGAGCACCCACCCCAAACACCTGCGTGTCTTGAAATACCGTTATTGACGATGTATTGGCATGTGCTGTGCGTGAACCGACGGTTCAAGTCGATACCAACGTAGAACCGGATTTGTCCTAAACAGAAGAGCCTGTTACCAAGTCCATTATTGACGATGTATTGACTAGTGTGGTGAGTGATTAAAAGTTAAATTTAATTAATGGGTGAAATTACTATTATGAAATTCTGATTAAGCATTAAAATTCAAAACAGGGGGTGGACAACCATTGGGAAAATATTCATCTGGAGCTCTCACTCCAATGCTTGTCATTTGTTTATTTAAACTATGTTTCAGATTGAATAAACTATATTTCTTAAAGCTACTGTGGTACTTAAATGTTTGTTGTATCTTGCATAGATCTAAAAACATCTGGTCATCAGAAATCAATACTTTTGATATGACCCCCCGATTGTAACAAATGACACATAATACTCTTGAATCTTTGTTTCAATCAAATGTGTTCGCACCTGTATTTGGCGAGACCATCTTAACAAACCTTGAATCACTCGAATTTTAAGAATAATAACATGGGCTTAAATAACGTATAAACACAATGATGAAAGATGAACCTGTGTTTGTATCGATAACAACATGACTCACTTAGGAGTGTCTTTTTTCAAATAATCTGCATGCAGCCATCTTCTCCCCGAGTCTCAGACTCCGACGCCGGTGAAGGATGCTTTATTTAAAACCACTTGTTTTCCTTGGTGTAAATCAGATAACATTTGGACTTACCTCTGACCAAAACAATCGATAACAAAGATGTCGGAAGTCACATGTTAAAGTGTACAAATAAAGAGCAAATACGCGTTGACTTATGCCAATCATCGAACAGCTTCCATTTTACTGCACTAATTGATGTTACTATTTATAGGATCCAATGAAACATTTAAATAAACCGGAAGTTAAGTCAGAATATAATGGGGGTAGTCTCAAGCAACACATAAACAGGCACAAAACCAGTAATTTATTTCGGGGTGGGGTAGTGATAGTCTGGCTTGGAATCCTTGCTATAGGAGATTCAATAGACACAGATTGCTATGTTTCTGTCGTAGGGTTAAAACGATCATTACTTTAGTTTATATTTACTTAATTGCTAAGAGTATGTCCCTAGACAATGCACCTAATGCATCTACCTCATTGCGATGGTTTCCATCAGCAATGAGATCTCGAGAGTGATTAAAGTAAGATGTAAGACCTTTCGAAATCGAGATGAAATAAATTTGTATAATCTAAATGGTTTAATTTATTATAGTACTATCCTCGTGGTACTAATTATCGATCAGTACAAACTCTCGATTATATTTCATATTTGCCCCGATTTCTGCAATAAATAGCATTATTTTCACAATAAATGTACGGACGCTTATCTGCTGATTATAGTTTGGCTTATGCATAGGCTTCTGTCATCTCTGTGAACTATTGCGTTGTAGAAGAACATTTTAGAAATACTCTCTCGTTAGTTCCAGAAAGGAGATTCAAACGTCATTGCTATGAAAAACATTTATGAATATCAGAAAACAAAGTATAATCATACCTCCGTAGAATATTACTGGCAACATATATATCTGTGAACAATAATGTCATCCAAACTGAACGTGCAAGTACTGACACCCATTGCGACTATAGCCATATTTATGACCTGCAGGTAGGAAGTTGAGCAATATTTAATCGACTTATACAATACAAATATTATTCATAGAAGGTTTGTGTTTCTTTTTAATACAACGAAACTCGATCGAGAGTTGGTACCCTGAGAGTGAGACTAATTTTAATTTGTATGTATGTATGTATGTTTCATTAATGTCAAGCAATGTATGTGAGGTGCCTTGCTCAATGACACTACATACGTGGCCTGACTGAGTATCGAACCCGGACCGTTCGATTCCAAACCCGACGCTCTACCATTGGACCACGGACGCCACACTTGGAGCGTTATTGTGAATTATTAAAATGTTCAAAGTTTAACTTTAGTGTTGTAGTGCTGTTTCAATATTATCTCGTAACATGTTACTCACCCTGTGCAGACCTTAGTGACAACTTATATATAATTTTAGTAGTCTACCCTATTCTACTCCTCATGCTTTTAATGTTAATAGCATGTTCCTATGATTGGTGCTATGGTGCACTGCCGCTTAGTGCAGTGTTAATCATTCTTTGACTTATCGCCAATCGTATTGTGGAAAGAAAGGTCATGGAAGAGTGCTCCCATATGCGCCCATTGCAGCCGTGCACATCATCTGACGAGTGTCTGTCGCAGCAAGGACAAGCTGAAAGCAAACATCCAGTCCAGCTACGGACGGGATATAGCCATCTCAGTGACACTAGGGCTAGCTCCATTACAAAATAGTAAATGAGGACTCATTACTATACTAAGTGCTGGCTGCTCTACATGGTGCGCATCAAGTGGTTACTTTTATGAACTGGAGAGCTGCATTATCAGTATTCTGGCCAGAAACCACACAGTCATGCCACAATATACAACACGATCATTTCACCCCCGGACAGATATTGATGTATCAATAACGACACCATACTTGTGAGAAAGTGACCCTTGCTGTGTGAAAGTGGCCCACTATAAAATAATGACCTATGTTTGTAATGTAATTGTGTAAAATCTTAAAGCCGTATCAAATGTTCCAATATTTCATTATGTGTACTGTTAAAAATTACCCCACCATTCCGTGATATCCCATCAGAGATTTAGTGTCATGTTGCCATGACTAGAAAATAACTGCATTTGGAGATGTTCTCTAGGAGGACGTGTGTCGATGGTCACGTTGTCATGCTTATAATAATGACCCCATCCAATCTGTTATGTGCAGTCGTAGATGAAGCTGACTCGTTCTTGATTATGTATCCATGCATATAATAATGATTCCCTAGTTGATTACTAGTACATGTATGTCCTTGAATGCTGATACAGGGGTCATTTTTCCATTAATAGAAAAACTACTCCATACTTAACCCATTTCATTCTGGATACATTTAAAGGCCTTTGCAAACAACATAGATCCAGATCAGCCACAGCGTGTCGCTGCGTGCTGATCAGGATATATGTTGTTTGCTACATAGCTACGTGTCTAGGCAAGATCATCTGAATAGCAAACAGCATAGAGCCTGATCAGACGGCACATTCCGTGGCGGCTGATCTCGCTCTATGTTCTTTGCAAATATTGTTTGAACGGTATTCAGAATAAATGGGTTAATTATGTTTTTTCATTAGGAGGGGTCACATTTCAATGCATGCACATGATGATGATTCCTACTGTCTTGTCTTAGACTGCGGAGACGTTGGTCACATATCAATCCATGTACAATAATGACCCCGCATACATGACCATGTCCTTGAATGGGTGGACGAGGAGACGGGGGGGGGGGGTGTACCTGATTGTGTATTTGAGAGACGGTGATCGCATTTACATACATATAATAATGACTCTCTGCTTGATTAGTTCTTTATATGCGAATACAGGGATGACATGTCCGTGCATATAGTAATAACTCCCTTCTTGATTATTTCATTGTACGTGGAGTCAGAGATGACTTTTCTATGCCTATTATAATAACTTCCTACTTGTTTATATATTTGAATCGGAAGACGGGAGTCACATATTCGTATATATAATGTACATCCGCCTGTCTGTCTAAGTCAACAATATACTCGTATGTATCTATGCAGAAACATATCATAATGTAATTATGGTGCGTCAAAACTTACGGTATGTAAAGAACCTTTCTGATTCTACATTGTCTTCTTCTAATTTACATGTGCATGCATGCATTTTATTTGTACCCCTATATGAAGAACCTTTGATGCATCAATGTATTTCTTGCACTATGCATGGAAAAGAGTGACCATCGCCCCCATTATTCCATGCATGGCAATGTGACCCCCTTTTCTCGCCAAGATGCCATTGCCAGGAGGATGTCCCCTCGTTGTCCGCCGGGAAACATTTCGATAGGAACTCTTCTCGCACACAAAATGAAATGGCATATTTGTATCACGAGAGATTAACTAATTCGTTTTATCTTTGATTTGTACAGGACCCACTCTGGAGCATTGTCGTACAAAGTCAGTCTGTTGTGGTGGAGGAGAACACCACCCACATTTCCTTGTTAGAAACCACTACTCAATTATCTTCTTCCACTGGTAAGACATGTTATATGTATACAATTACAAACAGGGTCATTATTTAATAGTGCGACATTTTCTCACAGTAGGGGTCACTTTTTAACATGTATGGTGTCGTTTAGCCTGGTCTGTCGATTTTTCACTTTTTCACTTTTTAACTTCTCAAGTCAAATCAAGTCAAGTAAATTTTATTTACAAAGTCGGGCAATATAACAACATAACATAAGTTCGAAAGAACCTTTAACACCGACGTCTGGTAAAATGACAGTTGATATGATCAGAAACTCAATACGGCCCAATTAATAGTCTCGGTGTTAAACCGGTGTATGGTCCACATGCCTGGTCATTTCGGCCCATCTGCATGGTCATTTCGGCCAACCTAGTCACTTCTTTGGTCATTTCGGCCCATCAATAATATTAAGTCTGGTCATTTCGGCCCAGTAATGCATGTTTGTTTATTTTGCGAAATTTCGTCAAACATGTCCAAAAAGTGTACTAAGATAACACATAAATGTGGCGTCATTATGTTATTTACGTGTACATTGTTGGGGTTTGTTCAGTTAGTATGACCACTGTCTGATTGTGTTAAAATAATTATTTCTTTTGATGACCCATTGCTTTGTTGGGAGTTTGTTTGGCTAGTATAATCACAATATTTGTAGTTGACAATCTATCTCATTATTAGCTAGTTTTCACCCGTAATTAGTGATTAAAGTGGTTAAAGAAGTTCATCTGATTACTGCATTTATTGATAATTAAACAATGTCTTTGATCAAGTTAATGTTCATTAATTAATATCGGCCCATCTATGCTGGTAATTTCGGCCCACGTAGACATAAACATGGGCCGAAATGACCATAGAGGTGGGCCGAAATGACCAGACATATGGGCCGAAATGACCATTCTACATAGTGATGTGCCGACATGACCATACATATGGGCCGAAATGACCATGGAGGTGGGCCGAAATGACCATACATATGGGCCGAAATGACCATGGAGGTGGGCCGAAATGACCATGGAGGTGGGCCGAAATGACCAGACATATGGGCCGAAATGACCATGGGCCGAAATGACCATGGTCCGAAATGACCATAATTCGTTAAACCAGACTGACCAGGCAAACTATATCGACGCCTATCCCCAGGCTAGGTGTCGTTATTTTTGACCGGGAGACATTTCCGACATCAAATAATGACCGGAAATCTATTTCTGAAGAAGGTCAAACATTTTCGTTACACCGGTAAAAATCTTCGAAGGAGTGCTGTACACAAGAAGTACAATAAAATGTAGACTCCGATAGTGGTGTTGCGCCTCATCAGGAACAACAATCTCACGGATGAGACGACCCCTGATTGATCATGGTCATTCAGCCGCACGTATTTTCAAAACACTTGACTGAGAACTGAACACGATAATAAGCCAATTTTCAAGAGGTTTTCCCACACAAGTTCAAAAGCTAGAACTGTGTATTTCAGAACTTTCAAAGGTACAAAGGTGTGAAATGTAGTTAAGAAAATACTGAACTATTTGCTGAACATCCAGGTATGTTATGTCAGTTTCTTTATCACAGAATAATCTTCTTTTTTATGGTCAATCTGTTGATAATCATAAACTTTGATAAAGTACTGAATTGTCTTTAAGTTTAAAGACTTTAACACTGTTTAATATTTACCAGTTTACTAATATTAACAACAATGACAAATTTATGGAAGAATGTGTTATATGTATTCTCTTCCAAGAGGGCATGAATGAGGCATCGCAGATCATTTACGCCTAATTTAAGAATGAGTTTATCAAACTTTATGGTGGTCCACCTTATCAAATGCTTTATTGAAGTCCATGAACATGGCATATCTCTGTTTGTTGACCTTGGTTCTAGATTGTTACAAACTTCTTAGGTGAAACATACAAGCTGGGATTCACAACTGTGTACTTGCCTGAAACCATATTGGTATGGGCTGAGAATATCGTTTGTTCATGGAAGGGCATAACATTTGACACCAGAATGTGTTCCATCAATTTAGAGGCAAACATGTATGTTGCAGTGTTTTTTTCTAGAACGGTATGACATTTGACACCAATATGTGAAAGTCGTGGTAGCTCGTTCGTTTCGGGTGGGAAAGGCCCGGAGTTCGCGACCTGCTGATGACGTTACTTTAAATACACTTATATCACAAGATCCCTGTAATTAAATTGTTTATTTCGTACATGTACGCGTAGGATTTAATATAATATTTTGGCCTTTTGACAGCAGTCCGGTATTAATAATAGTACTGCGAGTACAAAGGTATGACGTCACGACTGTGTTTTAAAGTAAGTTATGAGAGTGACACTTTAGTTGGTTGAGACACGTTAGAGAGTTGTGTGCTTGGGTAAAAGTAAAGTGTATGTTTATTATTACTGACTTATGAGACACTTTTTTTTTTTATTAACATCAGTTCTTCCGGAATCCTATGCTTGTAGGCCAGGCTGGTAGGCAATCGGTAACCGTTATTTAACTAGCTGGTGGTTCATAAACCGGCCATATCAGAATGAACCCCTGACATGGTTCGAACCTTCGACCTCCCATTCCATAGTTGAAAACGCCTTAACCACTAGGCCACGGAGACGGTAAGTTGGACAATGGCATCGGGATGAAAATTACATATCATAATAATCAGGTCAGTGAATTTTATGTGTATTTTTCATTTATTTATCGTCGCTTCAGGTCTCATTCTAGAGGGTGACTTGGGTGAAATAGTCGCCCTAAGAACCCTGACTTTGCCCCTCCCCCTCTACATCTCCGTAAATGAATTTTCATACAAAATTTTGTCCAGTAAGAAGCACTGTTTCTATTCAACTGTTTTGTTTAATGGTCATATTGTGTCTTTTAAGCCAAATTTATTAAATAATGCTATTTAAGGACAAATTCGCGCGCTTTCTCACTTCTCCCAAAAATTCTGACCTAGAATGAGCCCTTCGCTAACAGTTGCCCATATGAGCGACGTCTCCTGAAGAGATTAGTCATTTTAGATTTTGGCGGCGAAAATTTATGTACATAATATTAATATAATAGCGGTAACAAAAATGCCATAGCTACATGATTTAAGGTACAGTGATTTATCCATCCTTGTTTAAACCAATGGAAGTTCGGCATTTTATCACATGCTTTTTTCGTCCATTTTTGATTGGATAGATGGTCCTGGTATCTTTAAAATATATATTTATAACCCTGGACCGCTTGAAGCTGGCTTGGGAATTGACGTGGGCTAAAGGTCCCATCTAACATTTACTGCTAAGCTGCCCGTATAGAGGAACTAGTGAAGGTTTTAGTTCATATAAATGGCTGTGATGTATTGGAAGGGAAGGGACTTCAATTTCTAGCAGGGTACATCGTGCCTTTCTCCCCCCTATCCCCCTGTTCTGGACTAGATGGAGTTACACCTGTCTTTGTGCTTATTTCGAGTTATTTCACTGTTGAAACTTCTGTAATTTACCAAGCCATGTGGCTTTGATCAAACCCAGGTTGTAAAACAATTTAGACAGTCTTTAGGATTATTTTATTAGCTTTCTAAAGATGTACATGTTGTTGATTTTCAGACAGGTTGGGAAGTAATGATTTTATGAAGTAAAAAGAACAATGACCAGTGATCTTTTTCTAGAAATCTGCTAAATTCTACCTGATAAGCCATTGATTTTGTGATATGCTGGGTTTGCTATTCCTACTGACAAGTGACTGGTAATGGCATTTGTTCTTTCAGTTGACTGTTCGTTCATCTGTCCGTCACATTTTTACGCATTTATAGCTCATCCATTTGCTGATAATTTCATGCAACCACATTGTATGTACACAGTGAGAGTGTGTGGTTTACAATTGATAATAGCATGACAATAAACAGTTGATTAGTTTTAGTTTAATTTATCAGTTAATTGATATGTTTATTTGACACCTGTTCGATAATCCATGGAATTTTGCCTTGTCTGGGACTAAACTCTGGTTGACTGCCACATACCTGAATATGGGTTTTGACTTGCCCCGGGCGTCAGGCAATATGATTTGTCGAGCCCTGGTGTCCCTATATCGTTCTTGTTATTATTTATTATTCAGATGACGGGCTCCCGCAGTAGGTTCCAGCATCTAAACCAGTCCAAGAGACAGTGATTGCTTCGTAAATTGTAGACGCAAGCTTGGATTATTTTGGAAATGTTCTGAAATACTACCGGTATTGCCTTATTGGATTTGCTCTACCCCCACAATGAACCAGAATATCGGCTTGATGCAATAGCGAACCTGTCTCTTGTTTCATATTATTTAAAATGATAAGCGCGCAGCTGTTTACATAAAACATGACCTCATAATATTTTGTTCAGATTAATTCATCAATTGGTGAGTTTGGCAGCTCTAATTTGTGAGTTGCCAGATAGGTGTGACAAATATGGCAGCACGTGACTCGGACACCAGAACATTGCTTGAAACATCAATACAAGAATCTGATGTTTCTATGACAACAGAGAATGAAACGGGCAGTGATAAATCCAAAAGTCATGAAAGTGTTAAGTTTGAAACTGGGGTCGAGGAAAGAGAGCCTGATAAACATTCTCCTGAATTGAAAGATATGGCTTTGGAAATAAACGTAGATGACACTAATGATGTTGCTATGAAGGAGGATTCAGACAATGAGAAGACCAGATTGATTGAAAGAGGAGAAAGTAGTGATTCGGAGGAAGACGTCGTGGCAGAAATGACAACAGATAGCAATGTTGATGACAGGGTTGATGATATGACCAAAAGGTAAATAGAGTTCCCATGAAAAATACCCCCCCCCCTGTGACCTCCGTGCCTGAATGGTTAAGGTCGTTGACTTCAAATCACTTGCCGTTACAATTGTGCCCTTAGGCAAGGCATTTAAATTCCACGTTGCCTCTTCTCTCTCCCTCGTGGCGATGTTTCGCAATTAAGCTAAAAATAAATTTGTCCCTCACTGCTGCAGGTTTAAATTTCACTGGGGGTGTCGAATGATTTCATGTGAGGAAGCTATCCAGTGGCCTGTGGTAGGTTGGTAGTTCTACCTGGGTGCCCGTCCGTGCCTGGAAATACTGCTCAGAGAGGCAACCGGGGTCTTCCTCCACCGATAATAGCTGACCTAAGCTGCTGATACGACGTTAAACCCCAAAACAAACAAGACCCCCTCGGATCCAACATCAAAGAAACAGGAGTATACGGCTGTGTACATGCCTGTCTGTTTTCTCAAGGTTATTTTACTATACATGTAGTGAGCCCCTATTGTAATCATACGGCTACAGCTGAGAACAAACTTCTGACCTTTCACACCGGAAGCGAACACATTACCATGAAAGTCCTTTTTATGCCACCTGTCGCCTTTTATTAACCCTTTGCCTGCTGAGTAAATAAAATTACATTTGCAACAATATAGATCCTGATCAGGATCTATGTTGTTTGCTATTCAGCCAAGTGTTTTAGCTCCACTATCCGAATAGCAAACAGCATAGAGCCTGATCCGGCTATATGCTGTGCCGTTTGATCTGGCTCTATGCTGTGTTCTGTGCCGTCTGATCTGGCTCTATGCTGTGGTCTATGCCGTCTGATCTGGCTATATGTTGTGGTCTATGCCGTCTGATCTGGCTCTATGTTGTGGTCTATGCCGTCTGATCTGGCTCTATGTTGTGGTCAATGCCATCTGATCTGGCTCTATGCTGTGGTCTATTCCGTCTGATCTGGCTCTATGCTGTCTGCAAAAGTTATTTTATCTGCCGCTAGCGTGCAAAGTGAACAAAGAGACAAAATTGTGATTAGAATATACAAATGATCAAATATTATGAAAGGGAATACTTCATTTGCTGACATTCTCCAGGGCGTTCATTTGACCTGAGCTCCCGTGTTTTGACGCATGAAAATAGGTAAAGACGCTTGTTTGACTCTTGGTGAAAATGCGTAGTGGGTCAACTTTGACCCGAGGCGATGAGCGGTCATCAAACATTTTATCAACAGTGTTATTATATGGTCGGGAAAAAGTTATCTGTACGGAAAGTACCAACATGCATAATATTATTGACTCTTAAAAAATCCAGTTTGACTGTTGAGATTTTGACCTCAAGGGTCATTGACTCTTGACTTTCAAAGTCTAGTGAACACCCTGCATTCTCTCCACTGGATTATTTTCAGTTTATTGGCACTCGATGGATGCAGTGAATTATCTCCGGAGCAGACGATACATCGAAAGCATATTAAACGCTACCGGGCTGCCATGAAAGGTGCCTTACCTGTCCGGTTTGAGAAGACGTAAGACTTCATAAAAAAATGATCTACCATAGTTGTATTTTGCATGAATTATTTACATATAAGTTATAACCCAGGTGCCAAATCCTCACTTCTCTGGGTGTGTAACCTAGCAAATACAAACGAGGCCACTTTAGCACGGCGACGGCACAACAACTCTACAAGCCTGTGGTATCTGAATCACATTTTGTCTTCTTCAATATTTGCCTTTTTTTTCTATCTCCAATCCAATATTATCTATCATAGCCAATGGTGGTGGTGTATTTGCATGATTAATCTTAATATCTATTTTGAAATCTTTTTCTAATGTGGACGAAATCAAACACAACTCGTTTCTTCTATATAATTACATTATAATTCAACGTTTCGGCTTGCGCCGAATTGAAACGATAAAGAATACAGCGGATGTGACGTCTGAATAATAACGACGTCGCGCCAATTAAAATAATGTTGTTTATTATGATTTAATATGCAGGTGACTTGATTTATTGGGTTGTGTGTTAAAATTATTTGTTTATATATACGTATTGTAACTACTGTAATCGTTTGTATATGTTGCACTGGAGTATAAGACTCAGTTAAAAAAACAGAGAAAATCCAGGGAAAAAAACATATTTGCAGTATAAAATGCATGTGATCTTAAAAGGACAGAAAATAAAAAAACTCGTGAATTTATACAGGATATTTTCCTTCGTGTGATTCGTAAGCATTACGAAAGCGTGATAAGTACTCTTGGTGTATAGACTACTAAATCGTCAATACATAACTACTGATGTACCGGAAAATAAATTTAAAAAATATATTTTTAGTTTGTTCGTTTGGATTTATTATATTGTGACAATCTTTAGAGATATTTCTTTCAACATTGCCTGTTGTATTTATAATGACGCAGTTGTCTCCATTCGTGGGTATTGTAGTGTTGTCATTTCAAGTCGATTTTAATCCTGGATAAAATGTAAATTAGCACTAAGATGCAGCAAACTTTTGGATACAATTTTGGATGAAAAAATTGCATCTTATACACAAACAATTACGGTATTTAAATGCACATGTCGCTGCAAATGGTGAAATATAATATTTACTTACTAATTTACCTGTAGAAACATAGTTTTCACGTAATTTCTTTGCTTCTTGTATTATCTTTTAGACCAAAAGATGAATTTCCTTTGTCAAGAGCAGGGTGTTTTTCGTTGATAACGTTCAGTTGGCAGACTTCGATGATGTGGAATATATACCGTAAGGGAATTGACACAATACAAGATCTCTCTGTTGGTGACACAGAGAAAGCCAAACCTAATACCGACAGGTAGGCAGACTCGACACTCTAAGCATATTTAAAATTTGAAAGTTGTAATATTTATATGCTAACCTTAATTTGTATTGTTGAGATGGTATTCAGTACCATAGCACAATCTAGGGGGTGCGGGGGCATGTACCCCTTTAAAAGTGTTGGGATGGGATTTAGAAGCGATTTCCTGCGTTTCCTGATTTAATGAGATTAGACATATAGTTTCTAGCAGTCAACATTTTGTACAGCAAAGGGATATTTTTGGCATTTTATTTTATTTAATTTTCATTTATTTTTTGTTTGCATTGGAAATTGGTGTGAGGTGAGGTGTGCCTCAATGTGGCTATGGGCCTGGTATTATTGAAGTGTCCATCCGTCCACAACACAGATGCATGATTCAATCAATAAAAAAAAGTGTTACCCATTCAAACATTGGCTTGAAAAGTCGATCTCATCCATAAGTGGAGGGTCAAACATTGGCTTGAAAAGTCAATCTCATCCATAAGTGGAGGGTCAAACATTGGCTTGAACAGTCAATCTCATCCATAAGTGGAGGGTCAAACATTGGCTTGAACAGTCAATCTCATCCATAAGTGGAGGGTCAAACATTGGCTTGAAAAGTCAATCTCATCCATAAGTGGAGGGTCAAACATTGGCTTGAAAAGTCAATCAAAGCTGATTGCTGGATCCTTCCATTAGTTACAGACTGATCTGTAGTCCAGTGGTAACACGCTGGACTGGTAATCCAGGGATCGCAGGTTCAACCCCCCGTCTAACCATAATAAAATTAACAGTCTTTCAGATGGGACGTTAAACCGAGGTCTCGTGTCGGTGCTTTACACCTTGCACGTAAAAGAACCAGAGGAGACTGGAATGGGTCTCTCTCTGTATCATTGCACTATCCTCCAAAAATCTAAAATGACTAATCTCTTCAGTCGCTCATATGGTCAACCGGTATCGACGATTAATAAACGTAAAACACACATATACTTCCATTAGTTGGGGGGGACTTGTGGACTTATGATATTTGTTACGACAATGTATTTCTCTCTTATTGTTTAAGGAAACTGCACAATTTGAGATATCTGGTTTAAAATTTTATTTATTTTACAATTGCGAAGCAAGTTTTAACAACTTATATTAATCAATCTCGTTGGCACGGATGAAAGCATATATGTGGTCATTCGTGTGGGAGAAAACCAGAGTACCCGGAGAAAACCCACCTATCCGATCTGGCGACCACCGTTTGATTGATATCTTGTTGACTATATTCCATTATTAAAATCATTAAAGTTATCTAATTAATTTATTGAATTACCTCTCTTAATTTGTTTGCTTTGTTTTTATCGTTGTTTCCTTTGCACTGCATGCTATCAAATTTCTCATGTTGTGATTATGAAATATTTAAATCTCGATAGATATTCTACAGTATATACATACAATGGTTACTGGGTAACTGACTGTAAAAAATTGTTATCAATTAGTTAACATGATTTTGGTAAATTTTCATTTATCATACTGCAACATCTGGCTAGGGAACAACAGTAAAAACAAAGGATTCCAACTATACCGCAACATCTGGTTAGGGAACAACAGTAAAAACAAAGGATTCCAACTATACCGCAACATCTGGTTAGGGAACAACAGTAGAAACAAAGGATTCCAACTATACCGCAACATCTGGTTAGGGAACAACAGTAAAAACAAAGGATTCCAACTATACCGCAACATCTGGTTAGGGAACAACAGTAAAAACAAAGGATTCCAACTAAAAGGACCAATATACATTTCCGGATGAATCAGTCTTTATTTGTCAAGGGAGGTAATAGAAAAACCAGCAATGTCTCTCAATCCATACATTTTACGATACATGTAATTCAGACATGTTAAGCCAGGTATTGAACCCGTATTTCTGTGGCCACTTGTAGTTGGTGTTACCCGGGTGCACGGAGTGGGCCCTGAAATACTGCTCGGAGGGGCACCTAGGGTCTTCCTCCACCAATAATAGCTGGAAAGTCACCATATGACCTAAGTTGTTGGTGCGACGTTAAACAAAACAAAAAATCAAACAAACAAGAGAATATGTAAATTTTGTAAATCTTGCTGTAAAATACTAAAATAGAACCAGACTCTGAGGTTATAAAACTTTTCTCAGATCTCAAACTTGAACTCAAGAAATGTGATTGGTTGATTGTGAGTTTCACACTTAGCTGAACCAATCCGAAGCTTGAGACTGAGTTTGAGATTGGAGAAAAGGTTTATAACCGCTGGCCCAAATCCTATGAAACAGTAGTTTTGAACTTTGATAAATTATGTATACCTGTATATATGAGAGAATTCTTGAGATTGTTGCTGATTTACAAATATTTATCATAATAGTAAATTCATAGATGAGTTTTATATTTCATAATGTTCATTCATTACAATTAAGTAAAGTTTAACCTTTATTTATTTAACGATTGCGAAACAATCGTTACTAACTTATATTATTCACTATCGTAGGCACAGGTGAGAGCGTTCATTCATTTGACCTCTGTTAAGCCACCAGGTCCTGTGCTAAGCAGCCATTTTCTCTGGTTCCCTTGGCTGGCTGCCTTTCTGTGGTTCCCTTGGCTGGTGGCCTTTCTGTGGTTCCCTTGGCTGGCTGCCTTTCTGTGGTTCCCTTTGCTGGTAGCCTTTCTGTGGTTTCATTGGCTGGCTGGCTGCCTTTCTGTGGTTTCCTTGGCTCTCTGCCTTTCTGTGGTTCCCTTGGCTGGCTGTCTTTCTCTGGTTCCCTTGGCTGACTGCCTTTCTGTGGTTCCCTTGGCTGGCTGCCTTTCTGTGGTTCCCTTGGTTGGCTGTCTTTCTGTGGTTCCCTTGCCTGGCTGCCTATCTGTTGTTCCCTTGCCTGGCTGCCTTTCTGTGGTTCCCTTGGCTGGCGGCCTTTCTGTGGTTCCCTTGGCTGGCTGCCTTTCTGTGGTTCCCTTGGCTGGCTGTCTTTCTGTGGTTCCCTTGCCTGGCTGCCTATCTGTTGTTCCCTTGCCTGGCGGCCTATCTGTTGTTCCCTTTGCTGGCTGCCTTTCTGTTGTTCCATTGGCTGGCTGCTTAAGACAGGTTTGACTGTAAGACATTAATAATATTTATTAGGGGGCCTCCATGGGTGTGTATTTTGGCCTCCACGGTGATTCTCATTTGACTTCAAATCACTTGCCCCTCACCATTGTAGGTTCGATCCCACCTCAGAACTGTGCCAGAATCCATGCATGTATAGCAATATGCATGGATGTCTGATCTGTGTAGTTTTAGTGCGGATGTACGTTTTATAAAATGAACAACCCATAGTATGTGTTTACAGATTGGAACGTATTTGGTTGGACGAGATCAAGACGAGTGGTCTAGCCAAAGCTTCATTGACACGTGCAGTGCTCGTGTTTATAAAAACAAGAGTGCTTGTTGCACTTGTCTGTCTGCTAGCAACTGTAATATTTCAGTTTTCAGTAGCAGTAAGTTGAGAGTGCATGTAGTTATATTTATGTTATTTACGGTAGAACATCGATAATTTGACCCCATGAAGCCGCATTGCAGCCGTTTAAACTTTATTTATTTTACAACGAGTGCGAAGCAAGTTCTAACAACTTATATTAATCACTCTCGTTGGCGCGGATTAACGCGTAAATGTGGTCATTCGTGTGGGAGGTACCCGGAAAAAACCCACCTGTCCGATTTGGCGACCACCATTACATCTCTTACTTCTCGGTCCGAGGATCGAACCCGGGTTGCATTGGTGTTAAGCGAGCGCGCTACCCACTGCGCTAATCGGACAGCCGTTGGGCTTTCTGGTCACTATTTTCTATAAATAAACCATTCAGAATATTGAATTCGTAAGTAAAATCATTAAACTGACAAGAAGTACATTTTCGAAATAGAATTACATTTGTCTCCCTTATACCGATTTATATTCGAGCCCCACTCAGGCTGTGTCTCATTTATATGAAAAAGTTGGCAGTTTCTTACGGATGTTGGTGCACCCAAGTACTAGTTAACAGCTGGAGCCTGCCCAGGAAAGGTGTTGTTAGGTAAACTGCCCGCCGGCGATATAGCCCGAAATGGTACTGATGCAGGCGTAAAACCCGAAATATAACATAACATAATTGTACGGATATATATCGGAGTGAGCGCGATATATTTGGCATATAATTGCTTCACCTAGAACCAGATGATCGTTGTTCTACCGACTAGCGCACCAACGTTGTGAACAGAGTATGAATCCATTACAATAATGTCGGGACCCTGAAACTTTACAACAATACATAGTTCCCATGTGACATCATCATTCCTACTGTGGCTGCCATTTTGAATGGCAAAGTTGATCAGATATTATATATAATGTATAACGGTAGTAGCGTAATTTTGTTTTCTTCATAACATATTTATTTTTCATCCCATCGTATCAATAACGAATAAATAATAATTTACCTGTATATTAATATTTCAACTGTGTTTGTAAAATAGACTTTCAAAAATAGGTGCAAGTTAAGTTCTTATAATTTATAAACCATACATTGTTAATAAATTAATATTTAAAAAGTGCATTTGAAATTTTCAATACCTTTAAAAGCATATCAAATTTTATTTTAAGAAACCCAAATTAATAAAGTTATTGCAATTAAAGAATTACTTGTAAAATCATGAAATTGTCGTTAATAAAACTTGCCAGTCAAAATGGCTGCCAAGATAAGATCTTATCATTGTTTTTGACTATTTTCACAAGCTGTGGGAACTATGTATTACGACATAAACTATGTTGATAAAGCTAACCCTTAAAATGGTTGTCACAACTAAAGTTGTTTTTGCAAACATTATGAACATTCTGTGCTGTCTGATCAGGCTCTATGCTACTTGCTAGGATTGTGCAGTGAAAACACTTGGATGAATAGCAAACAACGTAGATCATGACCAGACACGGCGTTCACTGATCTGGATGTATGTTGGGGTTTATTCTATAGTTGTAAAAAGGGCAGGGTGGGTCTGAAAAGAGGCAGGGTTCATTTGAGCCGCGATGTCGTTCGGGAGGGGGGTATTTTGGGATTAGTCCATAGAAAAGTTTGCTAACTTATGATGGCAAAAAGGCATGACATATTGGTGAAACGGGCGGACAAGTTCCAAGTTATATATGTCTGCCTGCCAGGCGTAACTCACCTGTTGAAGCTTATATTAAAACAATTCAAAGGGGCGGGGCTAACAGGACAGGGCGGGGCGCTCTGCCAGTCTGCTCTAGAAGAAACCCTGTATGTTGTTTGCACATTCTATCATATTCATTCGGCATTTTAAAGGTTAATATTATTACATCACTTAACTTCATGACATAGAGGATATTTATGTAAGATTGGAATTTATTTCCTCGAGTGATCACAGAAATTTGTATTCCTACGAGTGGCGTTGTAGGCCTGTAGCTTGTACTTTGTATACCTGAAACTTGACCCTTGTATGCCTGAAACTTGTCCCTTGTATGCCTGAAACTTGTCCCTTGTATACCTGAAACTTGACCCTTGTATGCCTGAAACTTGTCCCTTGTATGCCTGAAACTTGTCCCTTGTATGCCTGAAACTTGTCCCTTGTATACCTGAAACTTGTCCATTGTATACCTGAAACTTGACCCTTGTATACCTGAAACTTGACCCTTGTATACCTGAAACTTGTCCATTGTATACCTGAAACGTGTCCCTTGTATACCTGAAACTTGACCCTTGTATACCTGAAACTTGTCCCTTGTATACCTGAAACTTGTCCCTTATATACCTGAAACTTGACCCTTGTATACTTGAAACTTGACCCTTGTATACCTGAAACTTGTCCATTGTGTATCTGAAACTTGTCCCTTGTATACCTGAAACTTGACCCTTGTATACCTGAAACTTGTCCCTTGTATGCCTGAAACTTGTCCCTTGTATACCTGAAACGTGTCCCTTGTATACCTGAAACTTGTCCCTTCTATACTTGAAACTTGACCCTTGTATACCTGAAACTTGACCCTTGTATACCTGAAACTTGTCCATTGTATATCTGAAACTTGTCCCTTGTATACCTGAAACTTGACCCTTGTATACCTGAAACTTGTCCCTTGTATGCCTGAAACTTGTCCCTTGTATACCTGAAACGTGTCCCTTGTATACCTGAAACTTGTCCCTTCTATACCTGAAACTTGACCCTTGTATACCTGAAACTTGTCCCTTGTATGCCTGAAACTTGTCCCTTGTATACCTGAAACTTGTCCCTTGTATACCTGAAACTTGTCCCTTATATACCTGAAACTTGACCCTTGTATACTTGAAACTTGACCCTTGTATACCTGAAACTTGTCCATTGTGTATCTGAAACTTGTCCCTTGTATACCTGAAACTTGACCCTTGTATACCTGAAACTTGTCCCTTGTATGCCTGAAACTTGTCCCTTGTATACCTGAAACGTGTCCCTTGTATACCTGAAACTTGTCCCTTCTATACTTGAAACTTGACCCTTGTATACCTGAAACTTGACCCTTGTATACCTGAAACTTGTCCAAACAAACCCCAACCAAACACCCAACCAAACCCCACCAAACCCCTTGTATACCTGAAACGTGTCCCTTGTATACCTGAAACTTGTCCCTTCTATACCTGAAACTTGACGAAACTTGTCCCTTGTATGCCTTGTATACCTGAAACTTGTCCCTTGTATACCTGAAACTTGTCCCTTGTATACCTGAAACTTGTCCCTTGTATATTGTCCCTTGTATACCTGAAACTTGACCCTTGTATACCTGAAACTTGTCCCTTGTATGCCTGAAACTTGTCCCTTGTATGCCTGAAACTTGTCCCTTGTATACCTGAAACTTGTCCCTTGTATACCTGAAACTTGACCCTTGTATACCTGAAACTTGTCCCTTGTATACCTGAAACTTGTCCCTTGTATACCTGAAACTTGTCCCTTGTATACCTGAAACTTGACCCTTGTATACCTGAAACTTGTCCCTTGTATACCTGAAACTTGTCCCTTGTATACCTGAAACTTGACCCTTGTATACCTGAAACTTGACCCTTGTATACCTGAAACTTGTCCCTTGTATATCTGAAACTTGTCCCTTGTATACCTGAAACTTGACCCTTGTATACCTGAAACTTGTCCCTTGTATGCCTGAAACTTGTCCCTTGTATACCTGAAACGTGTCCCTTGTATACCTGAAACTTGTCCCTTGTATACCTGAAACTTGACCCTGTATACCTGAAACTTGTCCCTTGTATACTGAAACTTGTCCCTTGTATACCTGAAACTTGTCCCTTGTATACCTGAAACTTGACCCTTGTATACCTGAAACTTGTCCCTTGTATGCCTGAAACTTGTCCCTTGTATACCTGAAACTTGTCCCTTGTATACCTGAAACTTGTCCCTTGTATACCTGAAACTTGACCCTTGTATACCTGAAACTTGTCCCTTGTATGCCTGAAACTTGTCCCTTGTATACCTGAAACTTGTCCCTTGTATACCTGAAACTTGTCCCTTCTATACCTGAAACTTGACCCTTGTATACCTGAAACTTGACCCTTGTATACCTGAAACTTGTCCATTGTATACCTGAAACTTGTCCCTTGTATACCTGAAACTTGACCCTTGTATACCTGAAACTTGTCCCTTGTATGCCTGAAACTTGTCCCTTGTATACCTGAAACGTGTCCCTTGTATACCTGAAACTTGTCCCTTCTATACTTGAAACTTGACCCTTGTATACCTGAAACTTGACCCTTGTATACCTGAAACTTGTCCATTGTATATCTGAAACTTGTCCCTTGTATACCTGAAACTTGACCCTTGTATACCTGAAACTTGTCCCTTGTATGCCTGAAACTTGTCCCTTGTATACCTGAAACGTGTCCCTTGTATACCTGAAACTTGTCCCTTCTATACCTGAAACTTGACCCTTGTATACCTGAAACTTGTCCCTTGTATGCCTGAAACTTGTCCCTTGTATACCTGAAACTTGTCCCTTGTATACCTGAAACTTGTCCCTTGTATACCTGAAACTTGTCCCTTGTATACCTGAAACTTGTCCCTTGTATACCTGAAACTTGTCCCTTGTATGCCTGAAACTTGTCCCTTGTATACCTGAAACATGTCCCTTGTATACCTGAAACTTGACCCTTGTATACCTGAAACTTGTCCCTTGTATGCCTGAAACTTGTCCCTTGTATACCTGAAACTTGTCCCTTGTATACCTGAAACTTGACCCTTGTATACCTGAAACTTGTCCCTTGTATGCCTGAAACTTGTCCCTTGTATGCCTGAAACTGGTCCCTTGTATACCTGAAACTTGACCCTTGTATACCTGAAACTTGTCCCTTGTATGCCTGAAACTTGTCCCTTGTATACCTGAAACTTGACCCTTGTATACCTGAAACTTGTCCCTTGTATGCCTGAAACTTGTCCCTTGTATACCTGAAACGTGTCCCTTGTATACCTGAAACTTGTCCCTTGTATGCCTGAAACTTGTCCCTTGTATACCTGAAACGTGTCCCTTGTATACCTGAAACTTGACCCTTGTATACCTGAAACTTGTCCCTTGTATGCCTGAAACTTGTCCCTTGTATACCTGAAACTTGTCCCTTGTATACCTGAAACTTGACCCTTGTATACCTGAAACTTGTCCCTTGTATGCCTGAAACGTGTCCCTTGTATACCTGAAACGTGTCCCTTGTATACCTGAAACTTGTCCCTTGTATACCTGAAACTTGTCCCTTGTATACCTGAAACTTGTCCCTTGTATATCTGAAACTTGTCCACTGTATACCTGAAACTTGTCTGCTGTATACCTGAAACTTGTCCGCTGTATACCTGAAACTTGTCCCTTGTATACCTGAAACTTGTCCCTTGTATACCTGAAACTTGTCCCTTGTATACCTGAAACTTGTCCCATGTATACCTGAAACTTGTCCCTAGCATACCTGAAACTTGTCCCTTGTATACCTGAAACTTGTCCCTTGTATACCTGAAACTTGTCCCTTGTATACCTGAAACATGTCCCTTGTATACCTGAAACTTGTCCCTTGTATACCTGAAACTTGTCCCTAGCATACCTGAAACTTGTACCGTGTATACCTGAAACTTGTCCCTTGTATACCTGAAACTTGTCCCTTGTATATCTGAAACTTGTCCGCTGTATACCTGAAACTTGTCTGCTGTATACCTGAAACTTGTCCTCTGTATACCTGAAACTTGTCCGCTGTATACCTGAAACTTGTCCCTTGTATACCTGAAACTTGTCCCTTGTATACCTGAAACTTGTCCCTTGTATACCTGAAACTTGTCACTTGTATACCTGAAACTTGTCCCTTGTATACCTGAAACTTGTCCCTTGTATACCTGAAACTTGTCCCTAGCATACCTGAAACTTGTCCCTTGTATACCTGAAACTTGTCCCTTGTATACCTGAAACTTGTCCCTTGTATACATGAAACTTGTCCCTTGTATACATGAAACTTCTCAGTGTTTTGATGGTCTAGTTTTACACTGCAGTGCAATGTGAATACATTTATAACGTGCAAGTGTGGACCATCACAAATTTTAATGTCCAGTTTATTTATTATGTGGGTATAAATTTGCAATTTCTAAAACATCCGTCATAATTTCTCCAGGAATGTTGGTGATTGCTCTAAAATATTGTTTTCAGCTATAATTCTGTATGGATCATATTCTGTTCGCAATGTTGTATATATTATAATCAATAACACCACACTATTGTATTGCTTTCATGCAGATTAACACATGGTAGATTTTTGATGGAGGAACTAGCTGGACACATTCCGAATAATACTTTATTTATAAGAACATTTCCAGATTTTAAGAACAAGATGCACAGTAATGTCTTCCCTACTACCAGTGAGTTTTGAAAATGATTTTCCACCCATTTTCTCTGTCGTTTTGAGTGATTTCCCTTTATTTACATGCGTTATAGACTGGACAGGCTGTGGAAAGAGGAGGTTCAACGACGAGGCCCTCTCGACGCCTCGCTGTTTTGGACTGTTGAGCGTTTTGTGCGAACTCGAAATATGTTATCTTTTCTAACAATGCTAACAGCAACATTACTAACCTTCTCATCAGTTGTGAGTCTTTGAGACAGGTTTATTTTACCCATGTATCCTCCCTCATATACCATGTGATGGGAGGTTTATTTCCCCTATATATCCTCCCTCATATACCAGGTGATGGGAGGTTTATTTCCCCTATATATCCTCCCTCATATACCAGGTGATGGGAGGTTTATTTCCCCTATATATCCTCCCTCATATACCAGGTGATGGGAGGTTTATTTCCCCTATATATCCTCCCTCATATACCAGGTGATGGGAGGTTTATTTCCCCAATATATCCTCCCTCATATACCATGTGATGGGAGGTTTATTTCCCCTATATATCCTCCCTCATATACCAGGTGATGGGAGGTTTATTTCACTGATTTATCCTCCCTCATATACCATGTGATGGGAGGTTTATTTCACTGATGTATCCTCCCTCATATACAATTAGTGTTTCCCCGAAGCATGAATAGGAGGGCGGCCCGCCCTGCCCCTTTTTGGGGCCGCCCTTGTGCCCGAAATTCCGAGAATGCCCGCCCTTGTACGCCTAAATTCTCAATAAAACTTGATTATTGCAATATTTTCTGAAATCCCTCAACAAACACAAGTCCTGTGTTAGACTGATGCTAACATCTGGAATACACAGGTTTATATAAAGAACCTGTAACTGGACATCGTTCGCCGATAATCATTTTGTTTTTACAACAATGACTCGAACGGAAATTGTGGCATAAATGTGCGAAAATTGACTGATTGGCAACGTAGCATGATTAATTGGCAAATGTATTGCCTCTTCAATATACATAATCAGCAGACGACACATTAGTCTCTCGATTTATTTATGTTTTGAATTTTTGAATCAATATCAAGACTACGAACGTACATTCTTGCCCCATTGCATACACGGGAATCAATATCAAAGTTAATGTTGATCTAGGCTAGCTACACAGTGCATAGGTGGACTTTTCTTTTGTGTTTTACGTTTATTTATCGTCGCTACCGGTTGCCCATATGAGCGACGCCTCTTGAAGAGATTAGTCATTTTAGATTTTTGGAGATTAGTGCAATGATACAGACAGAGACCCATTCCAGAGTCTCCTCTGGTTCTTTTACGTGCACGGTATAAAGCACCGACACGAGACCTCGGTTTAACGTCCCACCTGAAAGACTGTTAATTTTATTAGGGTCAGACGGGGGATCGAACCTGTGATCCCTGAATTACCAGTCCAGACTTTTCACAGCATATTGATCATTTTATAGTGAAGTCACAGACTTATTGTCCCATGTGTGCAAATCTCACCATTGGCGCTAATTGACTCAAATAGTCCCCAATTTGTCCTTATAGTCTCACGTTTTTAGTTTTACTGTGTACTGTGCATATATCACAGCATGTCAGATATGTAGTAATCTAGCACTGTCACTATAATAGGCCAGAAGCAGACAGATCTGTAGTCTGTAGTAAACACGATGGACTGGTAATCCAGGGATCGCAGGTTCGATCCCCCGTCTGACCCTAATAAAATTAAGTCTTTTAGTTGAGACTTTAAATCGAGGTGCTTTACACCGTGCACATAAAAGAACCAGATGAGACTCTGGAATTGGTCTTTGTCTGTATCATTGCACTATCCTCCAAAAATCTAAAATGACTACTCTCTTCACGAGACGTCACTCATATGGGTAACCGGTAAACAACGATAAATAATACAAAAAACACAGTAGGCCAGTATTTAATTTAAACAAATTTTTGTTGCAATGAAAAAAGAGGATTTTTGTTTGTTTTTTTGTTAGATAAAGTGTCATACCATTTCTTCTGTGTACCCCGTCTTTCTGCCCCGCCCCCACTGCCCCCCCCCCCATCTGCTGGCACCAGACAAAATTTGGATGAGAATGTAGCGATTAATTTCTAATGCTGTTACAATATACAGCTATTTAATAACTTGTGTTTGTATTCATAAGCATGTACATGTATATATAATGCAGGTACTCTAGTTGCTAGCACCATTTTATCCACAATGCATCAGTCATTAGTGACACCAGCACCTACAGGGGCAATGGTTGAACCGGCGGTAAAGGGCCTGGGATATATGAATATATTTGAGTGATCATTTGTTGTTGAATTTATTGAAATCATCATAAAATTTGATGAGTTAAATAATTTCAGTAACGGATGAAAACAAATATACGATTCTATTTATAACATATTTGCGTTGCAGAGTGGTTTTGCATAATTTCTGTAAGAGCTGTGAATTCAGTGAATTGCAAACGTTTCAATTAACGAAGTGCATCATGCGGTCAGTGTAAATTAATTAATATTCTAACACGACCCAGCTAATAATATACATACTTGTAGAGTAAAATCTACCTCAGGTTATTCTGCGATATACCTACCTTGAGCTATGCTGCGCGCGCACCGTGTTTTGGCTATTCCATTTATACAATGCGTGTAAAGTTTTATGAATGAAAGTCATGTGATGTTTGTAAATACTACCGTGGGAATTCGCGGAAGTGAGCTATTTTTAGAATCTGATAATCTCTTGTCCGTCTTGTTTTTCTGTTAAGTAACGTTTCAGTTACTATTCTGTACAGTTTTATTTGACAAAATAAATAAAAGTATTGATCAGTTACAACTTTTGTTCATTTATGCACTAGATTGATATTTTCCATAAAAAATAACGTCATCGCGGGAGGAAATTTCGAAAGCCAAATGCAGCGGCGTTTGAAGAAAATACTCCTTTAAAATTATTAGAAGTAAGTCGTGTTAGAATCGAAATAATAAGTATCAACCGTGGTATATCGCAGAATAACCCGAGTTTGAAGTTTTTATGTGTAGAAATATATCACGAAGGCCGATTCAAACTTGGGTTATATTCGGCCTTCGTGATATATTTCTACACATAAGAACTTCAAACTCGGGTTATTCTGCGATATACCACGTTCGGTTGATACTTATTATTTCTTAAGTAAACGCAACAAAAAGTAGTTCACATGTACAACATGTTGTATTTGTACTTTTACTCGTATTAGTTGATATTGTTGATATTGTTTACGTGATAATGAGCTTTTAAATTTATGAAACTATAAATAACGTAAAATACTAGTATATGTATTCTAAACAACAGTATGTGTTCTAAATGATATTACAAGGGGTCAAAAACATTTTATTCATCTCACATCTCCCTGATTAACAAGTAGGGGGATGTCGATGTCGCCCGGTGAAAAACGGGACAAAATCGGCAAAATTGTTTAAAATATTGTATAATTGCATAATCTAGGAATGCCAAACATCCATATCTGCTAATGCACTATGATTGTTATTGCCATGCGTCAGTGGGCGTGGTTATTGCCATGCTTCAGTGGGCATGGTTATTGCCATGCGTCAGTGGGCGTGGTTATTGCCATGCTTCAGTGGGCGTGGTTATTGCCATGCGTCAGTGGGCGTGGTTATTGCCATGCATCAGTGGGCGTGGTTATTGCCATGTGTCAGTGGGCGTGGTTATTGCCATGCGTCAGTGGGCGTGGTTATTGCCATGCGTCAGTGGGCGTGGTTATTGCCATGCGTCAGTGGGCGTGGTTATTGCAATGCGTCAGTGGGCGTGGTTGTTGCCATGCGTCAGTGGGCATGCTCAAAATTAGGGTCCAACTAAAGACACACCAAGATGCCCCAAAGATCCCTGTATATATGATCAAACAAAATGGCATGGTAATAAAATGATTGGCTTTTGGTGCTCCAAAACTATATCAATACACTTCGTCATATACGAAAAATATATAAATGTGTTATTACCACTCTACAGCACAGATTATGTTGTAAATTTCAAATTATGTTATACATTGATTATGTTATACATCAATTATGTTATACATCACTTATGTTCTAAATCGCAGATTATGTTATACATCAATTATGTTATACATCACTTATGTTCTAAATCGCAGATTATGTTATACATCAATTATGTTGTAAATTTCAAATTATGTTATACATCAATTATGTTCTAAATCACAAATTATGTTATACATTAATTATGTTATTAATTGCAAATTAAGTTATACATCAATTATGTTATAAATTGCAAATTATGTTATACATTAATTATGTTCTAAATTGCAGATTATGTTATACATTAATTATGTTGTAAATCGCAAATTATGTTATACATCGATTATGTTATAAATTGCAAATTATGTTATACATTAATTATGTTATACATCAATTATGTTATACATTAATTATGTTATAAATTGCAAATTATGTTATACATCAATTATGATACAAATTGCAGACTATGTTATACATTAATTATGTTATTAATTGCAAATTATGTTATTAATTGCAAATTATGTTATACATCAATTATGTTACAACTTGCAGATTATGTTATACATCAATTATGTTATTAATTGCAGATTATGTTATACATCAATTATGTTATATATTGCAAATTATGTTATACATCAATTATGTTATAAATCCCAAATTATGTTATACATCAATTATGTTATAAATCCCAAATTATGTTATACATCAATTATGTTATACATCAATTATGTTATACATCAATTATGTTAAAAAACCCAAATTATGTAATAAATCCCAAATTATGTTATAAATTGTTGTTAATGTGCCAGTCTGTTAGCACAGTTCCAGAATTGGAAGAGCCGTATACTTCATTTGTGCAAATAGCAATAGCAAGTCATTTCTTCAATATTCTTGATCTAGACCTTAAATCAGACCTTAAATGCCCAATATTTCTCGGGCTTGAGGGAGCCGTGGGTACAATTATCTGATGCCTAATCATTGTTTTAGTAGCATATTTACTACAGCATAACCAGGGATGGAGTATTTGTAACCAGTATTCGCTATCCTATAACACAGCATTACATGTAATCATTAATCCCGCAAATACACATATTCATATTGTATTCGATTTACAGCTCCAAAGTCATGAATATTCATGAATACTTTACGACTACATTTTAAATACATTTTGATGACTAAATTTGGAATACATTTTGATGAATACATTTTGAATACATTTACTATACAGTCAAACCTGTCTTAAGCAGCCAGCCAAGGGAATCATGGAAAGTGGCTGTTTAGCAAAAGTGGCTGCTTAATAGAGATCAAATGTATAATAAAACAGCATATTGGGAATCTGGAAATTGGCTGCTTAATACAGGTTGGCTGCTTAATAGAGGTGACCACTAACACAGGTTTGACTGTAAATGAACTTATCTTCATCTTATATTAGTATATTTCCAAAATATTATTCAACCTGTGGGAAAACATGTTTATTTCACTGATCAATTTCTATATTTCACTGGAAAACATAGTTTAATTTAGTTTAAACTTATTTATTTTACAACGAATACGAAGCAAGTTTTAACAACTTATATTAATCACTCTTGTTGTCACGGATGAAAGCGTAAATGTAGTCATTCGTGTGGGAGGAAACCGAACCCAGATAAAACCCACCTGTCCGATCTGGCGACCACCGTGTACCATCTCACTTATTTCTCGGTCCGAGGATCGAACCTGGGTTGCATTGGTGTAACAACTGCGCTAATTGGACAGCTCATCATTACACTGAAAAAACAACTATCCTCTCTTTCATCGTCTTATCCCAATAAATGACATTAAGCTACTTTATTTAGGCGTTTGTGCTGTACGAACTGTTGGTGTATCTCGACTCCGGCGATGTGAACATCAGGGTGGGTATCGCACTCGTTCTAGCCATCACCGCTACAGAGACCGGACGGCTCATGACCTTTGCACTTGCATGGCACTTCAACTATGGAACAGGTATCAATATTGTACAGACTAGTACCTTTCTTTGAAAAAGTCAAAGACTATATACATATAATCATACTATATATAATATGTATATGTTTTCAGCTTTTGATTGCGTAATAACGCCACTTTCATTCTGTAGTGTTCAATTCGTTTCTATGGGGCGGGTCAATCACTAATGTTGTCAGAACTTGTGGCCCAACCCACTTGCTAATTATGTATCGGTTATACAATTGTTATTGTTATATACCGTCTCCGTGGCCCAGTGGTTAAGGCGTCCGCCTACGGAGCGGGAGGTCGAAGGTTCGAATCTCGTCAGGGGTGCGTTCTGATATGGCCGGTTGGTGAGCCGCCAGCTAGTTAAATAATGGTTACCGATTGCCTACCAGCCTGGCGCCTGGCATACAAGCATAGGATTCGGGAGGTACTGATGTTCATAAAAAGAGGTGTCTCATAAGTCAGAAATGACTGGCCCTTTAAATAGGGGTGACACTATAATAACAAACACTTTACTTTACTTACATGTATATAGAGAGCAATAAAATATTATCCAAATAGTTGACACAATACAGTGAAGCCTGTAGTGACTGCTCATGGGAAAGTCGTGAAGCCTGTAGTGACTGCTCATGGGAAAGTCGGTGAAGCCTGTAGTGACGGCTCATGGGAAAGTCGGTGAAGCCTGTAGTGACTGCTCATGGGAAAGTCGGTGAAGCCTGTAGTGACGGCTCATGGGAAAGTCAGTGAAGCTTGTAGTGACTGCTCATGGGAAAGTCGGTGAAGCCTGTAGTGACTGCTAATGGGAAAGTCGGTGAAGCCTGTAGTGACTGCTAATGGGAAAGTCGGTGAAGCCTGTAGTGACTGCTAATGGGAAAGTCGGTGAAGCCTGTAGTGACTGCTAATGGGAAAGTCGGTGAAGCCTGTAGTGACTGCTAATGGGAAAGTCGGTGAAGCCTGTAGTGACTGCTAATGGGAAAGTCGGTGAAGCCTGTAGTGACTGCTAATGGGAAAGTCGGTGAAGCCTGTAGTGACTGCTAATGGGAAAGTCGGTGAAGCCTGTAGTGACTGCTAATGGGAAAGTCGGTGAAGCCTGTAGTGACTGCTAATGGGAAAGTCGGTGAAGCCTGTAGTGACTGCTAATGGGAAAGTCGGTGAAGCCTGTAGTGACTGCTAATGGGAAAGTCGGTGAAGCCTGTAGTGACTGCTAATGGGAAAGTCGGTGGTGTCTCATAACAGTTGGTATATAATATGATATCAACGATCAAACTGAATGATCTAGTATTCAATTGGGATGTTGACTTCAAATCACTTGCCCCTCACCATAATTATTTCAACTGAGGAAGCTATCCAGCTGGTTTGTGGTAGGCCAGTGGTTCTACCTGGGTGTCATCCATGCCTGAAATACTGTTTGGAGGGGCACCCAGGGTCTTCCAAAAATAGCTGGAGAGTCGCCATATGACCTAAGCTGTTGGAGCGACTTTAAACCCCAAACCAAAGAAAATCTATTATTCAAGGATTGATTCCACATTACTAACATATGGTACTGTAATACAAGGGGTACATTAGTAACATAGGGTACTGTAATACAAGGGGTACATTAGTAACATAGTAACTGTAATACAAGTGGTACATTAGTAACATATGGTACTGTAATACAAGGAGTACATTAGGAACATATGGTACTGTAATACAAGCGGTACATTAGTAACATATGGTACTGTAATACAAGGGGTACATTAGTAACATATGGTACTGTAATACAAGCGGTACATTAGTAACATAGGGTACTGTAATACAAGTGGTACATTAGTAACATATGGTACTGTAATACAAGGGGTACATTAGTAACATATAGTACTGTAATACAAGGGGTACATTAGTAACATAGGGTACTGTAATACAAGGGGTACATTAGTAACATATGGTACTGTAATACAAGGGGTACATTAGTAACATATGGTACTGTAATACAAGGGGTACATTAGGAACATATGGTACTGTAATACAAGGGGTACATTAGTAACATAGGGTACTGTAATACAAGGGGTACATTAGTAACATAGGGTACTGTAATACAAGGGGTACATTAGTAACATAGTAACTGTAATACAAGTGGTACATTAGTAACATATGGTACTGTAATACAAGGGGTACATTAGTAACATATGGTACTGTAATACAAGGGGTACATTAGGAACATATGATACTGTAATACAAGGGGTACATTAGTAACATATGGTACTGTAATACAAGGGGTACATTAGTAACATAGGGTACTGTAATACAAGGGGTACATTAATAACATAGGGTACTGTAATACAAGGGGTACATTAGTAACATAGTAACTGTAATACAAGTGGTACATTAGTAACATATGGTACTGTAATACAAGGGGTACATTAGTAACATAGTAACTGTAATACAAGTGGTACATTAGTAACATATGGTACTGTAATACAAGGGGTACATTAGTAACATAGGGTACTGTAATACAAGGGGTACATTAGGAACATATGGTACTGTAATACAAGGGGTACATTAGGAACATAGGGTACTGTAATACAAGGGGTACATTAGTAACATAGGGTACTGTAATACAAGGGGTACATTAGTAACATAGGGTACTGTAATACAAGGGGTACATTAGTAACATAGGGTACTGTAATACAAGGGGTACATTAGTAACATATAGTACTGTAATACAAGGGGTACATTAGGAACATAGTAACTGTAATACAAGGGGTACATTAGTAACATAGGGTACTGTAATACAAGGGGTACATTAGGAACATAGGGTACTGTAATACAAGGGGTACATTAGTAACATATGGTACTGTAATACAAGGGGTACATTAGTAACATATGGTACTGTAATACAAGGGGTACATTAGTAACATATGGTACTGTAATACAAGGGGTACATTAGTAACATATGGTACTGTAATACAAGGGGTACATTAGTAACATATGGTACTGTAATACAAGGGGTACATTAGTAACATATGGTACTGTAATACAAGGGGTACATTAGTAACATATGGTACTGTAATACAAGGGGTACATTAGTAACATAGGTACTGTAATACAAGGGGTACATTAGTAACATAGGGTACTGTAATACAAGGGGTACATTAGTAACATAGGGTACTGTAATACAAGGGGTACATTAGTAACATAGGGTACTGTAATACAAGGGGTACATTAGTAACATAGGGTACTGTAATACAAGGGGTACATTAGGAACATAGTAACTGTAATACAAGGGGTACATTAGTAACATAGGGTACTGTAATACAAGGGGTACATTAGTAACATATGGTACTGTAATACAAGGGGTACATTAGTAACATATGGTACTGTAATACAAGGGGTACATTAGGAACATAGGGTACTGTAATACAAGGGGTACATTAGTAACATAGGGTACTGTAATACAAGGGGTACATTAGGAACATATGATACTGTAATACAAGGGGTACATTAGTAACATAGGGTACTGTAATACAAGGGGTACATTAGTAACATATAGTACTGTAATACAAGGGGTACATTAGTAACATAGGGTACTGTAATACAAGGGGTACATTAGTAACATAGGGTACTGTAATACAAGGGGTACATTAGTAACATAGTAACTGTAATACAAGGGGTACATTAGTAACATAGTAACTGTAATACAAGGGGTACATTAGTAACATAGGGTACTGTAATACAAGCGGTACATTAGTAACATAGGGTACTGTAATACAAGGGGTACATTAGTAACATAGGGTACTGTAATACAAGGGGTACATTAGGAACATAGTAACTGTAATACAAGGGGTACATTAGTAACATAGGGTACTGTAATACAAGGGGTACATTAGTAACATATGGTACTGTAATACAAGGGGTACATTAGGAACATAGTAACTGTAATACAAGGGGTACATTAGTAACATAGGGTACTGTAATACAAGGGGTACATTAGTAACATAGGGTACTGTAATACAAGTGGTACATTAGTAACATAGTAACTGTAATACAAGGGGTACATTAGGAACATATGGTACTGTAATACAAGGGGTACATTAGTAACATATGGTACTGTAATACAAGGGGTACATTAGTAACATAGGGTACTGTAATACAAGGGGTACATTAGGAACATATGGTACTGTAATACAAGGGGTACATTAGTAACATAGGGTACTGTAATACAAGGGGTACATTAGGAACATAGTAACTGTAATACAAGTGGTACATTAGTAACATATGGTACTGTAATACAAGGGGTACATTAGTAACATAGTAACTGTAATACAAGTGGTACATTAGTAACATATGGTACTGTAATACAAGTGGTACATTAGTAACATATGGTACTGTAATACAAGGGGTACATTAGGAACATAGGGTACTGTAATACAAGGGGTACATTAGGAACATAGTAACTGTAATACAAGGGGTACATTAGTACCATAGGGTACTGTAATACAAGGGGTACATTAGGAACATATGGTACTGTAATACAAGGGGTACATTAGTAACATATGGTACTGTAATACAAGGGGTACATTAGTAACATATAGTACTGTAATACAAGTGGTACATTAGTAACATATGGTACTGTAATACAAGGGATACATTAGTAACATATAGTACTGTAATACAAGGGGTACATTAGTAACATATGGTACTGTAATACAAGGGGTACATTAGGAACATATGGTACTGTAATACAAGGGGTACATTAGTAACATATGGTACTGTAATACAAGGGGTACATTAGGAACATATGGTACTGTAATACAAGGGGTACATTAGTAACATATAGTACTGTAATACAAGGGGTACATTAGTAACATAGTAACTGTAATACAAGGGGTACATTAGTAACATAGGGTACTGTAATACAAGGGGTACATTAGTAACATATGGTACTGTAATACAAGGGGTACATTAGTAACATATGGTACTGTAATACAAGTGGTACATTAGTAACATAGTAACTGTAATACAAGGGGTACATTAGGAACATATGGTACTGTAATACAAGGGGTACATTAGTAACATATAGTACTGTAATACAAGGGGTACATTAGTAACATAGTAACTGTAATACAAGGGGTACATTAGGAACATATGGTACTGTAATACAAGGGGTACATTAGTAACATAGGGTACTGTAATACAAGGGGTACATTAGTAACATAGTAACTGTAATACAAGGGGTACATTAGGAACATATGGTACTGTAATACAAGGGGTACATTAGTAACATAGGGTACTGTAATACAAGGGGTACATTAGGAACATAGGGTACTGTAATACAAGGGGTACATTAGGAACATATGGTACTGTAATACAAGGGGTACATTAGTAACATAGGGTACTGTAATACAAGGGGTACATTAGGAACATAGGGTACTGTAATACAAGGGGTACATTAGTAACATAGTAACTGTAATACAAGGGGTACATTAGTAACATAGTAACTGTAATACAAGGGGTACATTAGTAACATATGGTACTGTAATACAAGGGGTACATTAGTAACATAGGGTACTGTAATACAAGGGGTACATTAGGAACATATGGTACTGTAATACAAGGGGTACATTAGTAACATAGGGTACTGTAATACAAGGGGTACATTAGTAACATAGTAACTGTAATACAAGGGGTACATTAGTAACATAGGGTACTGTAATACAAGGGGTACATTAGTAACATAGGGTACTGTAATACAAGGGGTACATTAGGAACATATGGTACTGTAATACAAGGGGTACATTAGTAACATAGGGTACTGTAATACAAGTGGTACATTAGTAACATAGGGTACTGTAATACAAGGGGTACATTAGTAACATATGGTACTGTAATACAAGGGGTACATTAGTAACATATGGTACTGTAATACAAGGGGTACATTAGGAACATATGGTACTGCAATACAAGGGGTACATTAGTAACATAGTAACTGTAATACAAGGGGTACATTAGTAACATATGGTACTGTAATACAAGGGGTACATTAGTAACATAGGGTACTGTAATACAAGGGGTACATTAGGAACATAGGGTACTGTAATACAAGGGGTACATTAGGAACATATGGTACTGTAATACAAGGGGTACATTAGGAACATATAGTACTGTAATACAAGGGGTACATTAGTAACATAGTAACTGTAATACAAGGGGTACATTAGTAACATAGTAACTGTAATACAAGTGGTACATTAGTAACATATGGTACTGT
>CM026389.1:58173011-58234048 GCA_014843695.1 Archivesica marissinica | reverse complement strand
GTGGTACATTAGTAACATATGGTACTGTAATACAAGTGGTACATTAGTAACATATGGTACTGTAATACAAGGGGTACATTAGGAACATAGGGTACTGTAATACAAGGGGTACATTAGGAACATAGTAACTGTAATACAAGGGGTACATTAGTACCATAGGGTACTGTAATACAAGGGGTACATTAGGAACATATGGTACTGTAATACAAGGGGTACATAGTAACATATGGTACTGTAATACAAGGGGTACATTAGTAACATATAGTACTGTAATACAAGTGGTACATTAGTAACATATGGTACTGTAATACAAGGGATACATTAGTAACATATAGTACTGTAATACAAGGGGTACATTAGTAACATATGGTACTGTAATACAAGGGGTACATTAGGAACATATGGTACTGTAATACAAGGGGTACATTAGTAACATATGGTACTGTAATACAAGGGGTACATTAGGAACATATGGTACTGTAATACAAGGGGTACATTAGTAACATATAGTACTGTAATACAAGGGGTACATTAGTAACATAGTAACTGTAATACAAGGGGTACATTAGTAACATAGGGTACTGTAATACAAGGGGTACATTAGTAACATATGGTACTGTAATACAAGGGGTACATTAGTAACATATGGTACTGTAATACAAGTGGTACATTAGTAACATAGTAACTGTAATACAAGGGGTACATTAGGAACATATGGTACTGTAATACAAGGGGTACATTAGTAACATATAGTACTGTAATACAAGGGGTACATTAGTAACATAGTAACTGTAATACAAGGGGTACATTAGGAACATATGGTACTGTAATACAAGGGGTACATTAGTAACATAGGGTACTGTAATACAAGGGGTACATTAGTAACATAGTAACTGTAATACAAGGGGTACATTAGGAACATATGGTACTGTAATACAAGGGGTACATTAGTAACATAGGGTACTGTAATACAAGGGGTACATTAGGAACATAGGGTACTGTAATACAAGGGGTACATTAGGAACATATGGTACTGTAATACAAGGGGTACATTAGTAACATAGGGTACTGTAATACAAGGGGTACATTAGGAACATAGGGTACTGTAATACAAGGGGTACATTAGTAACATAGTAACTGTAATACAAGGGGTACATTAGTAACATAGTAACTGTAATACAAGGGGTACATTAGTAACATATGGTACTGTAATACAAGGGGTACATTAGTAACATAGGGTACTGTAATACAAGGGGTACATTAGGAACATATGGTACTGTAATACAAGGGGTACATTAGTAACATAGGGTACTGTAATACAAGGGGTACATTAGTAACATAGTAACTGTAATACAAGGGGTACATTAGTAACATAGGGTACTGTAATACAAGGGGTACATTAGTAACATAGGGTACTGTAATACAAGGGGTACATTAGGAACATATGGTACTGTAATACAAGGGGTACATTAGTAACATAGGGTACTGTAATACAAGTGGTACATTAGTAACATAGGGTACTGTAATACAAGGGGTACATTAGTAACATATGGTACTGTAATACAAGGGGTACATTAGTAACATATGGTACTGTAATACAAGGGGTACATTAGGAACATATGGTACTGCAATACAAGGGGTACATTAGTAACATAGTAACTGTAATACAAGGGGTACATTAGTAACATATGGTACTGTAATACAAGGGGTACATTAGTAACATAGGGTACTGTAATACAAGGGGTACATTAGGAACATAGGGTACTGTAATACAAGGGGTACATTAGGAACATATGGTACTGTAATACAAGGGGTACATTAGGAACATATAGTACTGTAATACAAGGGGTACATTAGTAACATAGTAACTGTAATACAAGGGGTACATTAGTAACATAGTAACTGTAATACAAGTGGTACATTAGTAACATATGGTACTGTAATACAAGGGGTACATTACTAACATATAGTACTGTAATACAAGGGGTACATTAGTAACATAGGGTACTGTAATACAAGGGGTACATTAGTAACATATGGTACTGTAATACAAGGGGTACATTAGTAACATAGGGTACTGTAATACAAGGGGTACATTAGTAACATATGGTACTGTAATACAAGGGGTACATTAGTAACATAGGGTACTGTAATACAAGGGGTACATTAGTAACATATGGTACTGCAATACAAGGGGTACATTAGTAACATAGGGTACTGTAATACAAGGGGTACATTAGGAACATATGATACTGTAATACAAGGGGTACATTAGTAACATAGGGTACTGTAATACAAGGGGTACATTAGGAACATATGATACTGTAATACAAGGGGTACATTAGTAACATATGGTACTGTAATACAAGGGGTACATTAGTAACATAGGGTACTGTAATACAAGGGGTACATTAGTAACATAGGGTACTGTAATACAAGGGGTACATTAGTAACATAGGGTACTGTAATACAAGGGGTACATTAGTAACATAGTAACTGTAATACAAGGGGTACATTAGTAACATAGTAACTGTAATACAAGGGGTACATTAGTAACATAGGGTACTGTAATACAAGGGGTACATTAGTAACATAGTAACTGTAATACAAGGGGTACATTAGTAACATAGGGTACTGTAATACAAGGGGTACATTAGGAACATATGATACTGTAATACAAGGGGTACATTAGGAACATATGATACTGTAATACAAGGGGTACATTAGTAACATAGGGTACTGTAATACAAGTGGTACATTAGACACATCACCCCTTCAGTTCTAGTGTGGTAGTGTTATCCAATAGTGAATCCATAAATACCCCAAAGCATGCTGGGAACTACCGTATGACCTAAGTTGCCTGCTACCACTATATATTTACAGCAAGGTTATCCAATGGTGAATCCATAAATACCCCCAAAGCATGCTGGGAACTACCGTATGATCTATGTTACCAGCTACCACTATATATTTACAGCAAGGTTATCCAATGGTGAATCCATAAATACCCCCAAAGCATGCTGGTAACTACCGTATGATCTATGTTACTTGCTACCACTATATATTTACAGCAAGGTTATCCAATGGTGAATCCATAAATACCCCCAAAGCATGCTGGGAACTACCGTATGATCTATGTTACCAGCTACCACTATATATTTACAGCAAGGTTATCCAATGGTGAATCCATAAATACCCCCAAAGCATGCTGGGAACTACCGTATGACCTATGTTGCCTGCTACCACTATATATTTACAGCAAGGTTATCCAATGGTGAATCCATAAATACCCCCAAAGCATGCTGGGAACTACCGTATGATCTATGTTGCCTGCTACCACTATATATTTACAGCAAGGTTATCCAATCAAAATACTGGAAACGGGATAGAAACGTTATAAATATATATACATTAGGGTACAAGGTATATATATATAGTCGTTATGGGTGTGTTAGCTCACTGGAATGAGAATAAATGTGTCAATCTTGTTAATCTTTATTGTAGGGGTCAGAGTAAGGGCTGCCACACAGGGTCTGTTGTTTAGAAAAATACTGAAACTTAGAAGTCTGGAGGACAAAACTGTTGGAGAGGTATATACCTATAGCACATGTAAAGATATGCAGGTTGTTGCAGAAAGTCGTTTATATATATTTATATACTTAAACACACAAGAAACGCAACAGTTTAGAATTATATATTCTATGTATGTATTCTATATTGCAAACATTTTGCTAGTGATATACTTTAACCTATTTCATTCTGGATACCGTTCAAACAGTATTTGCTAAGAACATAGAGCCTGATCAGACTGTACGTTCTTGTTTTTTTCTCATTTTCCTGTTTGGCAGTTCTAGCTTGTACTATATAAACCAAACAGTATTTGCTAAGAACATAGAGCCAGATCAACCGCCACGGAACGTGCCGTCTGATCAGGCTTTATGCTGTTTGTTATGCAGATGATCTTGCTAAGACACTTGGCTATGTAGCAAACAACATAGATCCTGATCAGCACGCAACGTTACGCTGCGGCTGATCTGGATCTATGTTGTTTTGCAAAAGCCTTTAAATGTATCCAGAATGAAATGGGTTAACTGCGGATTATTGCATGAAACTGTGACAAATGAAGTATTTTTATGTAATTGTTTAGTACATAGACTCATTAAATGAAATCTGTATTATGCGTGATCAAATTCAACGTGTGAGATGGTACGGTGGTCACCAGACCAGACATGTGGGTTTTCCCCATGTACTCCGGTTTCCTCCCACATGAATGATATACGCTTTCATCCGCGCCAATACAGTGATTAATATAAGTTGTTAAAACTTGCTTCGCAATCGTTGTAAAATAATTAAAGTTTAAACATTAAATTCAACTTCGATAATTAAAAATTCACACATATATAGGGTTGCGTTTCTTTTGTGTTTAAGGCCTGTGCTTAGGTTTTTTACGCGTGAATGGGCTTAATGAAAGCATCAACATTTAAATATTTGGACTCCAGAAAGTGCTAAAACGTTGGGTATCATTTTCCATGCAAAACCAAAACAAATACTTCATTTAAACTATGAACAACGAATACATCAATTCCATACCGATATCAAAAGATGGAAAGCTAGAAGACTAACTACAATAGGTAATATCTCAGTGTATAAATCATTAATATTACCAAAATTAACGTACTTATTCTCTGTCCTCCCAAACCCATCTGATGAAACTTTAAACATGTTAACTCAAAACAGCTACGAATTTATATGGAACTCAAAAAGAGATAAAGTAAAACGTAACGTTGTAATACAAGACTTTAAATATGGAGGGTTAAACATGATTGATATCAAGTTATTTCTAAACTCCATCAAATCCAGTTGGATCAAAAGAATAATCAATGTGTCGAATAAAGGTGCATGGAAATTTATAATAAATAAACAGCTACAAAAAATAGGCGGATGGCTTTTATTTCGAAGTAATATAACAACAAGAGACATAATGAAATTAAAAATTACAAGTACATTTTTGAAAGAAATGTTGATAGCATGGAGCAAAATCAACTATGACAAAGACCCCCAACACATAAAAACGCAGATACTTTGGAATAACTCACATATAAAAAATAATAACGATACTATGGTATTCCCTCATTGGATCAACAAAAACATAATTTATGTCAAAGACATCTATAACATGGATACCAAAACATTTAAAACTCTAAAAGATTTAAATACAGAATATCAAATATCTAACACTGAATTCCTCAATTATTATAAATTAATAGCATCAATTCCCAAAGAATGGATAAGGAAGCTGGAGAGTGTTGGTGACTTTGATACTCCTACTGACAAGATAAATGCATATGAAATCTTAGATAAGACAAATACAAGCTATATAAATAAAAAAACTTACTGAAATACAAAAAATGAAAAACTTACAAGATAAGACAAAATCACAAATAAAATTGGAACTGATTTTCCCGCAAAAACAGTTCAGTTGGAAAGATATATATACTAAGGCTTTTGAAATTTGCAAGGATAATATTCTTCAAAACTTTCAGTACAACTTCCTACATAGAAATATAGCAACTAACAAAATTTGTATTCAAATGTAATTTAATTGAATATAGCTTGTGTGATTTTTGTAGTATGGAAATAGAAAGTATAGATCACCTGTTCTGGAACTGCACAAGATCGCAATGTTTTTGGAATGAATTATTTAAATGGATGGAGGATATTGATATTGATATAAATCAAGACAAATTCGATGTATATTTTCATACTAACAATAAAACAGTATCGTACATTTTATTATTTGCAAAATATTTTATACATACCTGCAAACAGAATAAGTTGTTACCTAACATAATGATTTTTAAGCAAAAAGTAATTGCAAGAATTAAATTAGAAAAATATACAGCATTTCGAAACGATGAAATAGAAACATTCAATAAGGATTGGAGTAATTTTATTCAATATATATAACAAGCCGAAGTAGATCTCTCTCTCTTTTTTTTTTCTTTCTCTCTTGCGATATTTAGACAAGACTATTATTTTTCTATTTTTTTGTGTTAATTTTTCTCTGTTTTTTTCACATGCTTTGTCTAAACATAACATTCTTATATATTGAATTATGTAATGTATTGTATACATATGTTTTTGTAACTGTTTTGTACAAATTTCATTACTATGTTCTTTGTAAGGTACAAGTGGGATGGCCTCGACCCGCTTGCTACCTACGACGAGGAAAATAAACGGACCTTAAACATGGCTCAAAAAAAAAAACATTTAAATATTTTCAAAATATAATGCGAACATTTTTTCTCTCATTTTCGTGTTTGGCAGTTCTAGCGTGTACTATATAAACCAAACATCTGTTACTGACAGCGATGACATTATTCGCAACTAAATTTGAAAACGGGTGGGGTACGAGAATAGTGTGATTGACGAGAGGTCTTCACTGGGTTGTAATTGCTATTATGTAAGCACTGTTAAATGGGTTTTGATCTGTATGCATAAAATCTCCAGTTTACCAGCTGATAAATGCTATTAACTACAGGTTTTCAATCTCGAGCGTGTCACAATACTTGAGAAGTGACAATTGTCATTGTAATTTGATGGTTGCTTTTATGTTTTCCATTGAATGGTAGAGATTTCTCAATGAAGGAAAACTCCATCTTCCACTGCTTTGAAACAATGAAAGATGGCATTTTCTGTGTCACTGCTTGTTTTGTGTTTCGTATTCCTCCGCGGTTGCATGTTCTTTTGTATTTTAGTGATTTTCTGACAATCCTGAATTGGTAATATATTGTATATATTATAAGGAACTTGAAATATACTGCAAGGATCATTCTAGAGGGCAATGTGGGTGAAATAGTCGCCCTAGGGACCCCTCTGGGCGCCCACTTCTCCCTAAAAAAAATTGTTTTATTTTTTGGGATTTACGATTTTCAAACAAAACTTTGTCTAGTAAGATACACTGGCCCATTATAAAGCACCATTCTACTATTCTATTCAAATGTTGTATTTAATGGTTGTACTGTGCATTTTAACCCTATTTTGGAGAGGTATATTAAAGAACACCATTTAAGGAAGTGATCACGCGCTTTCTCACTTCTCCCAAAAATTCTGACCTAGAATGAACCCTGTACTGGAACTATTTCTTAATACGGAAGTTCCCATTAACAGAAGTGATTGTGCAGTTGTGTATTGTAGTGCAATTATGTTCCCATGGCAGTTAAAATGAATAAAATTTGAAAAACAAATATTATATTAGCCAACATCATTGGAAATCATAAAAGAAAAAAATGATTTGTGTAAGATAGGATTTGTGTTTATTAGTGTAAGATAGGATGTGTGTTTATTAGTATAAGATTGGATTTGTGTTTATTAGTGTAAGATAGGATTTGTGTTTATTAGTGTAAGATAGGATGTGTGTTTATTAGTATAAGATTGGATTTGTGTTTATTAGTGTAAGATTGGATTTGTGTTTATTAGTGTAAGATTGGATTTGTGTTTATTAGTGTAAGACAGGATTTGTGTTTATTAGTGTAAGATTGGATTTGTGTTTATTAGTGTAAGATAGGATTTGTGTTTATTGGTGTAGGATAGGATTTGTGTTTATTGGTGTAAGATAGGATGTGTGTTTATTGGTGTAAGATAGGATTTGTGTTTATTGGTGTAAGACAGGAGTTGTGTTTATTGGTGTAAGACAGGAGTTGTGTTTATTGGTGTAAGATAGGATGTGTGTTTATTAGTGTAAGATAGGATTTTATTTCATCGAGTGATCACCGATATTTGTATTTCCACGAGTTGCGTTAACTAATAAACACAATTCTAACACGACCCAGCTAATAACATACATACTTGTAGAGTAAAATCTACCTCAGGTTATTCTGCGATATACCTACCTTGAACTATGCTGCGCGCGCACCGTGTTTTGGCTATTCCATTTATACAATGCGTGTAAAGTTTTATGAATGAAAGTCACATGATGTTTGTAAATACTACCGTGGGAATTCGCGGAAGTGAGCTATTTTTAGAATCAGATAATCTCTTGTCCGTCTTGTTTTTCTGTTAAGTAACATTTCAGTTACTATTCTGTACAGTTTTATTTGACAAAATAAATAAAAGTATTGATCAGTTACAACTTTTGTTCATTTATGCACTAGATTGATATTTTCCATAAAAAATAACGTCATCATCCCTTACGTGGGAGGAAATTTCGATAGCCAAATGCACGGCGTTTGAAGAAAATACTCCTTGATTCTCGTCTAAAATTATTAGAAGTAAGTCGTGTTAGAATCGAAATAATAAGTATCAACCGTGGTATATCGCAGAATAACCCGAGTTTGAAGTTCTTATGCGTAGAAATATTACATACGTAGATATATTTCTACGCATAAGAATGACAAACGATTTATTTCTTAAATATCCTCTATTTCTTCCAGATTGTGAATCTACTTAGCAACGATGGACAGAGGATATTTGAAGCGGTGGTCATTGGTCCCCTCATGTTACCCGGCCCCATTGTCCTGCTGATGGGTGTTATTTACATGTTGTTTCTCATTGGGCCATGGTCTCTCGTTGCCATGGGAACTATCATAGCATTCTATCCTGTTATGGTACGTCTATTACAAGTTTGAATCTTTAATTGCGATCTATTTGGATAATGCTATATATCACTGGCGACGTGACTACTAAATGGCTGCTTCAGGAGAAACAAAATTACTGTTATTTCGTGAAATTAAATTCATTAAGTCATGTTTTGCACATTATCTTTGACCATATATGAGATATTATGTGTCTATAACGATGTCTGATACGGTTGACCATATATGAGATATTATGTGTCTATATTGATATCTGCTACGGTTGATCATATATGAGATATTATGTGTCTATAGTGATGTCTGCTACGGTTGACCATATAGGAGATATTATGTGTCTATAGCGATGTCTGCTACAGTTGATCTAAGCAAGACTTCGGTATGTCCAAAAGGATTGTTCCTTATGGGATAATTTTAAATGACATTAATTATGCGATTCATTTTGTAGGTATGGCTGTTTTCATAAAATATATCCAATGGGTCTGGGTTTTATTTACATTGTATTACCCATTATTTATCTATTTATTTACATTGTATTACCCATTATTTATCTATTTATTTACAATGTATTACCCACTATTTATCTATTTATTTACAATGTATTACCCATTATTTATCTATTTATTTACAATGTATTACCCACTATTTATCTATTTATTTACATTGTATTACCCATTATTTATCTATTTATTTACAATGTATTACCCATTATTTATCTATTTATTTACAATGTATTACCCATTATTTATCTATTTATTTACAATGTATTACCCATTATTTATCTATTTATTTACATTGTATTACCCATTATTTATCTATTTATTTACAATGTATTACCCATTATTTATCTATTTATTTACATTGTATTACCCACTATTTATCTATTTATTTACATTGTATTACCCATTATTTATCTATTTATTTACATTGAATTACCCATTATTTATCTATTTATTTACATTGTATTACCCATTATTTATCTATTTATTTACAATGTATTACCCATTATTTATCTATTTATTTACAATGTATTACCCATTATTTATCTATTTATTTACAATGTATTACCCATTATTTATCTATTTATTTACAATGTATTACCCATTATTTATCTATTTATTTACATTGTATTACCCATTATTTATCTATTTATTTACATTGTATTACCCACTATTTATCTATTTATTTACAATGTATTACCCATTATTTATCTATTTATTTACAATGTATTACCCATTATTTATCTATTTATTTACATTGAATTATCCATTATTTATCTATTTATCAATTTGCACATATCTATAAAGGTGACTGTTTATGTATATTGCTAATGTATTAAACAAAATTAATAAAGTGTACATATGTACGGATATAGCTCTACATTCGGACAGTATTATTCACAAGAATCACGAATTCGGGGTCAACTTAGATCGCAAAAATTATCGAAATATAAATGTTTGTGCATAAATAGTGTTCTACAGTATAGCTCTTATTTATAACATAAAATTGTATTTTGTATGTTTTATATTTCAGTTAGTCATTTCCAAGTTGACAAATTATTACAGAAGGAAGTGCATAGTTATCACAGATAAAAGGGTAAATACAGTACATGCTGGTTCCTCGTCTGTTACCTCTGTTTATGCTTATTGCAATACAGCAACAGGGTTTCCTATGGGTCAATTTTAGTTGTGCCAGCAAATTCGCCAATCAGAAAAAGTTTGCGCCAATGGCTCCAATGTTGGAGCCAGCCGTCTATAGTGCCATATTCAATCAGACATCGGGTATGTGCTGATGTTAAACAAGTTGTCAACTTGTGTGCATGTACTACTGCTAATTACTTGTACTTCTGCTGTAGTTGTCTACATGTACTTATGAATAAATAAATACTGTGTAACTTACTACCTACCAATCATAAAAATCAGGTTTGGGAAATTGGAAAGTGCACTAAGACTAACCATGCATTTTCTTGCACCCACTACATTCCCGTTTTGATACAGTTTTACGTTTGTAGGGACTATTAGTCATATCACTAAACTGAAGGTGTTTCAGTCCTTTCATGGTTGGAAATTGTTTGGGCCGTATCATATTCTGGGGTTTCAGGATTAGCAGAATTATTCTGCTTGGAAACTAAACCTATTTCAGTAGCGGGCATTTTCCGACATATGACATACTTACTTATCTGTATCATCTGAACGCTTTTCGTTGTACATAATTGTAACAAGTAAAAGCGTCTCGTCAATGAACAAGTACTCTGTGATATTGTACATTTTGTCCACCTCCGTGGTCGAGTGGTTAAGGTCGCTGACTTGTATACCACTGTAACCTATCATCACTGATGGTCACTGGTTCGAGCCCCGCTCAGGTCGTGTCTCATTTATATGAAAAAGTTGGCAGTTTCTTACGGAGGTTGGTGCACCCAAGTACTGGTTAACCATTGGAGCCTGCCCAGGAAAGGTGTTGTTAGGTAAACTGCCCGCCGGCGATATAGCCCGAAATGGTGCTGATGCAGGCGTAAAACCCGAAATATAACATAACATTTTATCCCCACAGAAAGGTCCATATAATCTGCTGTCAAAATATTGTTGCGTCACAGAAAACGCATTCAATGATTCTCATTGCGTCTCTGGTAATTTCATTGCATCAAAACCGCAAGAAACGCACTCTGGAGAAAACACTGCATTATCAAATTCTGGTGTACAGAAATATCTTTGCTAATCAGTTGTAAGATTAAAGACCGCCATTTAATCCAATTATCCGTAATTAAAATGTCACCAACTTCTCACCACCTCATGCAATAAAGTGCCAAACAGCTGATTTCCAATAAACAAACGTTGTCATCATCACACGTGTGACCGCACACGAGACCTTCACTTTCATTGTTTTTCGGCCGATTATGTTTCTTGAACAATGTTATTTTGCCGATATTTATGGCATGCGCCAAGGATTTTCGCCAACTGAAGAATTTTGGAGCCAGATTTAAATTGTAGGCGCATTTGGCGCCAAATGCGACCTACAGCGGGAACCCTGCAGCAATTAAGATAAGATGAGATCAATTTTATTTTGAGTCGGCAAGATAGCAACAGTACAACACAAGCTCTGAGTGAGAACGACTATTGTTTATCATGAAGTGTAAACTTCTACAGTGAGATCTTGCTTGTTTACTGACGCTTCAAACTTCTACAGTGAGATCTTGCTTGTTTACCGACCCATCAAACTTCTACAGTGAGATCTTGCTTGTTTACCGACCCATCAAACTTCTACAGTGAGATCTTGCTTGTTTACCGACCCGTCAAACTTCTACAGTGAGATCTTGCTTGTTTACCGACCCGTCAAACTTCTACAGTGAGATCTTGCTTGTTTACCGACCCGTCAAACTTCTACAGTGAGATCTTGCTTGTTTACCGACCCTTCAAACTTCTACAGTGAGATCTTGCTTGTTTACCGACCCTTCAAACTTCTACAGTGAGATCTTGCTTGTTTACCGACCCTTCAAACTTCTACAGTGAGATCTTGCTTGTTTACCGACGCGTCAAACTTCTACAGTGAGATCTTGCTTGTTTACCGACCCTTCAAACTTCTACAGTGAGATCTTGCTTGTTTACCGACCCGTCAAACTTCTACAGTGAGATCTTGCTTGTTTACCGACCCTTCAAACTTCTACAGTGAGATCTTGCTTGTTTACCGATCCTTCAAACTTCTACAGTGAGATCTTGCTTGTTTACCGACCCGTCAAACTTCTACAGTGAGATCTTGCTTGTTTACCGACCCTTCAAACTTCTACAGTGAGATCTTGCTTGTTTACCGACCCATCAAACTTCTACAGTGAGATCTTGCTTGTTTACCGACACTTCAAACTTCTACAGTGAGATCTTGCTTGTTTACCGACCCTTCAATCTTCTACAGTGAGATCTTGCTTGTTTACCGACCCTTCAAACTTCTACAGTGAGATCTTGCTTTAAGAAATTGTTTGTTGACATTATTGTCACTTTGTAAACATTATTGTCACTTTGTTGACATTATTATCATGTTGTTGACATTATTATCATGTTGTTGACATTATTATCATGTTGTTGACATTATTATCATGTTGTTGACATTATTATCATGTTGTTGACATTATTATCATGTTGTTGACATTAGTGTCACTTTGTTGACATTATTATCACGTTGTTGACATTATTGTCACATTGTTAAAGTTATTATCACGTTGTTTGACAGTTATTGTGCATTTTGTTTGCTTTAAGGTGCGGATGATGAATGAATTGCTGACTTGCATCAAACTCATTAAAATGTATGCCTGGGAAAAATCATTTGCCAAAACCATATCATGTAAGTGGTGTACTCATCCATTATTCAAATGGATATCATATGGATATCATGTAAGTGACTCGTCCATTATTCATATGGATATCATGTAAGTGGTGTACTCGTCCATTATTCATATGGATATCATGTAAGTGGTGTACTCGTCCATTATTCAAATGGATATCATGTAAGTGACTCGTCCATTATTCATATGGATATCATGTAAGTGGTGTACTCGTCCATTATTCAAATGGATATCATGTAAGTGACTCGTCCATTATTCATATGGATATCATGTAAGTGACTCGTCCATTATTCAAATGGATATCATGTAAGTGACTCGTCCATTATTCAAATGGATATCATGTAAGTGACTCGTCCATTATTCAAATGGATATCATGTAAGTGACTCGTCCATTATTCAAATGGATATCATGTAAGTGACTCGTCCATTATTCAAATGGATATCATGTAAGTGACTCGTCCATTATTCAAATGGATATCATGTAAGTGACTCGTCCATTATTCAAATGGATATCATGTAAGTGACTCGTCCATTATTCAAATGGATATCATGTAAGTGACTCGTCCATTATTCAAATGGATATCATGTAAGTGACTCGTCCATTATTCAAATGGATATCATGTAAGTGACTCGTCCATTATTCAAATGGATATCATGTAAGTGACTCGTCCATTATTCAAATGGATATCATGTAAGTGACTCGTCCATTATTCAAATGGATATCATGTAAGTGACTCGTCCATTATTCAAATGGATATCATGTAAGTGACTCATCCATTATTCAAATGGATATCATGTAAGTGACTCATCCATTATTCAAATGGATATCATGTAAGTGACTCATCCATTATTCAAATGGATATCATGTAAGTGACTCATCCATTATTCAAATGGATATCATGTAAGTGACTCGTCCATTATTCAAATGCGACAGATTCAACAAAGTCGAGAAAGAATTTTTTTTTTTTAACTTTATTTTACAACGATTGCGAAGCTAGTTTTAACAACTTATATTATATTAATCACTCTCGTTGGTGGGTGGGGTTGTGGTTTGTGTGGGGGGTTTGTTTTGTTGTTTGGGTGTGGGTTTTTTTTGTTGGGTTTGTTGTTTTGTTTTTTTTTGTTTGTGTTTTGTTTTTTTTATTGGCGCGGATGAAAGCGTATAATTATGTGGTCATCCATGTGCGAGGAAACCGGAGTACCCGGAGAAAACCACTCTACTATCTCACATATTTCCCGGTCGGAGAATCTAACACCTCTGATCTAACATATGAGTGTTATAAACTATGCTATTTAAGAGTAGTGTTAGTATTTGCTGATCAAAGTGCTACCGTGTGGTTCGGCTGTCCGATTAGTGCAGTGGTTAGTGCGCTCGTTGGAATGGTGGTCGTCCGATCGGACAGGTGGGTTTTCTCTGGGTACTCCGGTTACCTCCCACATTAATGACCACATATATGCTTTCATCTGCGTCAACGAGAGTGATTGATATAAGTTGTTAAAACTTGCTTCGCAATCGTTGCAAAATAAATAAAATTTAAACCTTACCGCGGCTATATAGATACTGTACAGTACGTCAACTGCCTTTAACCTTGCAATGTCATAAGGCTCGGAACACTTACCAGATCTCTGCGATTCCAGCAGGTGTCAAATCTCATATATTTAAGCATTATAAAGCAGATCGCACATAGGAACGATCCCATGTTTTGGCATTATAAAGCAAATCACATATATGACGTGCCTCATTTGTTTGCATTAGGCTTATAAGAATTAATCCATACAGAACAATTGATGAAGAAAAATTCACATTACCATGGCATGTAAATAAACAATTATGCTTACAAAGTACCGTAATCGTGTATGTATAGATATATAGTATAGCAACAATCTAAATCTGGAGAAATGTATCTGATCCATAATCCATCACCTATATATGACGAACATTGCTCCCTCCATAGCCGAAGAAGTTACAGCCTGGACCAGAAATAATTTAACGTCCAATTATGACCTTGACATTGCAGCTACGGACCTGGGTCATGTGTACGATACATCATCTCTATATGGCAAACATTTGTGGCACATTAGTTTTGAAATCCCTCCTTAACCGTAGAAGTTAGATCCCGGACAGGAAATATTGTACCTATATTTCACCTTTAACCTCCATGTGAGCGTGACCTTGAAACTACAGACCTGGGTCTTAAGTATGATCATCTTCTATATAATATATGGCAAACATTTTTGTGGCACATTACCGTAATCGTGTATGTATAGGTCGCACTGGAGTATAAGACGCAGTTAAAAAACAGAGACATTCCAAACTTATTTGCTGTATAAAACTCATCTTTGAAGAAAAGGACCAAATGTCGCGAAAACTAATAATAAACTGAATGTGATTTGTAAGCGTTACTAGTCGTGATAATGACTGGTGTATGACCACTAAATCGTTAATATGCCATAATCTCTCTGACGGCTCTGTGTACTAATGTGCTTTGACGTAGGCGGCTAACTTCTTATTCGCCGGGTATGATCATATCATGGCTAAATGTATACAATAGCGTGTTTGAAATGTGTCAGTGAGTGAGTAAATCTCAACAAGTTCTAGTATTTAAAGTGACTTAATTTCATCATGTCAACACCTAGTCAAACTTGTCAATCTCAACACATTAACAATGATAATTAGCGGCACATACGCCAAACAGCAGTCGGCAATTGGTTATTTGCAAAACTTGATAAATGTGAACCATCATTAATTTTCCTTCAATAAAAGTTGCTTTTGTTGATTTTAATCTAGTTTTTAATCTATTTTCTATCTAGATTTTTTATCATAAATTAAATAACATATTTTACTTTGAATGATTTTCCACACGATATAGATATATAGACTCGAACGAAATCCGGAACAAATACAGCACATTACAGGACTTGGAGAAAAATAGTATGAAACATTTATTTCCCTTGTCGTTTTTGAGTCTTTGAAACAATGGAATTTAGTTCTAAGCTTGAGTAGAAGACGCACCAGACTCTTGGATACTATTTTGGATGGAAAAAGTGCGTCTTATACATAGACGATTACGGTAACCGGAATGATGTAGAGCAGTTAGGAAGAATTTTTCAACACAATTTTTAAAAAAACCCACATATATCCCGGAAGAATTTTCAACACAATTAAAATAAAACCCACATATATCCCGGAAGAATTTTCAACAATGTAACAAAAAACCACATATCCCGGAAGAATTTTCAACACAATTTACCCCCCCCCCCCCCCACATATAACCCAGTAGAAATTTCAACACAATTTATATAAAAAAACACATATCCCGGAAGAATTTTCAACACAATTTTAACCCCCCCCCCCCCATGTATCCCGGAAGAAATGGTAGAATACCAGTAAATGTTTTTCTGCAATATTTCGTTGTTTGGTATAGTATGAGCATGACATTGCACACTTTCAGTAATCCGCGCTGAGGAGCGTTCTATTCTGGAGAAAGCGGCGTACGTACAGAGTATCAGCACGGCAACGGCTCCAATTGTCCCGGTTATGGGAGCAGTGTTCACTTTCTTGGCGTACGTTTGGACGGGGAATGATCTCACTGCAGTCAAGGTATGATGGGCTTAGTGCGTGCTTTAAGCAATGAGGGACATTAGTCAGTTACTGCCCCTAAAAGAAGCTGAGTTCTCAGGGATCATTCTAGAGGGTGATGTTGGCGAAATAGTCGCCCTAGGGACCCTTCACCCTCTAAGGGTCCCATTTCTCCCTAAATTTGTTTTTATTTTTACAATTTTCATACAAAATTTTGTGCAGTAAGATACACTGGCCCATTATAAAGCATTCCTTCTATTCAAATGTATTTAATGGTCATACTGTGCATTTTAACCATTTTTTGTTGAAATTATTAAATAACACCATTTAACGACGCAATCGCACGCTTTCTCACTTTTCCCAAATATTCTGACCTAGAATGAACCCTGGTTCTGTTTTAAGTGTTTTCCTCTGTTTTTATCGTTGTTTCCTTTGCGCCACATGCTATCAATTTTCATCCGTTTTCTCATCTTATAATATTTAAATATTCATATATTTAATCTCGACACTTTACTGCAAAAAAAGTGTTATCAATTAATTTACACGATTTTGATAAAATCATATTTAGCATACCGCAACATCTGAGTTACATCCCACGATGTTGCCCATAGGTTGTCGCACTTCTTAAAATAAAGTTCACTGGGACATTCAGGGATCATTCTAGAGGGCGATGTGGGCGAAATTGTCGGCCCCACTTCTCCCTAAAAAAAAAAAAAAAAATGTTGTCTAGTAAGATACACTGGCCCATTATAAAGCACTCCTTCTATTCAAATGTTGTATTTAATGGTTGTACTGTGCATTTTAACCCTATTTTGCAGAAGTATATTAAAGAACACCATTTAAGGAAGCGATCACACGCTTTCTCACTTCTCCCAAAAATTCTGATCTAGAATGAATCCTGACATTATTTGCGCTTTCAGGCATTTACGGTCATTGCGGTTCTGAACTCTATGAGGTTCTCTCTCGGTGTTCTACCATTTGCTATCAAAGCCCTAGCAGACGCACAGGTCTCTTTCCAGAGATATAAGGTGAGTATACCAGGTATAACAGTATGTATATATATATATATACTTAAAGCGACCACTCAGTGAAAACGCAAATTTATACAGAATGTAATTTCCTATTATATGGTAAGGCATTTAAATTCCACGTTGCCTCTTCTCTCTCCCTTGTGGCGATGGATTCTATCAGGAATGAGGTCTCGAGAGTGATTAATAAGTTGTATTAACTTGTTTCGCAATCGAGCTATAATAAATTTATACAAACTAAAAGAAACTACCTATTTTATTTTCTCTGTACATTCTATATATAGAACAATGATATTCCTTAACTTCGGATACATGAAACTGTGCAAATGGATTATTTTTAGTGTATAGACTCGTTTTATGAAATTTATTATACAAATTTATTTTAGCACGATTGCGAAACAAATTCTTACAACTTATATTAATCACTCTCGAGACCTCATTCCTGATGGCATCCATCGCCACGAGTGAGAGAGAAGAGGCAACATGGAAATTAAATGCCTTGCTGCCTAAGGGCACACTCATAATGGCTCCAGTGGGGCTCGAACTCTGGACCTTTCGCACCTGAAGCGAACGCGCATCCGACTTCCACTAAATGAAATTTATTGGTATATATGATGAAATTCAGTATTAAAAATTGATACATATATAGGCCTATGGTTTGTGTTTCTTTTGCAGTTAAGTATATAAATATGCTAGTTAATTTGAGACATCTGTGGTTGGATGGTCTGCAACATAGTGAGGGTTCCCGCTGTCGGTCACCAATGGTGCCAATTGCAACAAAATACAAATATTGGCACTCAATTTTGTGAATTGGCGAACATATTTGGCGCCTTTATTATTTTAATTTTTTTTTTTTGGCATAACATGGCTTCAAATATTTATCTGTGGACTCTATGGCTTTTATATGGCTCCAAGTCTTTCAAAAAGGCTCAGGGTTCAACATTAGGGCACGTCCGACGGATATGTCTAGTAAAAAATGTCGATTGGACGCGGTAAATTTGCCAGATGGTTGCCCAATCAGTCGTGTTGATATTTTGATAAAATTGTAGCATTAAATTTCAATATAATATCTTCACAGATGGTATGATAAACTTCAGATTATGAATATTCTGTAATCTTTCCTGGCTAAAACTTCATTATTATCAGAAGGATTGGATAAATAGAATATTAGGTTACTGTCTGATAAATTTCTCCGAAAAAAACTACAATGCTCAAGGGAACCTCACCTAGTTTATTTTCTCCAACTCACATAATAAATTGATTAGACTTTAGCCTAATGTTTTCTATATATCTTATTTCAGAGTGTATTGCTAATGGATGAGATGGTACCCCACTCGTGGCAGGTGTTTAATGACAAGTATGCACTGGTACTCAACCATACCACCTTCAGATGGGAGAAGGAATCATCTGCTAAAACAAATGGAGATGATGAAAGTAAACCTAATAGTAAGTATAAGCATACGTCCGTCATCTAGAAGTAACTATTTAATACCTAGCTCTCAATGTGATTGTGCATCTAGAAGTAACTATTTAATACCTAGCTCTCAATGTGATTGTGCATCTAGAAGTAACTATTTAATACCTAGCTCTCAATGTGATTGTGCATCTAGAAGTAACTATTTAATACCTAGCTCTCAATGTGATTGTGCATCTAGAAGTAACTATTTAATACCTAGCTCTCAATGTGATTGTGCATCTAGAAGTAACTATTTAATACCTAGCTCTCAATGTGACTGTGCATCTAGAAGTAACTATTTAATACCTAGCTCTCAATGTGACTGTGCATCTAGAAGTAACTATTTAATACCTAGCTCTCAATGTGATTGTGCATCTAGAAGTAACTATTTAATACCTAGCTCTCAATGTGACTGTGCATCTAGAAGTAACTATTTAATACCTAGCTCTCAATGTGACTGTGCATCTAGAAGTAACTATTTAATACCTAGCTCTCAATGTGATTGTGCATCTAGAAGTAACTATTTAATACCTAGCTCTCAATGTGATTGTGCATCTAGAAGTAACTATTTAATACCTAGCTCTCAATGTGATTGTGCATCTAGAAGTAACTATTTAATACCTAGCTCTCAATGTGACTGTGCATCTAGAAGTAACTATTTAATACCTAGCTCTCAATGTGAATTGTGCATCTAGAAGTAACTATTTAATACCTAGTTCTCAATGTGACTGTGCATCTAGAAGTAACTATTTAATACCTAGCTCTCAATGTGATTGTGGATCTAGAAGTAACTATTTAATACCTAGCTCTCAATGTGATTGTGCATCTAGAAGTAACTATTTAATACCTAGCTCTCAATGTGACTGTGCATCTAGAAGTAACTATTTAATACCTAGTTCTCAATGTGATTGTGCATCTAGAAGTAACTATTTAATACCTAGCTCTCAATGTGATTGTGCATCTAGAAGTAACTATTTAATACCTAGCTCTCAATGTGATTGTGCATCTAGAAGTAACTATTTAATACCTAGCTCTCAATGTGATTGTGCATCTAGAAGTAACTATTTAATACCTAGCTCTCAATGTGATTGTGGATCTAGAAGTAACTATTTAATACCTAGCTCTCAATGTGATTGTGCATCTAGAAGTAACTATTTAATACCTAGCACTCAATGTGATTGTGCATCTAGAAGTAACTATTTAATACCTAGCTCTCAATGTGATTGTGCATCTAGAAGTAACTATTTAATACCTAGCACTCAATGTGACTGTGCATCTAGAAGTAACTATTTAATACCTAGCTCTCAATGTGATTGTGGATCTAGAAGTAACTATTTAATACCTAGCTCTCAATGTGATTGTGCATCTAGAAGTAACTATTTAATACCTAGCACTCAATGTGACTGTGGATCTAGAAGTAACTATTTAATACCTAGCTCTCAATGTGATTGTGCATCTAGAAGTAACTATTTAATACCTAGCTCTCAATGTGATTGTGGATCTAGAAGTAACTATTTAATACCTAGCACTCAATGTGACTGTGCATCTAGAAGTAACTATTTAATACCTAGCACTCAATGTGACTGTGGATCTAGAAGTAACTATTTAATACCTAGCTCTCAATGTGATTGTGCATCTAGAAGTAACTATTTAATACCTAGCACTCAATGTGACTGTGGATCTAGAAGTAACTATTTAATACCTAGCTCTCAATGTGATTGTGCATCTAGAAGTAACTATTTAATACCTAGCACTCAATGTGACTGTGGATCTAGAAGTAACTATTTAATACCTAGCTCTCAATGTGACTGTGCATCTAGAAGTAACTATTTAATACCTAGCTCTCAATGTGACTGTGCATCTAGAAGTAACTATTTAATACCTAGCACTCAATGTGACTGTGCATCTAGAAGTAACTATTTAATACCTAGCTCTCAATGTGATTGTGCATCTAGAAGTAACTATTTAATACCTAGCACTCAATGTGACTGGATCTAGAAGTAACTATTTAATACCTAGCTCTCAATGTGATTGTGCATCTAGAAGTAACTATTTAATACCTAGCTCTCAATGTGCTGTGGATCTAGAAGTAACTATTTAATACCTAGCTCTCAATGTGATTGTGCATCTAGAAGTAACTATTTAATACCTAGCTCTCAATGTGACTGTGCATCTAGAAGTAACTATTTAATACCTAGCACTCAATGTGATTGTGCATCCGTCATCTAGAAGTAACTATTTAATACCTAGCTCTCAATGTGACTGTGCATCTAGAAGTAACTATTTAATACCTAGCTCTCAATGTGACTGCATCTAGAAGTAACTATTTAATACCTAGCTCTCAATGTGACTGTGCATCTAGAAGTAACTATTTAATACCTAGCTCTCAATGTGATTGTGCATCTAGAAGTAACTATTTAATACCTAGCACTCAATGTGACTGTGTATCTAGAAGTAACTATTTAATACCTAGCTCTCAATGTGACTGTGCATCTAGAAGTAACTATTTAATACCTAGCACTCAATGTGACTGTGTATCTGGAAGTAACTATTTAATACCTAGCTCTCAATGTGATTGTGCATCTAGAAGTAACTATTTAATACATAGCTCTCAATGTGATTGTGCATCTAGAAGTAACTATTTAATACATAGCTCTCAATGTGATTGTGCATCTAGAAGTAACTATTTAATACATAGCTCTCAATGTGACTGTGCATCTAGAAGTAACTATTTAATACCTAGCTCTCAATGTGACTGTGCATCTAGAAGTAACTATTTAATACCTAGCTCTCAATGTGACTGTGCATCTAGAAGTAACTATTTAATACCTAGCTCTCAATGTGACTGTGCATCTAGAAGTAACTATTTAATACCTAGCTCTCAATGTGATTGTGCATCTAGAAGTAACTATTTAATACCTAGCTCTCAATGTGACTGTGCATCCGTCATCTAGAAGTAACTATTTAATACCTAGCTCTCAATGTGATTGTGCATCGATCTAGAAGTAACTATTTAATACCTAGCTCTCAATGTGACTGTGCATCGTATCTAGAAGTAACTATTTAATACCTAGCTCTCAATGTGATTGTGCATCCGTCATCTAGAAGTAACTATTTAATACCTAGTTCTCAATGTGACTGTGCATCTAGAAGTAACTATTTAATACCTAGCTCTCAATGTGATTGTGCATCTAGAAGTAACTATTTAATACCTAGCTCTCAATGTGATTGTGCATCCGTCATCTAGAAGTAACTATTTAATACCTAGCTCTCAATGTGACTGTGCATCTAGAAGTAACTATTTAATACCTAGCTCTCAATGTGACTGTGCATCTAGAAGTAACTATTTAATACCTAGCTCTCAATGTGACTGTGCATCTAGAAGTAACTATTTAATACCTAGCTCTCAATGTGACTGTGCATCCGTCATCTAGAAGTAACTATTTAATACCTAGCTCTCAATGTGATTGTGCATCTAGAAGTAACTATTTAATACCTAGCTCTCAATGTGATTGTGATCCGTCATCTAGAAGTAACTATTTAATACCTAGCTCTCAATGTGATTGTGCATCCGTCATCTAGAAGTAACTATTTAATACCTAGCTCTCAATGTGACTGTGCATCGTCATCTAGAAGTAACTATTTAATACCTAGCTCTCAATGTGATTGTGCATCCGTCATCTAGAAGTAACTATTTAATACCTAGCTCTCAATGTGATTGTGCATCTAGAAGTAACTATTTAATACCTAGCTCTCAATGTGATTGTGCATCGTCATCTAGAAGTAACTATTTAATACCTAGCTCTCAATGTGATTGTGCATCCGTCATCTAGAAGTAACTATTTAATACCTAGCTCTCAATGTGATTGTGCATCCGTCATCTAGAAGTAACTATTTAATACCTAGCTCTCAATGTGACTGTGCATCGTTAGAAGTAACTATTTAATACCTAGCACTCAATGTGACTGGATCTAGAAGTAACTATTTAATACCTAGCTCTCAATGTGATTGTGCATCTAGAAGTAACTATTTAATACCTAGCTCTCAATGTGACTGTGGATCTAGAAGTAACTATTTAATACCTAGCTCTCAATGTGATTGTGCATCTAGAAGTAACTATTTAATACCTAGCTCTCAATGTGACTGTGCATCTAGAAGTAACTATTTAATACCTAGCTCTCAATGTGATTGTGCATCTAGAAGTAACTATTTAATACCTAGCTCTCAATGTGACTGTGCATCTAGAAGTAACTATTTAATACCTAGCTCTCAATGTGATTGTGCATCTAGAAGTAACTATTTAATACCTAGCTCTCAATGTGACTGTGCATCTAGAAGTAACTATTTAATACCTAGCTCTCAATGTGACTGCATCTAGAAGTAACTATTTAATACCTAGCTCTCAATGTGACTGTGCATCTAGAAGTAACTATTTAATACCTAGCTCTCAATGTGATTGTGCATCCGTCATCTAGAAGTAACTATTTAATACCTAGCTCTCAATGTGACTGTGCATCTAGAAGTAACTATTTAATACCTAGCTCTCAATGTGACTGCATCTAGAAGTAACTATTTAATACCTAGCTCTCAATGTGACTGTGCATCTAGAAGTAACTATTTAATACCTAGCTCTCAATGTGATTGTGCATCCGTCATCTAGAAGTAACTATTTAATACCTAGCTCTCAATGTGACTGTGCATCTAGAAGTAACTATTTAATACCTAGCTCTCAATGTGACTGCATCTAGAAGTAACTATTTAATACCTAGCTCTCAATGTGACTGTGCATCTAGAAGTAACTATTTAATACCTAGCTCTCAATGTGATTGTGCATCTAGAAGTAACTATTTAATACCTAGCTCTCAATGTGATTGTGCATCTCTAGAAGTAACTATTTAATACCTAGCTCTCAATGTGACTGTGCATCGTCATCTAGAAGTAACTATTTAATACCTAGCTCTCAATGTGACTGTGATCTAGAAGTAACTATTTAATACCTAGCTCTCAATGTGATTGTGCATCTAGAAGTAACTATTTAATACCTAGCTCTCAATGTGACTGTGCATCTAGAAGTAACTATTTAATACCTAGCTCTCAATGTGATTGTGCATCTAGAAGTAACTATTTAATACCTAGCTCTCAATGTGACTGTGGATCTAGAAGTAACTATTTAATACCTAGCTCTCAATGTGATTGTGCATCTAGAAGTAACTATTTAATACCTAGCTCTCAATGTGACTGTGGATCTAGAAGTAACTATTTAATACCTAGCTCTCAATGTGATTGTGCATCTAGAAGTAACTATTTAATACCTAGCTCTCAATGTGACTGTGGATCTAGAAGTAACTATTTAATACCTAGCTCTCAATGTGATTGTGCATCTAGAAGTAACTATTTAATACCTAGCTCTCAATGTGACTGTGCATCTAGAAGTAACTATTTAATACCTAGCTCTCAATGTGATTGTGCATCTAGAAGTAACTATTTAATACCTAGCTCTCAATGTGACTGTGCATCTAGAAGTAACTATTTAATACCTAGCTCTCAATGTGATTGTGCATCCGTCATCTAGAAGTAACTATTTAATACCTAGCTCTCAATGTGACTGCATCTAGAAGTAACTATTTAATACCTAGCTCTCAATGTGACTGTGCATCTAGAAGTAACTATTTAATACCTAGCTCTCAATGTGATTGTGCATCTAGAAGTAACTATTTAATACCTAGCACTCAATGTGACTGTGTATCTAGAAGTAACTATTTAATACCTAGCTCTCAATGTGATTGTGCATCTAGAAGTAACTATTTAATACCTAGCTCTCAATGTGACTGTGCATCCGTCATCTAGAAGTAACTATTTAATACCTAGCACTCAATGTGATTGTGCATCCGTCATCTAGAAGTAACTATTTAATACCTAGTTCTCAATGTGACTGTGCATCCGTCATCTAGAAGTAACTATTTAATACCTAGCTCTCAATGTGATTGTGCATCCGTCATCTAGAAGTAACTATTTAATACCTAGTTCTCAATGTGACTGTGCATCTAGAAGTAACTATTTAATACCTAGCTCTCAATGTGATTGTGCATCTAGAAGTAACTATTTAATACCTAGCTCTCAATGTGATTGTGCATCCGTCATCTAGAAGTAACTATTTAATACCTAGCTCTCAATGTGACTGTGCATCTAGAAGTAACTATTTAATACCTAGCTCTCAATGTGACTGTGCATCTAGAAGTAACTATTTAATACCTAGCTCTCAATGTGACTGTGCATCTAGAAGTAACTATTTAATACCTAGCTCTCAATGTGACTGTGCATCCGTCATCTAGAAGTAACTATTTAATACCTAGCTCTCAATGTGACTGTGCATCCGTCATCTAGAAGTAACTATTTAATACCTAGCTCTCAATGTGATTGTGCATCCGTCATCTAGAAGTAACTATTTAATACCTAGCTCTCAATGTGATTGTGCATCCGTCATCTAGAAGTAACTATTTAATACCTAGTTCTCAATGTGACTGTGCATCTGTCATCTAGAAGTAACTATTTAATACCTAGCTCTCAATGTGATTGTGCATCCGTCATCTAGAAGTAACTATTTAATACCTAGCTCTCAATGTGATTGTGCATCCGTCATCTAGAAGTAACTATTTAATACCTAGCTCTCAATGTGATTGTGCATCCGTCATCTAGAATATAGAATAACTATTTAATACCTAGCTCTCAATGTGATTGTGCATCCGTCATCTAGAAGTAACTATTTAATACCTAGCTCTCAATGTGATTGTGCATCCGTCATCTAGAAGTAACTATTTAATACCTAGCTCTCAATGTGATTGTGCATCCGTCATCTAGAAGTAACTATTTAATACCTAGCTCTCAATGTGACTGTGCATCCGTCATCTAGAAGTAACTATTTAATACCTAGCTCTCAATGTGATTGTGCATCCGTCATCTAGAAGTAACTATTTAATACCTAGCTCTCAATGTGACTGTGCATCCGTCATCTAGAAGTAACTATTTAATACCTAGCTCTCAATGTGATTGTGCATCCGTCATCTAGAAGTAACTATTTAATACCTAGCTCTCAATGTGACTGTGCATCTAGAAGTAACTATTTAATACCTAGCTCTCAATGTGATTGTGCATCTAGAAGTAACTATTTAATACCTAGCTCTCAATGTGATTGTGCATCTAGAAGTAACTATTTAATACCTAGCTCTCAATGTGATTGTGCATCCATCATCTAGAAGTAACTATTTAATACCTAGCTCTCAATGTGATTGTGCATCTAGAAGTAACTATTTAATACCTAGCTCTCAATGTGATTGTGCATCCGTCATCTAGAAGTAACTATTTAATACCTAGCTCTCAATGTGATTGTGCATCCATCATCTAGAAGTAACTATTTAATACCTAGCTCTCAATGTGACTGTGCATCCATCATCTAGAAGTAACTATTTAATACCTAGCTCTCAATGTGATTGTGCATCCATCATCTAGAAGTAACTATTTAATACCTAGCTCTCAATGTGACTGTGCATCTAGAAGTAACTATTTAATACCTAGCTCTCAATGTGATGTGCATCTCATCTAGAAGTAACTATTTAATACCTAGCTCTCAATGTGACTGTGCATCTAGAAGTAACTATTTAATACCTAGCTCTCAATGTGATTGTGCATCCATCATCTAGAAGTAACTATTTAATACCTAGCTCTCAATGTGAGGAGTCATTTTATATTTCTATCCTGGTTCTGAGGTTATAAAACCTTTCTCAGATCTTAAACTCAAGCTAAAGTGATATCATTGGTTGATTCCGAGATTTGCACGCAGCTCAACCAATCTGACGATTGAGATTTGAGAAAAAGTTTTATAAACTCCAGGCTATGGCTTAGGTATAACATTCAAAATATGGAGATATTTAAAGCGACACTACATCGGTCAAATAACAAACTTCTACGGAATGTAATTTCCTATTATATATTACAATTTGTTTCCTATTAACAAGTGTTGCATACGTAACAAAATAATATAAACAGGCCATACGTAATACAACTTTGTATCCCTGAATAGGAACATTTCCGGTACAGATTTTCCGTTATATCTCACCTTTGTGCCTATACAAGTTTATTTTTTAGACTGATCAGATTTAAATTATCTCTAAATGACAGTATCGCACGTTTAGTATAGACTCCAATAATTAACAAACGTCAATTCATGTGCGTGTCTGAACGTTATATGAAATTATACTTTCACTTTTGAGAGTTTGTAGACTGCAAAAGCACTGTTTATTTATCGAAAGCTAGTGTTCGAATTATTTTGGAAGAATTTGTAGTAGCAATACTATTTATACGTAAAATATGTATTCTTTGACTTTTTACGATGTAGTGTTGCTTTAAGCTATACACCGGAGAAGTCCGCCTCCGTGGTCGAGTGGTTATGGTCGCTGACTTGTATACCACTGTAACCTATCATCACTGATGGTCACGGGTTCGAGCCCCGCTCAGACCGTGTCTCATTTATATGAAAAAGTTGGCAGTTTCTTACGGAGGTTGGTGCACCCAAGTACTGGTTAACCGCTGGAGCCTGCCCAGGAAAGGTGTTGTTAGGTAAACTGCCCGCCGGCGATATAGCCCAAAATGGTGCTGATGCAGGCGTAAAACCCGAAATATAACATAACATAACATAACACCGGAGAAGTTTGTTCACTCGTCAAGAATCCTCTGGGTGTTCTATATAAAAATATCATGGGCTAGGGAATAGTAAGTAGTGAGGCAATCAGTGACAATACCCTCCAGTTGCAGCCTGGCTATCCGTCTGCACCAGTCTTTTCATGTCTGTCTTCTACTCGAAGTAATATTCAAATTAGGTTTAGTCCATCAACTAAATTTGGTCATATTAAAACGTCCAATTTAAACTAGCTTAAGTAGTATAATCTTTCTTAACCCTTAACATGCCGAATAAATTGTACGGACTGTGCAAACAACATAGATCCAGATCAGCCGCTGCATTGCGAAGCATTTGATCAGGATCTATGTTGTTTACTCTTCAGACAAGTGTTTTAGCTTCATTATCCGAATAGCAAACAGCATAGAGCCTGATCAGACAGCACATTCTGTGTATTCTGTGCCATCTGAGCTGGCTCTATGCTGTTTGCAAATGCGACTTTAGTCGTGATTGGCAGGTTAAGGGTTAAAAAAAGTCTGCCTTTTCAATTGTACATCTATACATTTGCCCATGTCAGATATTTTTCAAATAAAAACTATATATGGAATTTTTCAGGCAATACATTTAGAAAATAAACCCAAACTCCATTTTATTACTCTGTGCTGTCTGTATGTAGAGACAAGGTTTGAACCTGCATCGCCATGACGACATCACCTTGCAATAATAAATCTGATAACAACAGAACCGGCTATTAGCATGGGGTGGATATATATGGCCACACCTATTGTAAATATTGATTGATATACCTTCCATACTCTCCTATTAGACGAGTTTTTTACCACCAGACGGATCTGTACTCCAGTTGTAACACGCTGGACTGGTAATCCAGGGATTGCAGGTTTGATCCCCCGTCTGACCCTAATAAAATTAACTGTCTTTACACCTTGCACATAAAAGAACCAGAGGAGACACTGGAATGGGTCTCTGTCTGTATCATGCACTATCCTCCAAAATCTAAAATGACTAATCTCTTCAGGAGGTGTTGCTCATATGGGCAACCGGTAGCGACGATAAATAAACGTAAAACACACACCAGATTATGGCTTCTCGTCTTATAAGTGGAGATTAAAAAATAAAGTTAAAACAAATTAATTTTGTTTCTTTTTTTTTTTTTTTTTTTTTAATGTGTTAGAATTACGTTTTAGAAAAGAAGGCACTCTGACACTGAAAATGTCTTCAACTTGCAATTTATACTTGTGTCTGGTGTCCATTTTATCAACCCGTCTTATATGCGAGTGTATGTTAAAGCTCATAGATTTCATGACCAAAGTAGGAGTTCGTCTTATAGGCGAGTATGGACAGTAGGCAAAATTCATGTTCTGAACCGGCATAGAACCTGTTGAACCGTCACGCCAAATGTCATTTCTCCTTAGTGAAAACATCCAAGATGATGGGCAAGGCTGGTTCCCAAGGACAGGAAGAACTAGAGGTGCTGAAAGACTCGGAACCAGTGAATGGGACTTCAGCATTCGTTGATAAACCTACTCTGCAGAAACTCACTGTTGTCGTGGAGAAGGTATTGAGAAATAACAGTTAAAGAAATAGAGGATATAGATAAATGTATATGTGTGTTTACTATTGTAAAATTCGAATACACAGACAGATCTGTAGTCCAGTGGTTAACACGTTGGACTGCTAATCCAGGGATCGCAGGTTCGATCCCCCATTTGACCCTAATAAAATTAACAGTCTTTCAGATGGGACTTTAAACCAAGGTCTCGTGTCGGTGCTTTACATGTGCACTTAAAAGAACCAGAGGAGATTCTGGAATGGGTCTCTGTCTGTATCATTGCACTATCCTCCAAAAATCTAAAATGACTAATCTCTTCAGGAGGCTTCGTTCATATGGGCAATCAGTAGCGAAGATAAAGAAACGTAAAACACAAAAATTCGAAAACATTTCATTTGGTTGATCGCCTAAATTTGTATATTCATTTTTGAAGAGGGAGCTTTCCAATCAGCCCTTCTAATATGGATTCTCACGCACAGCTACCCTGCTCCACATCACGATATATAACCTGTGTGTTATTTCAGTTTAACTCATTAATATAACAGGTATATGTGCGTTATTTCAGTTTGACACATTAATATAACATTTAGATGTGTGTTATTTCAGTTTAACACATTAATATAACAGGTATATGTGTGTTATTTCAGTTTGACACATTAATATAACATTTAGATGTGTGTTATTTCAGTTTAACACATTAATATAACAGGTATATGTGTGTTATTTCAGTTTGATTAATATAACATGTTTGTGTGTGTTATTTCAGTTTAACACATTAATATAACATTTAGATGTGTGTTATTTCAATTTAACTCATTAATATAACAGGTATATGTGTGTTATTTCAATTTAACACATTAATATAACATTTAGTTGTGTGTTATTTCAATTTGACACATTAATATAACATTTAGTTTTGTGTTATTTCAGTTTAACACATTAATATAACATTTAGATGTGTGTTATTTCAATTTAACACATCAATATAATAGGTATAAGTGTGTTATTTCAATTTAACACATCAATATAATAGGTATAAGTGTGTTATTTCAATTTAACACATTAATATAACATTTAGTTGTGTGTTATTTCAATTTGACACATTAATATAACATTTAGTTTTGTGTTATTTCAGTTTAACACATTAATATAACATTTAGATGTGTGTTATTTCAATTTAACACATTAACATAATAGGTATAAGTGTGTTATTTCAATTTAACACATTAATATAACATTTAGTTGTGTGTTATTTCAATTTGACACATTAATATAACAGGTATATGTGTGTTATTTCAATTTAACACATTAATATAACATTTAGTTGTGTGTTATTTCAATTTGACACATTAATATAACATTTAGTTTTGTGTTATTTCAGTTTAACACATTAATATAACATTTAGATGTGTGTTATTTCAATTTAACACATTAATATAATAGGTATAAATGTGTTATTTCAATTTAACACATTAATATAACATTTAGTTGTGTGTTATTTCAATTTGACACATTAATATAACAGGTATATATGTGTTATTTCAATTTAACACATTAATATAACATTTAGATGTGTGTTATTTCAATTTAACACATTAATATAATAGGTTTATGTGTGTTATTTCAATTTAACACATTAATATAATAGGTATATGTGTGTTATTTCAATTTAACACATTAATATAATAGGTTTATGTGTGTTATTTCAATTTAACACATTAATATAACATTTAGATATGTGTTTTTTCAGTTTGACACATTAATATAACATTTAGATGTGTGTTATTTCAGTTTGACACATTAATAACATTTAGATGTGTGTTATTTCAGTTTGGCACATTAATATAACATTTAGATGTGTGTTATTTCAGGAAGAGTTGATTGGTAGATGTGTGTTATTTCAATTTAACACATTAATATAACAGGTATATGTGTGTTATTTCAATTTAACACATTAATATAACATTTAGTTGTGTGTTATTTCAATTTGACACATTAATATAATATTTAGTTGTGTGTTATTTCAGTTTAACACATTAATATAACATTTAGATGTGTGTTATTTCAATTTAACACATTAATATAATAGGTTTATGTGTGTTATTTCAATTTATCACATTAATATAATAGGTTTATGTGTGTTATTTCAATTTAACACATTAATATAACATTTAGATGTGTGTTTTTTCAGTTTGACACATTAATAACATTTAGATGTGTGTTTTTTCAGTTTGACACATTAATAACATTTAGATGTGTGTTATTTCAGTTTGGCACATTAATATACATTTAGATGTGTGTTATTTCAGTTTGGCACATTAATAACATTTAGATGTGTGTTATTTCAGTTTGGCACATTAATATAACATTTAGATGTGTGTTATTTCAGGAAGAGTTGATTGGTAGATGTGTGTTATTTCAGGGAAAGTTGATTGGTAGATGTGTTATTTCAGGAAAAGTTGATTGGTAGATGTGTGTTATTTCAGGGAAAGTTGATTGGTAGATGTGTGTTATTTCAGGGAAGTTGATTGGTAGATGTGTGTTATTTCAGGGAAAGTTGATTGGTAGATGTGTTATTTCAGGAAAAGTTGATTGGTGTGTGTTTTTGGGTTGTTGGTGTGTGTGTTTTTGGAAGAGTTGATTGGTAGATGTGTGTTATTTCAGGGAAAGTTGATTGGCAGATGTGTGTTATTTCAGGGAAAGTTGATTGGTAGATGTGTTATTTCAGGAAAAGTTGATTGGTATCTGTGTTATTTCAGGGAAAGTTGATTGGTATCTGTGGAAGTGTAGGAAGCGGTAAATCATCTCTACTTTCCGCCATTCTAGGAAGGGTAAGCTTCTTTTAATAATTATGATGTTTATTCTTATCTGATTGTATATAATTTTATGCAGAAGTTAATTTTCTTGTCAGCTATGAATCTCCCACATGCCATCAACCTCTGATAAGGGAGAAAATGCAGATTGCAATTTGCTGGAGAGAAAAACTATAAGGATTTAGATGTTTAAATGCTGAATACACTGTTTTTGACATCAAGTATATTCATGTTCTAATTTCTTATGTGTAATAGAAGGAATGTTATATATTGTCCACAGGTTTGATGTCGTACATGTATCGTGGAAGATGTGATTTCTTCCTCAATGTTGTACGTGTTGTTATAGATGATTCATGTATCGTGGAAGATGTGATTTCTTCCTCAATGTTGTACGTGTTGTTACAGATGATTCATGTATCGTGGAAGATGTGATTTCTTCCTCAATGTTGTACGTGTTGTTATAGATGATTCATGTATCGTGGAAGATGTGATTTCTTCCTCAATGTTGTACGTGTTGTTACAGATGATTCATGTATCATGGAAGATGTGATTTCTTCCTCAATGTTGTACGTGTTGTTATAGATGATTCATGTATCGTGGAAGATGTGATTTCTTCCTCAATGTTGTACGTGTTGTTATAGATGATTCATGTATCGTGGAAGATGTGATTTCTTCCTCAATGTTGTACGTGTTGTTACAGATGATTCATGTATCGGGGAAGGTTGCTGTCCAGGGTTCCATGGCATACGTGTCTCAGCAAGCGTGGATCATGAACACTACAGTCAGGGAGAACGTCCTGTTTGGTGAGCCCTATTACCCGGATAGGTACGACATCTGTGTACCGTTGTTTCTAAGTCAATAACAATGGTTTATATGGAATACACACTAGCAGTGTTATACCGTCATGTGTAGGGGATCTATAGACTCACTTAATGTTAAGGTCATGGACTTCAAGTCACTTGCCCCTCACTGCTGCAGGTTCGAATCCCATTGTGGGTGTTGAATGCTTTCATGTGAGGAAGCTATCCAGCTGACTTGTGGAAGGTGGGTGGTTCTACCCAATGCCCGCATCTGCATCCAGGGTCTCCCTCTACAAATAATAGCCATATGACTTAAGCTGATCGCGCGACTTTGAAAACCCCCTCCCTTCACCCCAAATCAATTTTTAAAGTTATAAATTTCTTTGAACTGTGTTTTGTGTTAACCAAACAAAGTACAAAAACGTCATCCGTCAGCAGTCTTGATTACTTATTCCTATATAAATATTTTAATATCCGTCTTTTGAATGAGAAATGTCCGTATGGGTTCTAAGTGTTGTGCACATGAATGTTTTATACTATGGACAATATCAGCATACATGATATCTCATGTCACAGGTACGCAGCTGTTGTCCATACATGATATCTCACGTTACAGGTAGGCAGCTGTTGTCCATACATGATATCTCACGTTACAGGTACGCAGCTGTTGTCCATACATGATATCTCACGTTACAGGTACACAGCTGTTGTCCATACATGATATTTCACGTTACAGGTAGGCAGCTGTTGTCCATACATGATATCTCACGTTACAGGTACGCAGCTGTTGTCCATACATGATATCTCACGTTACAGGTACGCAGCTGTTGTCCATACATGATATCTCACGTTACAGGTCGCAGCTGTTGTCCATACATGATATCTCACGTTACAGGTACGCAGCTGTTGTCCATACATGATATCTCACGTTACAGGTACGCAGCTGTTGTCCATACATGATATCTCACGTTACAGGTACGCAGCTGTTGTCCATACATGATATCTCACGTACAGGTACGCAGCTGTTGTCCATACATGATATCTCACGTTACAGGTATGCAGCTGTTGTCCATACATGATATCTCACGTTACAGGTACGCAGCTGTTGTCCATACATGATATCTCACTTACAGGTATGCAGCTGTTGTCCATACATGATAGCTCGTGTTACAGGTACACAGCTGTTGTCCATACATGATATCTCGCGTTACATGTACGCAGCTGTTGTCCATACATGATATCTCACGTTACAGGTACACAGCTGTTGTCCATACATGATATCTCACGTTACAGGTATGCAGCTGTTGTCCATACATGATATCTCACGTTACAGGTATGCAGCTGTTGTCCATACATGATATCTCACGTTACATGTACGCAGCTGTTGTCCATACATGATATCTCACGTTACAGGTATGCAGCTGTTGTCCATACATGATATCTCACGTTACAGGTACGCAGCTGTTGTCCATACATGATATCTCACATTAAGGTATGCAGCTGTTGTCCATACATGATATCTCACGTTACAGGTATGCAGCTGTTGTCCATACATGATATTTCACGTTACAGGTACGCAGCTGTTGTCCATACATGATATCTCACGTTACAGGTACGCAGCTGTTGTCGAGTCCTGTTCTCTAGTGGATGACTTCTCTGACTTTGTGGATGGAGACCAAACAGAGGTAGAATTGAGCGATGTGTAAATAAATCTTGAAATATCCATTTGTGATGTTTATCTAGCCTGGGAACAGGCGTCGATATATTTTGCCTGGTCAGTTAAATAAATATATTTTAACACCGAGACTATTAATTGTTTTTTGTGGTGTTTTTTTTGGTATAATTGGGCCGTATTGAGTTTCTGATCATATCAACGCCTGGGGAAACTGGACGGATTGTCCATGTAATTATTGACTAGCATTAATCCTATTAATAGGCCTATTAGCACGTGACTTAATTAATGATGTACTTGAATCGAAAGCGAGGCACTGCAATGTTGATAAAACTTTATAATTGGCCACCATTGTTTACGGGTCAACGGAACGATGAATAGTTTTAAAAGTACAATGTGCATCTGATTTGACATATTTACTTAATATTTAAGTCGTCCTTTGTTCAATTACACCGAATCGACCCACTACCATCAAAACGTATTATTTAAAATCCGCCATCTCGTTGATATAACACAGAAACGGGACATTATATGTTTGAAATGAATCTACGGGAGCATTCGTGTATATTCGGAAATGATCGTGTGTAATCGTGCCTTGTTCGGCGATTTCCGATAAAATTCCGTGTCTATATTTAGCGATATTATCTTGTAGAGAAGAATTGTCGTTCTTCAAATCTACACCCTCAGTTATCTCATAAATGAGGGTGTAAGTAGATGGCGCTACGATCGGAAATCCAGATTCCCAGGCTGTCATTTTGCCAGAAGTTAAAAAGTGAAAAATCGACAGACTGGCACGCAAGGCTTATGTTTATCCTATCTTCTGACTTGCATACCACTGTAACCTATCATCACTGATGGTCACGGGTTCGAGCCCCGCTTAGGCCGTGTCTCATTTATATGAAAAAGTTGGCAGTTTCTTACGGAGGTTGGTGCACCCAAGTACTGGTTAACCGCTGGAGCCTGCCCAGGAAAGGTGTTGTTAGGTAAACTGCCCGCCGGCGATATAGCCCAAAAATGGTGCTGATGCAGGCGTAAACCCCCCCCAAAATAAATAATTAACCTATCTTCATACGTAATAATGGTCAACAACGGCCTGCCTAATAAGCTTAGCTTTATAAGTCAGTGCCTAATAAACCTTTCATGATGTCATAACGCTGCGTGCATGACATCATATGTTCACCGATGGTATGATGAAGTTCGCATCATGAATGTATGGTGATCTCTCAAATCTTCGTGTTTATCTGATTGGATAAGTAGAATAATAGGTTACTGTCAAATAAATTATTATTAGGCTCATCTCTTCGAGCCTCATCTTGTATTTTTTCTTCAAGTCGCCTAATAAATTAACAATTTATAAGACAGATTGTGTGTTTTACGTTTATTTATCATCGCTACCGGTTGCCCATATGAGCGACTCCTCCTGAAGAGATTAGTCATTTTAGATTGTGTAGGATAGTGCAATGATACAAACAGAGACCCATTCCAGAGTCTCCTCTGGTTCTTGTACATGCACGGTGTAAAGCACCGACACGAGACCTCGGTTTAACGTCCCATCTGAAAGACTTAATTTTATTAGGGTCAGACGGGGGATCGCACCTGCGATTCCTGGATTACCAGTCCAGCGTGTTACCACTAGACTACAGATCCATCTTATAAGACAGTAACCTAGTATTCTCTATTTATGCCACTACTGTGCCAGATGGTCCAACTTCGTTCCCGTTATGCTGTTATATGGGGAATATTGTATCGCTCACACCTTTCGTTTCATCTCTAAATTGTGAAGTTTGTCCACCATTCATATCTTAATTATTTATATTGATGATGCCTTGTGGCCTCCGTATTTGAGTGGTTACGGTCGCTGTTCGAGTGGTTACGGTCGCTGTTCGAGTGGTTACAGTCGCTGTTCGAGTGGTTATGGTCGCTGTTCGAGTGGTTACGGTCGATGTTCGAGTGGTTACGGTCGCTGTTTGAGTGGTTACGGTTGCTGTTCCGAGTGGTTACGGTCGCTGTTCGAGTGGTTACGGTCGCTGTTCGAGTGGTTACGGTCGCTGTTCGAGTGGTTACGGTCACTGTACGAGTGGTTACGGTCGCTGTACGAGTGGTTACGGTCGCTGTTCGAGTGGTTACGGTTGCTGTTCGAGTGGTTACGGTCGCTATTCGAGTGGTTACGGTCGCTGTTCGAGTGGTTACGTCGCTGTACGAGTGGTTACGGTCGCTGTACGAGTGGTTACGGTCGCTGTTCGAGTGGTTACGGTCGCTGTTCGAGTGGTTACGGTCGCTGTTCGAGTGGTTACGGTCGCTGTTTGAGTGGTTACGGTCGCTGTTTGAGTGGTTACGGTCGCTGTTCGAGTGGTTACTGTCGCTGTTCGAGTTGTTACGGTCGCTGTATGAGTGGTTACGGTCGCTGTTCGAGTGGTTACGCTCGCTGTTCGAGTGGTTACGCTCGCTGTTCGAGTGGTTACAGTCGCTTGTGGTTACGGTCGCTGTTCGAGTGGTTACGGTCGCTGACTTCAAATAATTTGCCCCGCACCACTGAATGTTCGAATACAAGTTGTACCAAATTCTTTCATGTGAAGAAGCTATCCAGCTGGCTTGCAGTAGGTCGGTGGTTCTACCCTGGTGCCTGGCCTGTCCATGCTTGAAATACCGCTCGGAGGAGCGCCCGGCGTCTTCCGCCACCAGTTATATCACCATATGACCAGAGCTGTTGGTGCGACTTTAAATCCCAAACTCAAACAAACAAGAATTAGATTGAAGATGCCTTTAATTCACATGAAAATAAATTTTCCCAACTGAAGAACAAATTGACTGGGTTTGTGTGATAATGTGAATTTCAGATCGGCGAACGAGGGATCAACTTGAGTGGAGGACAGAAACAGCGAATCAGTTTAGCTCGTGCCGTATACAGTAACAAGGATATCTACTTATTGGACGACCCTCTCTCAGCAGTGGATATTCACATCGGCAGACATATTTACTCACAGTGTATTATGAAAGCGTTGAAAGGGAAAACGGTGCTGTTTGTGACACATCAACTTCAGGTGAGAGTACAGTTGGAACTAGGTGACGATTGTTGCAGAAATAGTCTTCTCTCTATACTGCCTTCTCCCTGCAAGGCTGGAGCTAGATAGTGACCTGGGAGAAATAATCTCTGAGCTGCCGCACTCCCTGCAGGGCTAGAGGGTGACCTAGGAGAAATAATCTCTCTGAGCTACCTCACTTCTCCCTGCAGGGCTGGAGCTAGAGTGTGACCTGGAAGAAATAGTCTCTGAGCTGCCGCACTTCTCCCTGCTGGGCTGGAGCTAGAGTGTGACCAGGGAGAAATAGTCTCTCTGAGCTGCCGCACTTCTCCCTGCAGGGCTGGAGCTAGAGTGTGACCTGGGAGAAATAGTCTCTCTGAGCTGCCGCACTTCTCCCTGCAGGGATGGAGCTAGAGTGTGACCAGGGAGAAATAGTCTCTCTGAGCTGCCGTACTTCTCCCTGCAGGGCTGGAACTAGAGTGTGACCGGGGAGAAATAATCTCTCTGAGCTACCTCACTTCTCCCTGCAGGGCTGGAGCTAGAGTGTGACTGGGGAGAAATAGTCTCTCTGAGCTGCCGCACTTCTCCCTGCAGGGCTGGAGCTAGAGTGTGACTGTGGAGAAATAGTCTCTCTGAGCTGCCGCACTTCTCCCTGCAGGGCTGGAACTAGAGTGTGACTGGGGAGAAATAGTCTCTCTGAGCTGCCGCACTTCTCCCTGCAGGGCTGGAACTAGAGTGTGACTGGGGAGAAATAATCTCTCTGAGCTGCCGCACTTCTCCCTGCAGGGCTGGAACTAGAGTGTGACCAGGGAGAAATAGTCTCTCTGAGCTGCCGCACTTCTCCCTGCAGGGCTGGAACTAGAGTGTGACCGGGGAGAAATAGTCTCTCTGAGCTGCCGCACTTCTCCCTGCAGGGCTGGAGCTAGAGTGTGACCGGGGAGAAATAGTCTCTCTGAGCTACCTCACTTCTCCCTGCAGGGCTGGAGCTAGAGGGTGACCTGGGAGAAATAATCTCTGAGCTGCCGCACTTCTCTATGCAGGGCTGGAGCTAGAGTGTGACCAGGGAGAAATAATCTCTGAGCTGCCGCACTTCTCCCTGCAGGGCTGGAACTAGAGATGATTTGCTATGTAATATTTGTTCGTAATTCTTGATACTTTTGCAGTTTTGCTATGTATATTTTGTTTCGTATTTGCATGTGTACTATATATGTTTCAGTATTTGCTATGTATACTATATATGTTTCAGTATTTGCTATGTATACTATATATGTTTCAGTATTTGCTATGTATACTATATATGTTTCAGTATTTGCTATGTATACTATATATGTTTCAGTATTTGCTATGTATACTATATATGTTTCAGTATTTGCTATGTATACTATATATGTTTCAGTATTTGCTATGTATACTATATATGTTTCAGTATTTACTATGTATACTATATATGTTTCAGTATTTACTATGTATACTATATATGTTTCAGTATTTGCTATGTATACTATATATGTTTCAGTATTTACTATGTATAACTATATATGTTTCAGTATTTACTATGTATACTATATATGTTTCAGTATTTGCTATGTATACTATATATGTTTCAGTATTTGCTATGTATACTATATATGTTTCAGTAATTGCTATGTATACTATATATGTTTCAGTAATTGCTATGTATACTATATATGTTTCAGTAATTGCTATGTATACTATATATGTTTCAGTAATTGCTATGTATACTATATATGTTTCAGTATTTGCTATGTATACTATATATGTTTCAGTATTTGCTATGTATACTATATATGTTTCAGTATTTGCTATGTATACTATATATGTTTCAGTATTTGCTATGCATACTATATATGTTTCAGTATTTGCTATGTATACTATATATGTTTCAGTATTTACTATGTATACTATATATGTTTCAGTAATTGTTATGTATACTATATATGTTTCAGTATTTGCTATGTATACTATATATATTTCAGTATTTAAGTAATTGTGACAGCATATTGTTTATACGAGATGGAATGATCACGGACACAGGTACACACAGTGATCTCATGAAAAGTGACACGGAATACTCGAGCCTTATCAAGATGTACTACACTAAGGAAAAAGAAAAAGAAGCAAGTTTGGATAATGTAGGTCAGTGAACAAGGTCTGTGGTCAAACACCAGACATTCCATCAAACATCAGGCATTCCATCAAACACCAGACAATCCATCAAACACCAGGCATTCCATCAAACACCAGGCATTCCATCAAACACCAGGCATTCCATCAAACATCAGGCATTCCATCAAACACCAGGCATTCCATCAAACACCAGGCATTCCATCAAACACCAGGCATTCCATCAAACACTAGGCATTCCATCAAACACCAGACATTCCATCAAACACCAAGCATTCCATCAAACACCAAGCATTCAATAAAATTGAACAGAAATCACAGAATTTAGAACCAGATACAGAAACACAACTTCCTCATTATTCTCATATCTTCCAATGCATTATAATATTACATCTTCTTGCACTATCACGATTCTGATTGGCTGTTTCAGCCCATGTGATCTCAGTTTACAACCCAATGAATTGCAAAATTATTCTGTTCACATTAATATTCATTGCAGACTACTTTTTGTATGGTGTGACAAATCAAAGAGGCACATTGTTTTGTAGTTTGTAAAATATTAGTTGTAATTCTGTTTTTATGCAAATTAAGTGTATAAAAAACTGACATTTCATACCTCAATGAAGTGCAGATAAAGAACTTTTTTATTTTTGTCGTGATAATATAACATTCAACCAATTGACCTTTCTGCAAACGCTACTTAGGCACGCCCCCCATAGTTACAGGTGCTCGCTGTAACCACGCGAGACAAGCTATCTAACAAAATGGCGTCTAACGCAGACCTGCATCGAGTTGATCTAGATCAAATTCCGTCAAATTTCTCGGTTTTATTTTACCCAGATATTAATATCTTGTTGAAAGCAAGTCAACAAGTGTTTAGGTTCTTCAGTGAAGGTTATTTCTCTAATGTACAGATATATTTAACGGATGAGGACGTGTTAAGTGTTCGTGGAAAATGCTTTCGCAGTCAACAGAAGAGTGAACAACCACATCGTGTCAACTTTGACATTAAAAGAAATATGCCACCGTCTTGAGAGACTCCTATGCCTCCTAGAAGACTCGAACATTAGGCCCAAAAACTGAACACCAGTATCTTCACTGAGCTAATATGGGAATCCCACAGCTCTGCACATGCATGGGTACTATTACTACTATCTGATCCCTAGTCCACCATCCACGACAATATGTATGAACTACATGTATAATTTTAATCACCATTATACTCACATATCTCTTGTGAACAGTAGATCTATAAATGCAGAATATATTTCTTCGAAATATTTTATTATGCATAAATAAATTAATTTCAACTTACTTGTGTGCAAATATATATGTTTGCATTAATTTTGGATGTATTCAGCTGGTCGTTTGGTCGTCCACACAACTGAATCCACCTTAGACATTTTTCAAGATTTGTCTTAGGTTTTGGAAATGGCACGAATTAAACGTCACCTATCAATCAATCTGGATATCTACTATCACTGTCACACAGCCCGTAACTACATCTTTTCACCATTGTCAATGACAGACAGCATTAATTAATTTGTAATTAGATCACGATTACTCGTTATCAGATTTGATTATTAAAATTTTACTAAATAACTCGTTTGTCTGACAGAACGATAAAACAATGACTCGGTGTAGTAATCAATACTATAATTGTGTGCACACATTTTATAATTGACCAATTATTAGCACAATCAGTGCTAAATTCCGATGTGCAATACTTTGATCTTGATAATAGCAGTAGGCCCCTATCAGGATATTATGTCGGCGGTCTCTGTGATGTACCGGTAGTCGGTAAGTTGTTGATTACTCCCAATAAACAGTGTGACACGCTTAAATTTGATTGCTGTGTTTGCGATAAAAGAATGACTATATGGGGTCAGTCGGTGTTTTTATAGATGCATTGTTTTTAAGGCAGCTGTCTGGTATTTTGTGGTTCATATACACACTTAGATTTGTCCAAGGATTTTGAAATGGGTTGAATTTAACGTCGATCACCAGAATATCGAATAATTTTGTACTATAACTAACCCACACACCAAAGCTACACATTTTCAACATCATTAAAACAATTTAAAACTCGTATTTTCGATCAAATTCACGCCTTTTCAAATTTGTCTACTCGTTACTAGTTTGTCTAATATGCATTGTTTGTCTAACAAGATGGCGGCGATAAACCGTTGCCGGGGGTATGCGCGAATGGTGCGATGCGATTGGCTAACGCCAGCTGTCAATCAAAATCGGCAGAAAGGTCAATTATTCTACACACAATAATGACAAATGAAATGAATTGAAAGCTAAAAGCTATAAATAGAAATTGTCTCCACCATTCTACTCTTTTCCTAATAATGCATTTAGTGTATACTTAAATAGTTTTTTTATTATTTTAGCTCGATTGCGAAACAAGTTCTTACAACTTATATTAATCACTCTCGAGACCTCATTCCTGATGGAATCCATCGCCACGAAGGAGAGAGAAGAGGCAACGTGGAATTTAAATGCCTTGCCTAAGGGCACAATCGTAACGGCTTCAGCGGGGCTCGAACACCAGGAATAATGCACTTAATGTCTTGTATACCACTGTAACTTATCATCAATGATGGTTAGGCCGTGTCTCATTTATATGAAAAAGTTGGCAGTTTCTTACGGAGGTTGTTTGCACCAAGTACTGGTTAACTGCTGGAGCCTGCACAGAAATTTGTTGTTAGGTAAACTGTCCGCCAGCGATATAGCCCAAAATGGTGCTGATGCAGGCGTAAAATCCGAACAAACAAACTAATTGATTTGAATCTGCTATGTTACAGGTAGACCGAAATCCCTCTATAAACAGTTTTCTATAGACCGCCCGGGATACATGAGAACTCTCTCCCAGGGCTCCCAGGGGTCAAAGAAGGACCTGCTACGTCAGATGAGCGTGATGAGCAGAACGATGAGTGTAGAAGAGAAAGACAATGAAACAGGTTGGATTTTTCCCCTTCCTCCCCCCCCCCCCCCCTCCCCTCCGCCTGGGGAAACTGGATTTCCGATCATAGCGCCGTCTGTAGATTTGAAGAACGACAACTCTTCTCTACAAGATAATATCGCTAAATATAGAAACGGAATTCTATCGGAACTCGCCGAACAGGCACGATTATACACAATCATTTCCGAATATACACGAATGCTCCTGTAGACTCATTTACATTGCAAACATATAATGTCCCGTTTCTGTGTTATATCGACGAGATGGCGGATTTTACATTTAGATGGTAATGGATCGATTCGGCATAATTGAACTAAGGACGACTTAAATATTGAGTAAATATGTCAAATCAGACGCACATTGTACTTTTTAAAACTATTTATCGTTTCGTTGACCCGTAAACAATGGCGGCCAATTATAAAAGCTTTATCAACATTGCAGTGCCTCGCTTTCGATTCACGTACGTCATTAATTAAGTCACATGCTAATAGGCCTATTAATCGGATTAATGCAAGTTAATAATTACACGGACAATCCCCCAATTTTCCCCAGGCGTTGTTGATATGATCAGAAACTCAATATGTCCCAATTAATAGTCACTGTTAAAATATATTTATTTGACCGACCAGGCAACATATATCGACGCCTGTTCCCAGGCTATGTGTCGATAACAAGCATTAATTTAGAGCTCAGATTGAGACTTTGCCGGAGTTAGCGTCATAGTATGAATTTATCTTGTGTTCTTTCTTTTACCTTATTAACAGGTGGAAAGTTATACGTTGCCGAAGAGAAAAAGGAAGGGAAAGTTGGCTGGCCGGTATACCGGGCGTACTTGAAGGCTGCGGGTGGTTACATCATGTCTGCCTTTGTCCTGCTATCGTTCATCATTGCTATTGCTTCACAGTCATTTGCCAGCTGGTGGCTGTCTTACTGGTTGAACCAGGGTAGTGGGGTAAGTGTGGGACAGACTGTCGTACTGGTTGAACCAGGGTAGTGGGGGTAAGTGTGGGATAGACTGTCTGGTTGAACCAGGGTAGTGGGGTAAGTGTGGGACAGACTGTCTGACTGGTTGGACCAGGGTAGTGGGGTAAGTGTGGGATAGACTGTCTTACTGGTTGAACCAGGGTAGTGGGGTAAGTGTGGGATAGATTGTCTTACTGGTTGAACCAGGGTAGTGGGGTAAGTGTGGGACAGGCTGTCTGACTGGTTGGACCAGGGTAGTGGGGTAAGTGTGGGACAGATTGTCTTACTGGTTGAACCAGGGTAGTGGGGGTAAGTGTGGGACAGACTGTCTGACTGGTTGAACCAGGGTAGTGGGGTAAGTGTGGGACAGACTGTCTTACTGGTTGAAGTGGGGTAAGTGTGGGACAGGCTGTCTTATTGGTTGAACCAGGGTAGTGGGGTAAGTGTGGGACAGGCTGTCTTACTGGTTGAACCAGGGTAGTGGGGTATGTTTGGGACAGGCTGTCTTACTGCTTGAACCAGGGTAGTGGGGTAAGTGTGGGACAGGCTGTCTTACTACTTGAACCAGGGTAGTGGGGTAAGTGTGGGACAGACTGTCTGACTTGTTGAACCAGGTAGTGGGGGTAAGTGTGGGACAGACTGTCTGACTGGTTGAACCAGGGTAGTGGGTAAGTGTGGGACAGGCTGTCTTACTGGTTGAACCAGGGTAGTGGGGTATGTGTGGGACAGCTGACTTCTGGTTGAACCAGGTTAGTGGGGGTAAGTGTGGGACAGACTGTCTGACTGGTTGAACCAGGTTAGTGGGGGTAAGTGTGGGACAGACTGTCTGACTGGTTGAACCAGGTTAGTGGGGGTAAGTGTGGGACAGGCTGTCTGACTGGTTGAACCAGGGTAGTGGGGTAAGTGTGGGACAGACTGTCTGACTGGTTGAACCAGGGTAGCGGGGTAAGTGTGGGACAGACTGTCTTACTGGTTGAACCAGGGTAGTGGGGTAAGTGTGGGACAGGCTGTCCTACTGGTTGAATCAGGGTAGTGGGGTAAGTGGGGACGTTGAGCGTGTTTGCTTCGGGTTTGAGAGGTGCAGAGTTCGCTCCCAGCATGTAGGCATTATGATTGTGCCCTAATACAAAGCATTTAAATTCCATATTGTCTCTTCTCTCTCCCTCGTGGCGATGGATTCCATCAGGATTGAGGTCTCGAGAGCAATTGAAATAATGTTGTAAGAACTTGTTTCGCAATCGAGCTCAAATAAATTTGAATAAACAAATCACAACTACCATTAATATTTGCATACGTCCATAATTTCATTTGTGATACAAAACGATTATTTGACTTTACCCCTGTCTGCCTGTGCTACATTCTCAAATATCTTCTCTTTCTTCTGCATTCTTGCCGGTATTATATTTCTGTACTTTCTAAGCAATATGCACATTTGATATACATGTATTAGTTCCACACCGTCCAATATAGTACTGTGTATTTTGAACTGCAAGAAGAGAAACTATATAAGCTCTGCTTCTGTTTTAATCCTTTCCTATATACTTACTTCTTTGATTTTCTGTACATGTATTGTTTTGTGATTGTATATAGTGGACTAAATATGTTTAAACCAAACTACCATTAAGAGATATTTTGTAAACTATTATAAGGAATCCAATTGTTTAACAGTGATGCCATTAAATTGTTGTTAAAACAGCATTAACCCGTTACTCGCTAGCATCAGATAAAATCACTTTTGCAAACAACATAGAACCAGATCAGGCAGCACAGGACAGTGATTGTAGAGCTAAAACATTTGGCTGAATAGCAAACAATATAGATCCTGATCAGTAGTGATGTTGCCCCACGGCTGATCTGGATCTATGTTGTTTTCAAGTGTGATTTTATTTACTCGACAGACAAAGGGATAAACTTGTGGAAGTCGTGATAGCGCAATGGATGCGCGTTCGCTTCAGGTGCGAAAGGTCCGGAGTTCGAGCCCCACTGGAGCCGTTACGATTGTGCCCTTAGGCAAGGCATTTAAATTCCATGTTGCCTCTTCTCTCTCCCTCGTGACGATGGATTCCATCAGGAATGAGGTCTCGAGAGTGATATATATAAGTTGAAATAACTTGTTTCGCAATCGGGCTAAAATAAATTTGTATAAACTAAAGGGTTAAAAGCATTATGGATTGCATGATGTAGTTATTTATTTCAGAACACGACTATAACACTTGGTAATGAAACATTCATCAGCAAGAGCGTATCGGATCATCCCAATCTACGGTTTTATACGACGGTGTATGGCTGCAGCGTTGTTGTTATGATTGCAACAACGGCGTTCAGAGCCTTTATCTTCATGAAGGTTCGTATGCTGTTAAATAATGGGTCGATATTTCCATGCAAAGTATTTATAAAGGTTTTGTGTATCAGTGCTGTTTAGAGCCTCACAATACTTTTTTAATGGGTCAAAGTTCAAGGTCACAGGAATGTCGGTATCAAAAACATTCCAGCTCAACTTTAGAGGCATTGGGTGTGTCTCCTATTTGATGGTTTGTGTTTGGGGTTCAAAGTCGCACCAACAGCTTAGGTCATATGGTGACTCTCCAGCAATGATTGGTGAAAGAAGACGATGTCATTTTTATGGCACGGACCGGCACCCTGGTAGAACCACCGACCTTCCACAAGCGAGCTGGATAGCTTATTCGCATGAAAAATTCGACAGCCCCTGTGGGGTTCGAACATGCAGCGGTGAGTGGCATGTGATTTTAAGTCAAGGACCATAACCACTCGGCCAAGGAGGCCCCAAACTTTGTAAGAACATTGGTAATGGTCAATACATTACACCTATTGATGTTGGGGTCACAGTACCAGTTTGGGTGATATATTTGATACAAACATTTCTATATTCAGGTGACTCTGAGAGCCTCTAGCACGCTGCACAATGATATCTTCAGTAAGATGATGGCATCGCCGATGAAGTTTTTTGACACGACGCCAGTCGGCAGAATCATCAACAGATTCTCCGCAGATCTTGACGAAAGTAAGCTAATATTTGAGAGGATTTATCAACCAATTCTGATGAAATTCCGTGACGTATTTCCAGTTTTTCGTCTACAAATTGATCAATTGTCGTCGGCTACAATATTTGAACTATTTACAGCCTTTTACGACATGCAAAGAGTTAAGTTAAATAATATTGAACAGCTTTCTGTTAGCTCTTCTGTAGCAGAGTCTGATCATAAGATCAGGGGTCACTTTGACATAATATTTTCTTTTAGCCATTTTGGATCCTCTAGGGTAATTTTGGTAAGAAGAAAGAGTTGAAGGATGCTTGAGGTGCTCGGTACAATGTTTGCAAATGACACGGTATGGTGGGATGTTCCTCTAGCCAATGCTGAATTGTATTTTCAATCTTATACCGGTAAATAAACAAAATTCTACATTTGCATTTGTTGCAGTCCACATCCAAAATCCCCATAATGAAAGTATTTTCTGATAATCCTTTGAGAAATGTGCCAAGGAATACCCAATTCTCTACCACTTAGTTTAATGATAAAGACATTTGTTTGGCAAGTGTTATATTCACAACCCCTTTGGCTTTCTGTAAATATGTCGACTTAGAACCGAAAAGTCCACCTCTGTGGTCGAGAAGCTAAGGTCGCTGACTTGTATACCACTGTAGCCTATCATCACTGATGGTTACAGGTTCGAGCCCCACTCAGTCCGTGTCTCTTTAGCAGTTTCTTACGGAGGCTTGTGCACCAAGTAGCTAACCGCTAAAGCCTGCCCAGGAAAAGTGTTTGTTAAGTAAACTGCCCGTCGCTCAAATAGTCGACCTGTAGCGACGTTAAAAAACTTAAAATTAAAAAAAGCACAAATCAACCATGTAATGCCCCAAAAAATTAATTGTGTTAATAGGCAGAAGCTGGACAGTGAACGCAATTCTCAATTATTTTTTGCGCACTTTCGGAAATGTCGCATTGTAAAAGCACTGTGCATTATGTCAAATCATAAAAAAAAATGCACCGATCCACAACAATGAATTTGATTTGCTAAAATGGTATTGACAAGTTCAGTTTACAGATAGAACTGTGAAAGTCTATACTTTTTCAGTTACTTCAAAGGTCATGAATTATTAAGTTGGAACAAAGTTCTTTAAATAAAAAAAATTCTCACTCGCTTATAAGACGGGAAGCCACTTTGCGACAATAATCTGGTGATAAAAATCCCGTCTTGTAGGCAAGTATGTACGGTAAAGTGATATTTATCCTTTATCCGGCTATATGTATGATACGGATTCTGAAAACGTCCGATGTGATGCAAGATCTTGTATCACACTGAAGAATTCAACATTTGTGGTAGATGTGCATATAATATATGTAGGGTCTTACAAGAGTGGTGATTTAATCAAATATGGTATGAAATCATTTTTTGTGATCTTAATAGCAAAATCCCAAAACAAGTTTCATAGAATATGGCATGAAATCATCACGAGTATAAGATCCCTTTTATCACATTATTATAGCGCGCTCGTTTAATCAGAATCCTTCCAGGTCTTACTACACGTGTGTACATATAAGAAATTATGTTATGACTGTATTGCACTGGATACAAGCTGATATTTATTGCAGTATATCCCGATATTTATTCGTTTGCTTTTAAACCAATTTCTACTTGACCTACTCTCTATTTAACTCGAGTTGCTCTCTATTTAACTCGAGTTGCTCTCTATTTGTACAGTTGATGTTCGCCTTCCGAGCACCAGTGAAATGTTTATTCAGAACTCGTTGTTGATTTTATTTGCCCTTGGTATCATCGCCTACGTGTCGCCATGGTTTCTGATTGCCCTTGTTCCCCTGGTTATCGGCTTCTTCATGCTAAATGTCATCTTCACGTCTGGCGTAAGTATAAATATCGTGGACGTACCGGTTTGTCGGTGAATAATTTGTATCAATCTCTTCTACAGCAGATGAATAAATATTACTATGTAAACCAAAACCAGATTAAATAGCAATTTTAAAGTAAAATTTCAATTTCACTAACATGGTAATTCAATATGGCGTTAAAAAGAGTACCTGTTTTCTGTCCACCAATCAAATATCCATATAACAGAAATGTTTTTTCCGGCATTTTCGCATGACTTGGCACGATTTGAATGAAATGTCACAAGCCCTACTTTCTAGGGAAAAATATATAACAAATATTACACATTGTTATCTACTCATTTTGCCTAAAGGTTAACAGACAAAAAAGATTACACATTGTTATCTACTCATTTCGCCTAAAGGTTAACAGACAAAAAAGATTACACATTGTTATCTACTCATTTCGCCTAAAGGTTAACAGACAAAAAATATTACACATTGTTATCTACTCATTTCGCCTAAAGGTTAACAGACAAAAAATATTACACATTGTTATCTACTCATTTCGCCTAAAGGTTAACAGACAAAAAATATTACACATTGTTATCTACTCATTTCGCCTAAAGGTTAAAAGACAAAAAATATTACACATTGTTATCTACTCATTTCGCCTAAAGGTTAACAGACAAAAAATATTACACATTGTTATCTACTCATTTCGCCTAAAGGTTAACAGACAAAAAATATTACACATTGTTATCTACTCATTTCGCCTAAAGGTTAACAGACAAAAAATATTACACATTGTTATCTACTCATTTCGCCTAAAGGTTAACAGACAAAAAATATTACACATTGTTATCTACTCATTTCGCCTAAAGGTTAACAGACAAAAAATATTACACATTGTTATCTACTCATTTCGCCTAAAGGTTAACAGACAAAAAATATTACACATTGTTATCTACTCATTTCGCCTAAAGGTTAACAGACAAAAAATATTTCTTTGTGTATTCTATCCGCTTTTCATAACGTCATATGAAAGACCTACTAGAAAATAATGAAAGTGATCAAACTATGATTATTTGTGAAGATTGTAATTATGTGTTTTTGTTGTTTTGTAGGTACGAGAGTTGATGCGCATGAACGCTATGACAAAATCTCCAGTGATTAGTCACGTGACCGCGACCGTACAAGGAATCAGCACAGTTTATGCATACGGGAAAACAGAGCAGTTTATTGACAAGTAAGTTCTACTTGTATTTTTATGAATTGCTAGTTAATATCTTACGAAACTGTGACAAAGCAGTGATGATGAGTGATGAAATAGTGATGATGCAATGATGAAATAGTGATGATGCAGTGATGAGAGTGATGATGCGTGATGATGCATGAGGAAGCAGTGATGATGCAGTGATGAGAGTGATGATGCATGAGGAAGCAGTGATGATGCATGAGGAAGCAGTGATGATGTGTGATGATGCAGTGACGATGCGTGATGAGGCAGTGATGATGTGTGATGAAGCAGTGATGATGCATGAGGAAGCAGTGATGATGCATGAGGAAGCAGTGATGATGCATGAGGAAGCAGTGATGATGTGTGATGATGCAGTGATGAGAGTGATGATGCATGAGGAAGCAGTGATGATGCGTGATGAAGCAGTGATGATGCATGAGGAAGCAGTGATGATGTGTGATGATGCAGTGATAAGAGTGATGATGCATGAGGAAGCAGTGATGATGCGTGATGAAGCAGTGATGATGTGTGATGAAGCAGTGATGAGAGTGATGATGCATGAGGAAGCAGTGATGATGTGTGATGATGCAGTGATGATGTGTGATGAGGCAGTGCGTGATGAAGCAATGATGATGCAGTGATGATGAATGATGAATCACTGATGATGCATGAAGATGCAGTGATGATGTGTGATGAGGCGGTGATGATGTGTGATGAAGCAGTGGTGATGGGTGATGAGGCAATGATGAAGCAGTGATGATGGGTGATGAGGCAGTGCGTGATGAAGCAATGATGATGCAGTGATGATGAATCACTGATGATGCATGAAGACGCAGTGATGATGTGTGATGATGCAGTGATGATGAGTGATGAAATAGTGCTGATGCAGTGATGATGCGTGATGAAGCAGTGATGATGCATGATGAATCAGTGATGATGCAATGATGAAGCAGTGATGATATAGTGACGATGCAGTGATTATACAGTGTTAATGCTTACTATGCTGTTCTTAAAGTCCCTATTTGTGTTTCCCCTTCAAATTAAAAAATATATATATATCAAATTTATGATAGGTTTAACTTTACAAAACCACCAGGGACCCTCCGTGGCAGGATGGTTAATTGATTTCAAACCATTTGACCCCTAACGGCTGTAGGTTCGAATCCCACTTGGGGTGTCAAATTCTATCAAGTGAGACAGCCAGCTTGCAGAAGGTCGGTGGTTCTATCACCAATATTAATAAAACATGTTAAAAGTGATGAACGCACATTAAAGAATAATTCAGTTTTATTTTACAACGATTGCGAAGCAAGTTCTAACAACTTATATTAATCACTTTCGTTGGCGCAAATGAAAGCGTATATTGTGGTCATTCGTGTGGGAGGAAACCGGAGTATCCGGAGAAAACTAACCTGTCCGATCACCGTACCATCTCACATACTTCCCGGTCCGAGGATAGAACCCGGGTTGCATTGGTGAGAAGCGAGCGCGCTAACCACTGTGCTAATCGGACAGCCGAATTAAAGAATAATTAAGAAATAATATTTGTCTTTCAGTTATTTATTGGCAAATATAACGTGGTTTTTTGACAAAATAGTTGGTGTTATAAGTAAAAGTAAAGTAAAGTGTTTGTTTATTATAGTGTCACCCCTATTTAAAGGGCCAGCCATTTCTGACTTATGAGACACCTCTTTTTTATGAACATCAGTACTTCCTGAATCCTATGCTTGTGTGCCAGACGTCAGGCTGGTAGGCAATCGGTAACCATTATTTAACTAGCTGGCGGCTCACCAACTGGCCATATCAGAATGAACCCCTGACGAGATTCGAACCTTCGACCTCCTGCTCCGTAGGCTACGGAGACGGTTATATATTACAAAGCAAAAATGATGTCACAAAACTACAAATATTCTAGTAAAAGGATGTCACATTTGACATCACACGCTAAACCATGTTTTATTGTAGATTTAAACACGGTAACATCACACGCTAAACCATGTTTTATTGTAGATTTAAACATGGTAACATCACACGCTAAACCATGTTTTATTGTAGATTTAAACACGGTAACATCACACGCTAAACCATGATTTATTGTAGATTTAAACACGGTAACATCACACGCTAAACCATGTTTTATTGTAGATTTAAACACGGTAACATCACACGCTAAACAATGTTTTATTGTAGATTTAAACACGGTAACATCACACGCTAAACAATGTTTTATTGTAGATTTAAACACGGTAACATCACACGCTAAACCATGATTTATTGTAGATTTAAACACGGTAACATCACATGCTAAACCATGGTTTATTGTAGATTTAAACACGGTAACATCACACGCTAAACAATGGTTTATTGTAGATTTAAACATGGTAACATCACACGCTAAACCATGATTTATTGTAGATTTAAACACGGTAACATCACACGCTAAACCATGGTTTATTGTAGATTTAAACACGGTAACATCACATGCTAAACAATGATTTATTGTAGATTTAAACATGGTAACATCACACGCTAAACCATGATTTATTGTAGATTTAAACACAGTAACATCACACGCTAAACAATGGTTTATTGTAGATTTAAACAAGGTAACATCACACGCTAAACAATGGTTTATTGTAGATTTAAACACGGTAACATCACACGCTAAACAATGGTTTATTGTAGAATTAAACAGACGGTAACATCACACGCTAAACCATGGTTTATTGTAGATTTAAACACGGTAACATCACACGTTAAACAATGGTTTATTGTAGATTTAAACACGGTAACATCACACGCTAAACAATGATTTATTGTAGATTTAAACATTGTAACATCACACGCTAAACCATGATTTATTGTAGATTTAAACACAGTAACATCACACGCTAAACAATGGTTTATTGTAGATTTAAACAAGGTAACATCACACGCTAAACAATGGTTTATTGTAGATTTAAACATGGTAACATCACACGCTAAACAATGGTTTATTGTAGATTTAAACACGGTAACATCACACGCTAAACAATGGTTTATTGTAGATTTTAACACGGTAACATCACACGCTAAACCATGATTTATTGTAGATTTAAACACGGTAACATCACACGCTAAACAATGGTTTATTGTAGATTTAAACACGGTAACATCACACGCTAAACAATGATTTATTGTAGATTTAAACACGGTAAATTCCTACTTTGCGTAAACAGACAAAATGCCGAGTCGTGTTAGAAAATTGCTTATAAGTTACGACAATATCATTTTATAGTTCCATTTTCAGAAAAAAATAGCATTAGATCACAGAGTATTTCTTTGTTGTCAGATTTAACAAGTTACTGGACAAGAATTCTGGGTATTTCTACCTATTTTACTGTTCCAATCGGTGGTTGGCGTTCCGTCTCGATCTGATGAGCACGTTTGTTGTGACGTTCACGGGTATGTGTATCGTGCTGACGTACGACAGTCTGACGCCAGCGCTCGCAGGGTTAGCCTTGTCCTTCTCAATCCAGGTACGTTATGTAGCATAGAACAGAACAGAACAGAACAAATTTTTTTGTTAGATTTAAGCATTAGTTTATACAAATTGATTTTAGCTCGATTGCGAAACAAGTTCTTAAAACTTATATTAATCACTCTCGAGACCTCATTCCTGATGGAATGCATCGCCACGAGGGAGAGAGAAGAGGCAACGTGGAATTTAAATGCCTTGCCTAAGGGCACAATCGTAACGGTTCCAGTGGGGTTCGAAATCCGATTTAAGCATTACATAGCTCATCATCATAATAATACATATACAATTTGCATGCAATGAAAAAATAATAGTCATTAATATATGAAGAGTGTTTAACTGATGGTAGATAAACATGTTGATTAAAATGTTTCCAATGTGAGAGTGTTAGACTGATGGTAGATAAACATGTTGATTAAAATGTTTCCAATGTGAGAGTGTTAGACTGATGGTAGATAAACATGTTGATTAAAATGTTTCCAATGTGAGAGTGTTAGACTGATGGTAGATAAACATGTTGATTAAAATGTTTCCAATGTGAGAGTGTTAGACTGATGGTAGATATACATGTTGATTAAAATGTTTCCAATGTGAGAGTGTTAGACTGATGGTAGATATACATGTTGATTAAAATGTTTCCAATGTGAGAGTGTTAGACTGATGGTAGATAAACATGTTGATTAAAATGTTTCCAATGTGAGAGTGTTAGACTGATGGTAGATATACATGTTGATTCAAGTGTTTCCAATGTGAGAGTGTTAGACTGATGGTAGATATACATGTTGATTAAAGTGTTTCCAATGTGAGAGTGTTATGAGAGATACTAGATAGGAATTATCTCAGTATCTCTATTTTAATTAAATTTTATGTAGAGCAAATTAAATTGAAATATTTTCAAATGGTGTTGTACATCTTGTGGTGTACTTGGCACAGCGTGTTAGGTAGCTGTATAAAATGTTTACTTTCTTAACCCATTTCATTCTGGATACCGTTCAAACAGTATTTGCAAAGAACATAGAGCCAGATCAACTGCCACGGAACGTACCGTCTGATCAGGCTCTATGCTGTTTGCTATTCAGATGATCTTGGACACTTGGCTATGTAGCAAACAACATAGATCCTGATCAGCACACAGCGTCACGCTGCGGCTGATCTGGATCTATGTTGCTTGCAAAAGCCTTTAAATGTATCCAGAATGAAATGGGTTAATTATAATAGCACGTGTGTGTTGCAAATTTACAAAGTATATATATTTACACATATTGTACAATACATATGTTTATGTTAAATGGTAGGTGTGTTAAATATAAAGAAAGATGAGAAAGTGTGAGTAGTATGTTTAGTATTATCTTTGTTTGAATAAATGCATGTATCTATTACAGTATATCAATCATGTGTCGTGAAAACATATCAATGAATACATGAACAATTATAAACTTACTCATTTTAATCTTTACAACGTTCTATACATATATTATAAAATTAGTCCGTATTGATATACATAATTTTCAAAAATAATTATAATTTATTATTTTATGCTTTCAATGAAATGTAAAAATTTATTAGTGAAATAAAATATGTTATTTTCCATTGGTTGAAAGCAGTGGAATAGCACATTTGATTTCTCATTGCTTTGCACGTGTTGTACCTAGCTGCTGCATGTTGAAATGTTGTCACTTCGAAAAATTTCTGACTCAAGCTGTTGGTGAAGTTGTATTGTGTTGCCCTGTGAGTTTTGATGGGAGTGATTTAACAGGAGAGTTCTGTTTTTCTACCTGAAATTCCACAATGACCTGTTTCATACCTGAAATTCCACATTGACATGTTTTTCTACCTGAAATTCCACATTGACATGTTTTTCTACCTGAAATTCCACATTGACATGTTTTTCTACCTGAAATTCCACATTAACATGTTTTTCTACCTGAAATTCCACAATGACCTGTTTCATACCTGAAATTCCACATTGACATGTTTTTCTACCTGAAATTCCACATTGACATGTTTTTCTACCTGAAATTCCACATTGACATGTTTTTCTACCTGAAATTCCACATTGACATGTTTTTCTACCTGAAATTCCACAATGACCTGTTTCATACCTGAAATTCCACATTGACATGTTTTTCTACCTGAAATTCCACATTAACATGTTTTTCTACCTGAAATTCCACAATGACCTGTTTCATACCTGAAATTCCACATTGACATGTTTTTCTACCTGAAATTCCACATTGACATGTTTTTCTACCTGAAATTCCACATTGACATGTTTTTCTACCTGAAATTCCACAATGACCTGTTTCATACCTGAAATTCCACATTGACATGTTTTTCTACCTGAAATTCCACATTAACATGTTTTTCTACCTGAAATTCCACAATGACCTGTTTCATACCTGAAATTCCACATTGACATGTTTTTCTACCTGAAATTCCACATTGACATGTTTTTCTACCTGAAATTCCACATTGACATGTTTTTCTAACTGAAATTCCACAATGACCTGTTTCATACCTGAAATTCCACATTGACATGTTTTTCTACCTGAAATTCCACATTAACATGTTTTTCTACCTGAAATTCCACATTGACATGTTTTTCTACCTGAAATTCCACATTAACATGTTTTTCTACCTGAAATTCCACAATGACCTGTTTCATACCTGAAATTCCACATTGACATGTTTTTCTACCTGAAATTCCACATTGACATGTTTTTCTACCTGAAATTCCACATTGACATGTTTTTCTACCTGAAATTCCACATTGACATGTTTTTCTACCTGAAATTCCACAATGACCTGTTTCATACCTGAAATTCCACATTGACATGTTTTTCTACCTGAAATTCCACATTAACATGTTTTTCTACCTGAAATTCCACAATGACCTGTTTCATACCTGAAATTCCACATTGACATGTTTTTCTACCTGAAATTCCACATTGACATGTTTTTCTACCTGAAATTCCACATTGACATGTTTTTCTACCTGAAATTCCACATTGACCTGTTTCTACCTGAAATTCCACATTGACATGTTTTTCTACCTGAAATTCCACATTGACATGTTTTTCTACCTGAAATTCCACAATGACCTGTTTCATACCTGAAATTCCACATTGACATGTTTTTCTACCTGAAATTCCACATTGACATATTTTTCTACCTGAAATTCCACATTAACATGTTTTTCTACCTGAAATTCCACATTGACATGTTTTTCTACCTGAAATTCCACAATGACCTGTTTCATACCTGAAATTCCACATTGACATGTTTTTCTACCTGAAATTCCACAATGACATGTTTTTCTACCTGAAATTCCACAATGACCTGATTCATACCTGAAATTCCACATTGACATGGAATTTCAGGTGACATGTTTTTCTACCTGAAATTCCACATTGACATGTTTTTCTACCTGAAATTCCACATTGACCTGATTCATACCTGAAATTCCACATTGACATGTTTTTCTACCTGAAATTCCACATTGACCTGTTTCATACCTGAAATTCCACATTGACCTGATTCATACCTGAAATTCCACATTGACCTGATTCATACCTGAAATTCCACATTGACCTGATTCATACCTGAAATTCCACAATGACATGATTCATACCTGAAATTCCACATTGACATGATTCATACCTGAAATTCCCCATTGACCTGATACATACCTGAAATTCCACATTGACCTGATACATACCTGAAATTCCCCATTGACCTGATACATACCTGAAATTCCACATTGACCTGATACATACCTGAAATTCCCCATTGACCTGATACATACCTGAAATTCCACAATGACCTGTTTTAGGATCCTTAATTTCCCATTCAATTCCCTTCCACAGAAACCCAAATCAGTCACAAAGTAAACTAAATCTATCCTATTTCGAGACATTGTGCACATAATTATGACTATATATTTCAGATGACCGGATTGTTCCAGTTTACAATCAGACAGGCTATTGAAAGCGAGGCTAAGTTTGTAGCTGTACAAAGACTCCAGCATTATTCAACGGTAAATGTGTGTACAGACGGATCTGTAGTCCAGTGGTAACATGCTGGACTGGTAATCCAGGGATCGCAGGTTCGATCCCCCGTCTGACCCTAATAAAATTAACAGTCTTTCAGATGGGACTTTAAACCGAGGTCTCGTGTCAGTGCACGTAAAAGAACCAGAGGAGACTCTGGAGTGGGTCTCTGTCTGTATCATTGCACTATCCTCCAAAATCTAAAATGACTAATCTCTTCAGGAGGCATCGCTCATATGGGCAACCGGTAGCGACGATAAATAAACGTAAAACACACACAATGGTAAATGTGACATCAACTGAGAAAATATGGTCAAATGATTAAAATTGATAACATACAGGGTTCATTCTAGGTCAGAATTTTTGGGAGAAGTGAGAAAGCGCGTGATTGCTTCCTTAAATGATGTTCTAATATACTTCCGCAAAATACGGTTAAAATGCACAGTACAACCATTAAATACAACATTTGAATAGAAGGAGTGCTTTATAATGGGCCAGTGTATCTTACTAGACAAAATTTTGTTTGAAAAAAACATATTTTAAAAAAAACAAACCACATCGCCCTCTAAACTGATCCCTGAACATAACTCAAGAATATAACGTTTTCTCAATGGCTGAACTCCTGATTACTCCGTGGAAATTGCAAACATTTTTCTTCGTTAGTTTTTCAGCAACAGGATTGAAAAGATTGAAGCATACATACATACATGCCATATCTTACAGCGCGAGACATTTCCTCTCCTGGAATTTGATGCTTTGGCGTGAGGACAAACTCTCCCGGTTTTTTAAAGCTAAATAACATGATTTAATTGAAAGAAACAAATTAGAACAACACAATCGGAAATGGTTCTTTTTTCTTTAGTCACACACCGAATCCCTTTTTTGGCAAAATAGTAGTACACTGATATGGAAACGAGAACTTATACCTTACTGCTTTATAACTTTTGTTTCATTCATTCTTTCAGTTATCACCATGTTTCAATTATCGTTTCAATTATCACCATGTGTCAATTATCACCATGTTTCAGTTATCACCATGTTTCAATTATCAACATGTTTCTATTATCACCATGTTTCAATTATCACCATGTTTCAGTTATCACCATGTTTCAATTATCACCATGTTTCAATTATCACCATGTTTCAATTATCACCATGTTTCAATTATCACCATGTTTCTATTATCACCATGTTTCAGTTATCACCATGTTTAGAACCTTCGGTACTTCGTCTGTCAAGGTATATTCATATCTAAAAACCTATTTAATACATACACATACCACATAACTTTTATGCTAAACAATATGGGATACAAAATTATATCTATATTTGATGCGTGTACAATATTAATGTATAACTGTGTGTATGATATATATGTCTGAAAATAAACTAGGTTACCCGAATAGCCCCCCCCCCATCACAAAATAAATAAATTCTGGTACATCTGAACTCAAATTAAAGCTGTTAACAGGAAGCTATGATTTCAAATAAAGATTACCGTCCATAACTTGCCTATAAGATGACTCCCTACCATGGTCCTAAAATCTGTGGGTTTTGGCATGCACTCGCATATAAGACGGGTTGATAAAATGGACACCAGACCATGTATAAATTACATGTTAGGCCAGTGTAAGGTGAAGACATTTTCAGAGTCAGAGTGCTTTCTTTTCTAAAACCTAATTATGGATACTATTTAGTGTAAGTATATTTAAAGATAACGACCTATATACTACTGGTAGTATTTAACTGATAGTACTACTTTCCTCTAAAATCTCGTGCAAAAAATACGTTAACCCTTTCAACACCACAGACCTCTATATAGGCTTACAAAAAGTGTAGATCCAGATGAGCCGGCTCGTGATGAGCCGTCTCATCAGGATCTGCACTTTTTGCAAGTAGTATTACTAATTTTAGACAAAATTACCCATCTTGATAAATGAACTGGTCCGAATGTAATTTTCTTATTCATTTATTGGTCTAAGAATATCATGGACCAGTCCATGTCAGTCACTTGGTGTTGAATGGGTTAATGCAGGTTGCTTAACCCTTTCAACACCACATACCTCTATATAGGCTTACAAAAAGTGTAGATCCAGATGAGCCGGCTCGTGACGAGCCGTCTCATCAGGATCTGCACTTTTTGCAAGTAGTATTACTAATTTTAGACAAAATTACCCATCTTGATAAATGAACTGGTCCGAATGTAATTTTCTTATTCATTTATTGGTCTAAGAATATCATGGACCAGTCCATGTCAGTCACTTGGTGTTGAATGGGTTAATGCAGGTTGCTTAACCCTTTCAACACCACATACCTCTATATAGGCTTACAAAAAGTGTAGATCCAGATGAGCCGGCTCGTGACGAGCCGTCTCATCAGGATCTGCACTTTTTGCAAATAGTATTACTAATTTTAGACAAAATTACCCATCTTGATAAATGAACTGGTCCGAATGTAATTTTCTTATTCATTTATTGGTCTAAGAATATCATGGACCAGTCCATGTCAGTCACTGGTGTTGAATGGGTTAATGCAGGTTGCTTAACCCTTTCAACACCACATACCTCTATATAGGCTTACAAAAAGTGTAGATCCAGATGAGCCGGCTCGTGACGAGCCGTCTCATCAGGATCTGCACTTTTTGCAAATAGTATTACTAATTTTAGACAAAATTACCCATCTTGATAAATGAACTGGTCCGAATGTAATTTTCTTATTCATTTATTGGTCTAAGAATATCATGGACCAGTCCATGTCAGTCACTTGGTGTTGAATGGGTAATGCAGGTTGCTTAACCCTTTCAACACCACATACCTCTATATAGGCTTACAAAAAGTGTAGATCCAGATGAGCCGGCTCGTGACGAGCCGTCTCATCAGGATCTGCACTTTTTGCAAATAGTATTACTAATTTTAGACAAAATTACCCATCTTGATAAATGAACTGGTCCGAATGTAATTTTCTTATTCATTTATTGGTCTAAGAATATCATGGACCAGTCCATGTCAGTCACTTGGTGTTGAATGGGTTAATGCAGGTTGCTTAACCCTTTCAACACCACATACCTCTATATAGGCTTACAAAAAGTGTAGATCCAGATGAGCCGGCTCGTGACGAGCCGTCTCATCAGGATCTGCACTTTTTGCAAATAGTATTACTAATTTTAGACAAAATTACCCATCTTGATAAATGAACTGGTCCGAATGTAATTTTCTTATTCATTTATTGGTCTAAGAATATCATGGACCAGTCCATGTCAGTCACTTGGTGTTGAATGGGTTAATGCAGGTTGCTTAACCCTTTCAACACCACATACCTCTATATAGGCTTACAAAAAGTGTAGATCCAGATGAGCCGGCTCGTGACGAGCCGTCTCATCAGGATCTGCACTTTTTGCAAATAGTATTACTAATTTTAGACAAAATTACCCATCTTGATAATGAACTGGTCCGAATGTAATTTTCTTATTCATTTATTGGTCTAAGAATATCATGGACCAGTCCATGTCAGTCACTTGGTGTTGAATGGGTTAATGCAGGTTGCTTAACCCTTTCAACACCACATACCTCTATATAGGCTTACAAAAAGTGTAGATCCAGATGAGCCGGCTCGTGACGAGCCGTCTCATCAGGATCTGCACTTTTTGCAAGTAGTATTACTAATTTTAGACAAAATTACCCATCTTGATAAATGAACTGGTCCGAATGTAATTTTCTTATTCATTTATTGGTCTAAGAATATCATGGACCAGTCCATGTCAGTCACTTGGTGTTGAATGGG
>CM026389.1:58119167-58172011 GCA_014843695.1 Archivesica marissinica | reverse complement strand
TTAATCATTGAGGCTCATGAATGAAATTACACAACGACCTACACACGACATTTTTCAAAACGTTTGATTGTTCATAGATATGAATGAGCTAGCATGAGAACTACTCATATATCATTCATTTATTTGCTTTCAAATTATCCTTTTCAAAGTTCATACGTACACGCTTCTCCGAAACTACTCCATTATAAACCATGTTTTCACTTTTTCCCAATACATGTATATGTATTTTATCTGTATATGCTATAAGCATCAGCTGATGTCTTAATGCAATAAATGTTGTTGTTGTTGTTGTTATTTAACATATTTAAGCACTCGCTTAAAGACGGGGGAGGTCACTTTGAGGTCATAATCTTGTGGTAGAAAGCTTGTCGGGTATGTATAGGAAAAAATGATGAAAAATGTGATATTTTCAGGAAGTTGAATCGGAAACGCCGGCAATAATCAAAGATAAGAGACCCCCAGCAGCCTGGCCAAAACCAGGGGTGATTAAATTTGAGAAATACAAGATGAGATATCGAGATAATCTCCCCTTAGCGCTTAAAGGTGTTGGTTTTACCGTCCGAGCCAAGGAGAAGATTGGCATTGTGGGTCGATCAGGATCGGGTAAGTGTTTTGTGTGATATATTCTACTATATTCCACACTTCTTGCTTGCTTCATAAGGAATTATATAGCCTGGGTTCCAGTTTTTCACTTATTAACTTCTAGCCAAATGACAGCCTGGGGAAACTGGATTTCCGATCGTAGCGCCATCTACTTACACCCACTTTTTTTGAGGGTGTAGATTTGAAGAACGACAACTCTTCTCTACAAGATAATATTGCTAAATATAGAAACGGAATTATATCGGAAATCGCCAAACAGGCACGATTATACACGATTGTTTCCGAATATACACGAATGTTCCCGTAGACTCATTTACATTTAATGTCCCGTTTCTGTGTTATATCGATGAGATGGCGGAAATCGCCGAACAGGCATGAATATATACGATCATTTCCGAAATATACACGAATGTTCCTGTAGACTCGATTACATATAATGTCCCGTTTCTGTGTTATATCGACGAGATGGCGAATTTTAAATATAACTTTAGATGGTAATGGATCGATTCGGCGTAATTGAACTAAGGATGCCTTAAATATTGAGTAAATATGTCAAATCAGACGCACATTGTACTTTTTAAAACTATTTATCGTTTCGTTGACCCGTATAACAATGGCGGCCAATTATAAAGTTTTATCAGCATTGCAGTGCCTCGCTTTCGATTCAAGTATGTCATTACTTAAGTCACGTGCTAATAGGCCTATTAATAGGATTATTAATTTCACGGGAAACCCCGCCAGTTTCCCCAGGCGTTGATATGTTCAGAAACTCAATATGGCCCAATTAATAGTCTCGGTGTTAAAATATATTTATTTGACTGACCAGGCAAAATATATCGACGCCTGTTCCCAGGCTTGGAATTATAGTCAGATAAAGAAAAGAGGAAATTTGTTTATGTAAAAAGAAATTAGTAGGGTTTTACTAATACCAATAGTCCGCCTCCGTGGACAGTTGTTACGGTTGCTTACTTGCATGCCACTGTAACCTATCATCACTGATGGGCACGGGTTCAAGCCCCGCTCAGGCCGTGTCTCATTTATATGAATAAGTTGGCAGTTTCTTACCAAGTACTGGTTAACCGCTGGAGCCTGCCCATGAAAGATGTTGTTCGGTCAACTTTCAGCCGGCAATATAGCCCAAATTGCAAGCATAAACCCTGGACAAACAAAATCAATAAAGGCAGAGGTGGCATGAAAATGGCAAGTTCCAGTAACATACCGTACAGACCATAAAAGTCATTTTATCTTTCAAAAATCCTCTTTCATTAAGGATATGGCATAATTTATTGTTAATACATTGAGCAATGTTATATACAGTCAAACCTGTGTTAGTGGTCACCTCCATTAAGCAGCCAACCTGTATTAAGCAGCCAGTTTCCAGATTCCCAATATGTTGTTTTATTATATATTTGACCTCTATTAAGCAACCACCTGTGCTAAGCAGCCTCTTTCTGTGATTCCCTTGGCTGGCCATCATAATTATATTGTCGACCCACCCCTCTTTATATCTTACTTAATTATGCATTAATTGGAGTTTAGCTTAATTATGCGTTAATTAGAGTTTAACTTAATTATGCATTAATTGGAGTTTAACTTAATTATGCGTTACTTGGAGTTTAACTTAATTATGCATTAATTGGAGTTTAACTTAATTATGCGTTAATTGGAGTTTAACTTAATTATGCGTTAATTGGAGTTTACTTAATTATGCGTTAATTGGAGTTTAATTTAATTATGCGTTAATTTGAGCTTAACTTAATTATGCGTTAATTAAAGCGTAATTAATTGTTAAATCATCACCACAACCATTCACCTCTGTAGAATCGAATCCCAGTGGGGGGGGCGAATTCCTTCATACCTGGGGAAACTATTCCTTCATACCTGGGGAAACTATTCCTTCATACCTGGGGAAACTATTCCTTCATACCTGGGGAAACTATTCCTTCATACCTGGGGAAACTATTCCTTCATACCTGGGGAAACTATTCCTTCATACCTGGGGAAACTATTGGCAGAAGTTTGGTGGTTCTACCCAGGCATCCTTCCATATGTCCACCAATAATAGCTGCAGTGTCGCCATATGTCTGAGATACTGCTCGGAATCCAGGGTATTCCTCCACCAATAATAGCTGCAGTGTCGCCATATGTCTGAGATACTGCTCGGAATCCAGGGTATTCCTCCACCAATAATAGCTGCAGTGTCGCCATATGTCTGAGATACTGCTCGGAATCCAGGGTATTCCTCCACCAATAATAGCTGCAGTGTCGCCATATGTCTGAGATACTGCTCGGAATCCAGGGTATTCCTCCACCAATAATAGCTGCAGTGTCGCCATATGTCTGAGATACTGCTCGGAATCCAGGGTATTCCTCCACCAATAATAGCTGCAGTGTCGCCATATGTCTGAGATACTGCTCGGAATCCAGGGTATTCCTCCACCAATAATAGCTGCAGTGTCGCCATATGTCTGAGATACTGCTCGGAATCCAGGGTATTCCTCCACCAATAATAGCTGCAGTGTCGCCATATGTCTGAGATACTGCTCGGAATCCAGGGTATTCCTCCACCAATAATAGCTGCAGTGTCGCCATATGTCTGAGATACTGCTCGGAATCCAGGGTATTCCTCCACCAATAATAGCTGCAGTGTCGCCATATGTCTGAGATACTGCTCGGAATCCAGGGTATTCCTCCACCAATAATAGCTGCAGTGTCGCCATATGTCTGAGATACTGCTCGGAATCCAGGGTATTCCTCCACCAATAATAGCTGCAGTGTCGCCATATGTCTGAGATACTGCTCGGAATCCAGGGTATTCCTCCACCAATAATAGCTGCAGTGTCGCCATATGTCTGAGATACTGCTCGGAATCCAGGGTATTCCTCCACCAATAATAGCTGCAGTGTCGCCATATGTCTGAGATACTGCTCGGAATCCAGGGTATTCCTCCACCAATAATAGCTGCAGTGTCGCCATATGTCTGAGATACTGCTCGGAATCCAGGGTATTCCTCCACCAATAATAGCTGCAGTGTCGCCATATGTCTGAGATACTGCTCGGAATCCAGGGTATTCCTCCACCAATAATAGCTGCAGTGTCGCCATATGTCTGAGATACTGCTCGGAATAGCATCCAGGGTATTCCTCCACCAATAATAGCTGCAGTGTCGCCATATGTCTGAGATACTGCTCGGAATAGCATCCAGGGTATTCCTCCACCAATAATAGCTGCAGTGTCGCCATATGTCTGAGATACTGCTCGGAATCCAGGGTATTCCTCCACCAATAATAGCTGCAGTGTCGCCATATGTCTGAGATACTGCTCGGAATCCAGGGTATTCCTCCACCAATAATAGCTGCAGTGTCGCCATATGTCTGAGATACTGCTCGGAATCCAGGGTATTCCTCCACCAATAATAGCTGCAGTGTCGCCATATGTCTGAGATACTGCTCGGAATCCAGGGTATTCCTCCACCAATAATAGCTGCAGTGTCGCCATATGTCTGAGATACTGCTCGGAATCCAGGGTATTCCTCCACCAATAATAGCTGCAGTGTCGCCATATGTCTGAGATACTGCTCGGAATCCAGGGTATTCCTCCACCAATAATAGCTGCAGTGTCGCCATATGTCTGAGATACTGCTCGGAATCCAGGGTATTCCTCCACCAATAATAGCTGCAGTGTCGCCATATGTCTGAGATACTGCTCGGAATCCAGGGTATTCCTCCACCAATAATAGCTGCAGTGTCGCCATATGTCTGAGATACTGCTCGGAATCCAGGGTATTCCTCCACCAATAATAGCTGCAGTGTCGCCATATGTCTGAGATACTGCTCGGAATCCAGGGTATTCCTCCACCAATAATAGCTGCAGTGTCGCCATATGTCTGAGATACTGCTCGGAATCCAGGGTATTCCTCCACCAATAATAGCTGCAGTGTCGCCATATGTCTGAGATACTGCTCGGAATCCAGGGTATTCCTCCACCAATAATAGCTGCAGTGTCGCCATATGTCTGAGATACTGCTCGGAATCCAGGGTATTCCTCCACCAATAATAGCTGCAGTGTCGCCATATGTCTGAGATACTGCTCGGAATCCAGGGTATTCCTCCACCAATAATAGCTGCAGTGTCGCCATATGTCTGAGATACTGCTCGGAATCCAGGGTATTCCTCCACCAATAATAGCTGCAGTGTCGCCATATGTCTGAGATACTGCTCGGAATCCAGGGTATTCCTCCACCAATAATAGCTGCAGTGTCGCCATATGTCTGAGATACTGCTCGGAATGTCCAGGGTATTCCTCCACCAATAATAGCTGCAGTGTCGCCATATGTCTGAGATACTGCTCGGAATAGCATCCAGGGTATTCCTCCACCAATAATAGCTGCAGTGTCGCCATATGTCTGAGATACTGCTCGGAATAGCATCCAGGGTATTCCTCCACCAATAATAGCTGCAGTGTCGCCATATGTCTGAGATACTGCTCGGAATAGCATCCAGGGTATTCCTCCACCAATAATAGCTGCAGTGTCGCCATATGTCTGAGATACTGCTCGGAATAGCATCCAGGGTATTCCTCCACCAATAATAGCTGCAGTGTCGCCATATGTCTGAGATACTGCTCGGAATAGCATCCAGGGTATTCCTCCACCAATAATAGCTGCAGTGTCGCCATATGTCTGAGATACTGCTCGGAATAGCATCCAGGGTATTCCTCCACCAATAATAGCTGCAGTGTCGCCATATGTCTGAGATACTGCTCGGAATAGCATCCAGGGTATTCCTCCACCAATAATAGCTGCAGTGTCGCCATATGTCTGAGATACTGCTCGGAATAGCATCCAGGGTATTCCTCCACCAATAATAGCTGCAGTGTCGCCATATGTCTGAGATACTGCTCGGAATAGCATCCAGGGTATTCCTCCACCAATAATAGCTGCAGTGTCGCCATATGTCTGAGATACTGCTCGGAATGTCCAGGGTATTCCTCCACCAATAATAGCTGCAGTGTCGCCATATGTCTGAGATACTGCTCGGAATCCAGGGTATTCCTCCACCAATAATAGCTGCAGTGTCGCCATATGTCTGAGATACTGCTCGGAATCCAGGGTATTCCTCCACCAATAATAGCTGCAGTGTCGCCATATGTCTGAGATACTGCTCGGAATCCAGGGTATTCCTCCACCAATAATAGCTGCAGTGTCGCCATATGTCTGAGATACTGCTCGGAATCCAGGGTATTCCTCCACCAATAATAGCTGCAGTGTCGCCATATGTCTGAGATACTGCTCGGAATCCAGGGTATTCCTCCACCAATAATAGCTGCAGTGTCGCCATATGTCTGAGATACTGCTCGGAATCCAGGGTATTCCTCCACCAATAATAGCTGCAGTGTCGCCATATGTCTGAGATACTGCTCGGAATCCAGGGTATTCCTCCACCAATAATAGCTGCAGTGTCGTGTGCCATATGTCTGAGATACTGCTCGGAATCCAGGGTATTCCTCCACCAATAATAGCTGCAGTGTCGCCATATGTCTGAGATACTGCTCGGAATCCAGGGTATTCCTCCACCAATAATAGCTGCAGTGTCGCCATATGAACTAAGCTGTTTGTGCAACTTTAAATCTTGAAAACAAAACAAATCATCACGTAATGTCTGACGTCATTGTCCACCATTTTGGTACAAACTGAAAAAGTTACTCAAACGAAAGAAAACTGATAACGAAAATTACCAAGAAGATGAGGTACATGTACATGACATTTTCTTTACGGTAGTAACGGCTTTTAAGATCTTGTATCACACTGAAGAGTACAACATGTAATTGTCGTGCATTTGTGATGCGCATATAATAAATATCATTTATAGCACGGAAAGACTTGAAACTGGCTTTGAATGAATGTTACAACAACCTTCATTTTAGTTTAATCATATTTTATTGCATTCATTCTATATATACAATGTACAGAACATAACCAATGAACACACTTGTATAATTATGCATAGTATATCAGTTTAATCATATTTTATTGCATTCATTCTATATATACAATGTACAGAACAAAACCAATGAACACACTTGTATAATTATGCATAGTATATAAGTTTAATCATATTTTATTGCATTCATTCTATATATACAATGTACAATACAAGACAAATGAACACACTTGTATAATTATGCATAGTATATACGATTTATATCATTGTTGTGCAAAAGATGTGTCAATAAATGTTGAAGCAAATGGGTTGGGCACAAGTTTTAACAACATTAGTTACGGCCCTCCCCAAAATACTAGATTGTAACAAACCTTCATTTAATACCACTATACTATACCAGTTTGGTTCAAATCCCACTTGGGGTGTCAAATTCTTTCATGTGAGGAAGCTATCCATCTGGCGTGCGGTAGGTCAGTGGTTCTACTCTGCTGCCCGTCCGTTCCTGCAATACTGATTGATGGGGCACCATTGGTCTTCCTACAACAGTACTGATTAATGGGGCACCATTGGTCCTCCTACAACAATACTGATTGATGGGGCACCATTGGTCCTCCTACAACAATACTGATTGATGGGGCACCATTGGTCCTCCTACAACAATACTGATTGATGGGGCACCATTGGTCCTCCTACAACAATACTGATTGATGGGGCACCATTGGTCTTCCTACAACAATACTGATTGATGGGGCACCATTGGTCTTCCTACAACAATACTAGCTGTTGGTGCCACTTGAAGCCACAAAAACACAAACATAAAAATGATATCAGTTTTCAAAATACAACACAGTCAAACCTGTCTTAAGCAGCCAGCCATGGGAGTCACAGAAAGTGGCTACTTAATAGAGGTCAAATGTATAATAAAACAGCATATTAGTAATCTGGAAACTGGCTGCTTAATACAGGTTGGCTGCTTAATAGAGGTGACCACTAACACAGGTTTGACTATATGCTAAATTTGATCAGTGTGATGTTAGATCTATATTTAGCAACTTGAGAACTAAAGTGTGATCCATGTTCTAAAGTTAGCAATTTGTTGTAATAACATAATTATGAATTATATCATTCCAGGAAAATCTTCATTAGGTGTCGCCTTATTCCGATTGGTTGAGCCGGCCTCGGGCACAATATACATAGATGACATAGATATAACGCAAATAGGTTTAGAAGATCTGAGATCAAGACTAGCTATCATTCCACAAGATCCAGTGCTCTTTGTTGGAACAGTACGGTAAATCATATATCTAGATCATACAAGCACTAAGTAACATTGATTTTATACATCTTCATTACATTCTACTGCTGAATTCAAGTTAAATGTTGTGTCTTCGTGACTTTCTACTGATGAATTCAAGTTAAATGTTGTGTCTTCGTGACATTCTACTGATGAATTCAAATTAAATGTTGTGTCTTCTTGACTTTCTACTGCTGAATTCAAGTTAAATGTTGTGTTGTCTTCGTGACTTTCTACTGCTGAATTCAAGTTAAATGTTGTGTCTTCGTGACTTTCTACTGCTGAACTCAAGTTAAATGTTGTGTCTTCGTGACTTTCTACTGCTGAATTCAAGTTAAATGTTGTGTCTTCGTGACTTTCTACTGCTGAATTCAAGTTAAATGTTGTGTTGTCTTCATGACTTTCTACTGCTGAATTCAAGTTAAATGTTGTGTCTTCGTGACATTCTACTGATGAATTCAAGTTAAATGTTGTGTTGTCTTCATGACTTTCTACTGATGAATTCTGAATTTTATGCCCCGAAGGGAGGCATATAGTTTTCTCACTGTCTGTGTGTCCGTCCGGCCCATTCATCCAAGTCATTATTTCCAGTCTGGGTTGTAACTTCATCAGCTATTGCTAACTTCGAGGGAATTCATCACCTACTGTGATATTTCTTTGTTTGCATCTATCTGCTTCAATAGTTGTCAAAATAACCCAATTTCTGAGGATAAAACACTTGTATTTTGCCTTACACCAACAGTCCCAGATATTGCTCAACGATTGCGAAGCAAGTTTAAACAACTTATATTAATAACTCTCGTTGGCGCGGATGAAAACGTAAATGTGGTCATTTGTGTGGGAGGAAACCGGAGTACCCAGAGAAAACCCAACTGTCCGATCTGGTGACCACCGTACCATCCGAGGATCGAACCCGGGTTGCATTGGTGAGAAGCGAGTGTGCTAATCGGACATCCTAATAGTGAAAATAAATGTGAACACTTCAGTAGATTCTCACTATTGTCAATCAGAAAAATTCATCGTAGAAAATACTTATATACATGCAAAATTTAATTAACTCTGCATGCTGGGTAAAATAATGGCTATAAATAGTTCAAATAATTGTAGCAGACATTCATTAATATGGTTTTCTTGTTAGAAACTGAAAACTCTGGAAATATATCATGGAATTTCATGTGTCATTGCATATTTGACATATTTTCCAGGGTCTGGTCGCCAATGTCGCCAATTGCGACAAAAAACAAATATTGGCTTCTTTTTTTAAAAAAATTTTTTTGGGCACATGTTTTGTCAAATTCATGGCTTCAATTATATATTTGTGTAATATATGGCTCATAATTGGCTCCAAGTTTTTTAAATTGGCTCCAGTGTTTTTCAATTGGTGACAGAAGTGGCGCAGACAAACATTCAGACAGAGGGAACCCTGTTTTCACCGCTAGCATGCAAAGAGAAATAATATTCACTTACATGTAGAAATTTGGTATTCTAGGTATAATTTAGATCCATTTGCTAAACACAAGGACAGTGAACTCTGGGAATCATTAGAAAAATGTCACGTGAAGGAGACGGTGAGTAAATTTCCACAAAAAAACCATCTCGGAAATTCAAGACTTTGTTAAGCAATTAACCCTTTCCTGCTCAGGATCTATGTTGTTTGCTATTCAGTCAAGTGTTTTAACTCCACTATCCGAATAGCAAACAGTATAGAGCCTGATCAGACAGCACGTTCTGTGCAGTCCTGTGCTGTTTGTATAAGTGATTTTATGTGCCGCAATAGTGCAAAGGGTTAAATTGATTGTCATCATGTCCGCCTCCGTGGTCGAGTGGTTAAGATCGCTGACTTGTATACCACTGTAACCTATCATCACTGATGGTCACGGGTTCGAGCCCCGCTCAGGTCGTGTCTCATTTATATAAAAAAGTTGGCAGTTTCTTACGGAGGTTGGTGCACCCAAGTACTGGTTAACCGCTGGAGCCTGCCCAGGAAAGGTGTTGTTAGGTAAACTGCCCGCCGGCGATATATAGCCCAAAATGGTACTGATGCAGGCGTAAAACCCGAAATATAACATATTATTGTCCCGTATAAATGAATTTTAAGTCGATTTCGCAAAGTAAAATCAGTCGCCGGAAATCGTGATAAAAAAGCTCACGTGAACATTATAAGATTTACAGTATATCTTTGTCTCTTAGTGAGGTAAAAACATATATCGGTATTTGACTTCAGTTTGCATAGTATACCAGTTATACCAGTATAACATTGCAGATATTAACAGAATATTATAAATTAACCAATATCGCAGTTGCAATATCCTCAAACATTGTGGCCATTTTATCGCACTGTATCTTTCATTATACAGTCAAACCTGTGTTAGTGATCACCTCCATTAAGCAGCCAACCTGTATTAAGCAGCCAACCTGTATTAAGCAGCCAGTTTCAAGATTCCCTTTATGTTGTTTTACTATACATTTGACTTCTATTAAGCAGCCACCTGTGCTAAGCAGCCACTTTCTCTGACTCCCTTGGATGGCTGCTTAAGACAGGTTTGACTGTATTATTGCTACCAAAATTACATGCTTTTTTTGTTTTTGTATTTTAATATCATTCATGTCATTCTATATTTCAATTGATATCTTCCTTACTTGCATGCCTATATCATCGATAGTTTGTATGTCGATTTATATCGAAAGTTATAGATTTTAAAGTTGGAGAGATATTAACCCTTTCAACACCACAGACCTCTAAATAGGCTTTCAAAAAGTGTAGATCCAGATGAGCCGGCTCGTAGCGAGCCGTCTCATCAGGATCTACACTTTTTGCCAGTAATATTTTTAAATAAAATTACCCATATTGATAAATGAACTGGTCCAAATGTAATTTTCTTATTAATTTATTGGTCTAATAATATCAAGGAACAGTCCATGTCAGTTACTTGGGGTTGAATGGGTTAATTTGCGATGATGCACACAACTCATGTCATCAACACCTCAATACAGAATTTCTATTTTCTTTCCAGATTTTAGCGTTAGAGTTGAAATTAGACCACATGGTTGTTGAAAATGGTGAGAATTTTTCAGTGGGAGAGAGGCAGCTATTGTGTATGGCCCGAGTTCTTCTTAGAAATAGCAAGGTGAGATGATGGAAGGCAGCTATAGTATGTCTTAGAAATGTCAACCTTCCAGGGACCTCGATTTTCAAAAATATTTCCGCTTAATATCTAGTGAAGAAATGTGTTTATAATTTATACAAATTAATTTAGCTCGATAGTAGAAATATGTTATTACAACTTAGATAAATCGCGCTTGAGACCTCATTCCTGATGGAATCCAACGCCATGAGGGAAAGAGTAGAGGAAATGTTGGGATTTAAGTGCCTTGCCTAAGGGCACAATCGAATTCACTACAGCTAGCTGCGTACCCCAGGCCTTTCACCTGAAGTGACCACGTTACCACTGTGCTATCAGGACTTCCACACTAATGGATGTATGGTCTTCAAACCTTTGATAGGAACATCGATCTAGGTCAATAGATGACCTCTATTGGTATTTGTGTAAGTGGGTCAGAGGTCGTGATCACATGACCTTACATCGAAATCCTGATATTGACACATTTGCACGTGGACTTCAATTCACATGTCCATGTGTTAAATCGCTGTACATTATTATCATTACCTACTGATTGACGTGTTCTGTTTTTAGAATGCATAACTCTATGCACTTATGATTATACAAGGGCCTCCGTGGCCAACGTTGGCCGATCGATTCGAGGGTCAGTTTAAACCACTGGTTTAAACTGCCCCGGTCAATACTGGTCGATTGGTGGTCAATATTAAAGCTTATTCATATTCTAGTATACCGGTAGATGTTATTATTAGGTAAGAATCGTGGCTGAGTGATTACTCTCAGTTACTTAAAATTAGGGATGGCAACGAACATTCGACTATTCGAATATTCGCTCGAACGTCCAAATATCCGAATACTATTCCAGTATTCGAATATTCGGGAAAAATATATAATATTTGCACAAATTATATAAACTGTCATAAATCCGACACGTTGCTTTCTTTTACAATTTGAAGCCATCATAAAACCTTCCAATACAAAAGAAATTGTCCCAGGATGTTTGAATAAACAATGTTGTGGTCGCATCCATGGCAAGTGTTAATTGACACTCTGCCATGTAATTGGATAATTACAGTAGGTGCTAAGGTGTTTAATTATGATGTCAAAACTGTTTAGACGAGAAAATTCCTTTGAAATATTACAGACAAGCTGCAACATCCACCCTGTGTTTCTTAAATTTATAATTAACTGCTCAAAATTACCCAGAAGTACTATATAAAATACGATCTTTATGATGTTGTCCTCAAAAAAATGCCGCCCACTCAGTCATACGTTTGGAAAGACTACAATCGCGCAGGGAATAAGAAAACTGCTAGGTGCAAATTGGATTTAACAGATTCGGGTACAAGATCAATCTGAATAATCATTTGAAAAACAAACACACTTCAACGGAAAGCAGTTCAAGTGACATCGGCTTCATTTGTGAAAACGCCCGTAAATGTACAGTGGCCGATAACAATAACTGAATGAATCGTCGTCATATTTGCATGGCCTTACAGGAAGAAGATGACGTTTAGTAATTTAAAAGTAGCTTAATTTGGCATTTCTTATAAGAGTTTGAGTGAATTTGAGTTGTTAATAAAATTAAACCGAATATTCGAATACCTTACTGACCGGATATTCGGATAGTGAAATCGCTATTCGTTGCCATCCCTACTTAAAATCCCACTGGGGATGTCGATTTATTTCATGTGAGGAAGCTATCCAGCTGGCTAGCGGTAAGTCGGTGGTTCTACCTGGGTGGAGGGGCACCCTGGCCTTCCTGCTCCAATACTAGGTGGTTCTACCTGTGTTCAGGGGCACCCTGGCCTTCCTGCTCCAATAATAGGTGGTTCTACCTGTGTGGAGGGGCACCCTGGCCTTCCTGCTCCAATACTAGGTGGTTCTACCTGTGTGGAGGGGCACCCTGGCCTTCCTGCTCCAATACTAGGTGGTTCTACCTGTGTGGAGGGGCACCCTGGCCTTCCTGCTCCAATACTAGGTGGTTCTACCTGTGTGGAGGGGCACCCTGGCCTTCCTGCTCCAATACTAGGTGGTTCTACCTGTGTGGAGGGGCACCCTGGCCTTCCTGCTCCAATACTAGGTGGTTCTACCTGTGTGGAGGGGCACTCTGGTCTTCCTGCTCCAATAATAGCTGCAGAGTCACCATATATCCTTCTATTGGCAGAGCAAATCGACATCATACTTCTCAGTATTTTCATCATGAAAAGTTTTTCCGATGAGACTATAAACCGACGAATATAGCCAACCTATCATCACTGATGGTCACGGGTTCGAGCCACTCTCGGGAAGTTGACAGTTTCTTACTGAGTTTTGTGCACCAAGTATTGGTTGACCGCTGGAGCCTGCCCAGGAAAAATGTTGTTAGGTAAACTGCCCGCCGGCGATATAGCCCAAAATGGTGCTGATGCAGGCGTGAAACCCGAACAAACAAACAAACAAACAAACAAACTACATGTAGTATTGTACACAGGCAAGCAAAAGAACCAGACCTTGAGAAAGTTAAATACAATGTATTGTTATCTTAGATACTGATGCTGGATGAGGCAACGGCGGCCATTGATACAGAAACAGATGCACTCGTACAACAAACAATCAAAGAAGCGTTTGCCGATTGTACAATGTTGATTATAGCTCATAGATTAAATACGGTACTAGGTTGTGATCGAATACTTGTGATGGAAGATGGAAAGGTGAGTATCATTTGAGTGTTCCGTGTTATTCTTTATTTTATTTTTTATTTTACGATTGCGAAGCAAGTTTTAACAACTTATATTAATCACTCTCGTTGGCTCGGATGAAAGCATATATGTGGTCATGCATGTAGGAGGAAACCGGAGTACCCGGAGAAAACCCACCTGTCCGATCTGGCGACCATCGTACCATCTCACATACATGTTCCGTGTTAAATATAGGTCATAGATTAAATACGGTACTAGGTTGTGATAGAATACTTATGGAAGCTGGAAAGGTGTTAATTAAAGCTCATATATTAAACTAGGTTGTGATAGAATCTTGATTTAAGGAATGAATCACAGGTTAATAGCGTCCATTGGTGGTATGAATTACATTGGGTGTGTTTAAAATGTGTGGTGACCAAAGGCCTCTATGCTAATTTTAGACACACCCTATGTAGTTCATACCTAGATGGAAACTATTAACCTGCGATTCATTCTTTAACTTCCATTACTGACACAGTTTTCTTTCATTTTTCAGGTTGTGGAATATGGGCGACCAAAGGACCTAATGGCTAGCAACAGCTCCAAGTTCAAGGCCATGTTAGACGCTGTGGATAAAGAACAGGAAAATTCGTGATGTTGTTATTTCCTGATGAAGCTTGAGTTGATTTGTACTAAATATGCTGTCAAGAGTTTCACAGCAGGTGATTTGTGTTGGCATTTCTCTGGACGTTGTTACCAGACCTAAATAAGTACTTCCCGGTGGTGTACACATGGAGATTCAATCCTCTATCAGTACTGTCCATTACGCCCAAGGGTTTAAGAACAATCAATTCTGTCCACTACACCTTGAGGTTTAAGTACAATCAGTACTGTCCATTACGCCCAAGGGTTTAAGAACAATCAGTACTGTCCATTACGCCCAAGGGTTTAAGAACAATCAATTCTGTCCACTACACCCTGAGGTTTAAGTACAATCAGTACTGTCCATTATGCCCAAGGGTTTAAGAACAATCAGTACTGTCCATTACGCCCAAGGGTTTAAGAACAATCAATTCTGTCCACTACACCTTGAGGTTTAAGTACAATCAGTACTGTCCATTACGCCCAAGGGTTTAAGAACAATCAATTCTGTCCACTACACCCTGAGGTTTAAGTACAATCAGTACTGTCCATTACGCCCAAGGGTTTAAGAACAATCAATTCTGTCCACTACACCTTGAGGTTTAAGTACAATCAGTACTGTCCATTATGCCCAAGGGTTTAAGAACAATCAGTACTGTCCATTACGCCCAAGGGTTTAAGAACAATCAGTACTGTCCATTATGCCCAAGGGTTTAAGAACAATCAGTACTGTCCACTATACCCTGAGGTTTAAGTACAATCAGTACTGTCCACTACACCCTGAGGTTTAAGTACAATCAGTACTGTCCATTATGCCCAAGGGTTTAAGAACAATCAGTACTGTCCACTACACCTTGAGGTTTAAGAACAATCAATTCTGTCCACTACACCCTGAGGTTTAAGTACAATCAGTACTGTCCATTACGCCCAAGGGTTTAAGAACAATCAGTACTGTCCACTATACCCTGAGGTTTAAGTACAATCAGTACTGTCCACTACACCCAAGGGTTTAAGGAATATCAGTACTGTCCACTACACCCAAGGGTTTAAGAACAATCAGTACTGTCCACTACACCCTGAGGTTTAAGTACAATCAGTACTGTCCATTACACCCAAGGGTTTAAGAACAATCAGTACTGTCCATTATGCCCTGAGGTTTAAGTACAATCAGTACTGTCCATTACGCCCAAGGGTTTAAGAACAATCAGTACTGTCCATTACACCCAAGGGTTTAAGAACAATCAGTACTGTCCACTACACCCAAGGGTTTAAGAACAATCAGTACTGTCCATTACACCCAAGGGTTTAAGAACAATCAGTACTGTCCATTACGCCCAAGGGTTTAAGAACAATCAGTACTGTCCATTACGCCCAAGGGTTTAAGAACAATCAGTACTGTCCATTACACCCAAGGGTTTAAGAACAATCAGTACTGTCCACTATACCCTGAGGTTTAAGTACAATCAGTACTGTCCATTATGCCCTGAGGTTTAAGTACAATCAGTACTGTCCATTACACCCAAGGGTTTAAGAACAATCAGTACTGTCCACTACACCCTGAGGTTTAAGAACAATCAATTCTGTCCACTACACCCTGAGGTTTAAGAACAATCAGTACTGTCCACTACACCCTGCGGTTTAAGGACAATCAATTCTGTCCACTACACCCTGAGGTTTAAGAACAATCAGTACTGTCCACTATACCTGAGGTTTAAGAACAATTGGTACTGTCCACTACACCCCGAGGTTTAAGAACAATCAGTACTGTCCACTACACCCTGAGGTTTAAGAACAATCAGTACTGTCCACTACACCTTGAGGTTTAAGAACAATCAGTACTGTCCACTACACCCTGAGGTTTAAGAACAATCAGTACTGTCCACTACACCCTGAGGTTTAAGAACAATCAGTAGTGTCCACTACACCCTGAGGTTTAAGTACAATCAGTACTGTCCACTACACCCTGAGGTTTAAGAACAATCAGTACTGTCCACTACACCCTGAGGTTTAAGAAAATCAGTACTGTCCACTACACCCTGAGGTTTAAGAACAATCAGTACTGTACACTACACCCTGAGGTTTAAGAACAATCAGTACTGTACACTGTACCCTGAGGTTTAAGGACAATCAGTACTGTCCACTATACCCTAAGGTTTAACGACAATCGGTACTGGCCATTACGCCCAAGGGTTTAAGAACAATCAGTAGTGTCCACTACACCCTGAGGTTTAAGAACAATCAGTACTGTCCACTACACCCTGAGGTTTAAGAACAATCAGTACTGTACACTACACCCTGAGGTTTAAGAACAATCAGTAGTGTCCACTACACCCTGAGGTTTAAGTACAATCAGTACTGTCCACTATACCCTGAGGTTTAACGACAATTGGTACTGTCCACTACACCCTGAGGTTTAAGGACAATTGGTACTGTCCACTACACCCTGAGGTTTAAGAACAATCAGTACTGTCCACTACACCCTGAGGTTTAAGAACAATCAGTACTGTACACTACACCCTGAGGTTTAAGAACAATCAGTACTGTACACTGCACCCTGAGGTTTAAGGACAATCAGTACTGTCCACTATACCCTAAGGTTTAACGACAATCGGTACTGGCCATTACGCCCAAGGGTTTAAGAACAATCAGTAGTGTCCACTACACCCTGAGGTTTAAGAACAATCAGTACTGTCCACTACACCCTGAGGTTTAAGAACAATCAGTACTGTACACTACACCCTGAGGTTTAAGAACAATCAGTAGTGTCCACTACACCCTGAGGTTTAAGTACAATCAGTACTGTCCACTATACCCTGAGGTTTAACGACAATTGGTACTGTCCACTACACCCTGAGGTTTAAGGACAATTGGTACTGTCCACTATACCCTGAGGTTTAGGGACAAGCAATTTTACAGCAATTCAGTGGCATCCATAGCCGGGTGTGATTAACGGGTATTATTATTATTATTATTATATACCAAACTTATATAGGGTATGATTAGATTTTCCGATCACTTGTCACTCGCCGCAATAGGTTTGAATCTTGGTTCCTTATGGGAGAAGGTTATCTTCTTCCACCAATTAATGCTGAATTGACACTTCATGACCTACGCTGTGGATCAATCCATAAAATAAACAGCATTTTGTTGTAAGCAGAATTTATTTTTCAACCTGAGAATGTGAGCTAGCTGCATGCATATGTTACCATTTGTAAATATTTTGTCATTGCCTTACCGTACATACTCGCCTATAAGACGACCCCTCCACTGGTCTACTTGTATCAGTGTGATATTTTGCATAGACCCGCGTATTGGACGAGTTGAGAAAATGGAAACCACTCATAAGTAAAGACCAAACAAATTAAACATGGTAAATTATGTCAAATCATAAAAGAAATGCACTGGTGCACAATAATAAATTTGATTTGCTAAAATGTTATTGACAAGTTCAGTTTACAGACAGAGCTATGAAAGTCTATGCTTTTGTTACACCCTTCGAGTTATTTCAACATAAGGCTATCGATTATCGAGTCGGAACAAACCGATATTTAAAAAACAAGAGTTTATAATTATTTGTTTAGCACTCCCATATAAGGCGGGAATACCGCTTTGAGACCATAATCTGGTGATAAAAATCGCGTCTTATAGGCGAGTAGGTACGGTATATCTTTATACATTCCTAATATCTTTCTTTACTTTTGTAATATTTTGTCGTTTGTTATATCCCCACCAAACTTTGTTTGCAGGTCAATATTGTCTCCTGTCTGTCTGCCAAGACAATTCCACAAGTATTAATATTTCTGAAAGTATTATATATATTGATTTTAAACAACATTGGAATTATTTTTGGTTGATTCACTGGCAGAGTTATACCATAGGGCTGTGCATTTTTGGTTGATTCACTGGCAGAGTTATACCACAGACCTTGAATTTCGGCCAAAACTAGTCTGATTTCAGAAATTGATTTTGTGTCCAAAAAAACTGGAAAAAACAAACAATTAAAGTTGCTTTACGTATCGCTTAAGAGCCGATATCCCGCATATATTATACCGATATCATGTATATATTATACCGATATCCTGCATATATTATACCGATATCCCGTATATATTATACCGATATCATGTATATATTATACCGATATCCCGTATATATTATACCGATATCCCGTATATATTATACCAATATCATGTATATATTATACCGATATCCCGTATATATTATACCGATATCCCGTATATATTATACCGATATCCCGTATATATTATACCGATATCCCGTATATATTATACCGATATCCTGCATATATTATACCGATATCCCGTATATATTATACCGATATCATGTATATATTATACCGATATCCCGTATATATTATACCAATATCATGTATTTATTATACCGATATCCCGTATATATTATACCGATATCCCGTATATATTATACCGATATCCTGCATATATTATACCGATATCCCGTATATATTATACCGATATCCCGTATATATTATACTGATATCCCGTATATATTATACCGATATCCCGTATATATTATACCGATATCATGTATATATTATACCGATATCCCGTATATATTATACCGATATCCTGCATATATTATACCGATATCCCGTATATATTATACCGATATCATGTATATATTATACCGATATCCCTTATATATTATACCGATATCCCGTATATATTATACCGATATCATGTATATATTGTACCGATATCCCGTATATATTATACCGATATCATGTATATATTATACCGATATCATGTATATATTATACCGATATCATGTATATATTATACCGATATCCCGTATATATTATACCGATATCATGTATATATTATACCGATATCATGTATATATTATACCGATATCATGTATATATTATACCGATATCCCGTATATATTATACCGATATCATGTATATATTGTACCGATATCCCGTATATATTATACCGATATCATGTATATATTATACCGATATCATGTATATATTATACCGATATCATGTATATATTATACCGATATCCCGTATATATTATACCGATATCATGTATATATTATACCGATATCCCGTATATATTATACCGATATCATGTATATATTATACCGATATCCCGTATATAATATACCGATATCCCATATATATATAATACAGATATCCCATATATATATATATAATACAGATATCCCATATATATATATATAATACAGATATCCCATATATATATATATATAATACAGATATCCCATATATATATATATAATACAGATATCCCATATATATATATAATACAGATATCCCATATATATAATACAGATATCCCATATATATATATAATACAGATATCCCATATATATATATATATAATACAGATATCCCATATATATATAATACAGATATCCCATATATATAATACAGATATCCCATATATATATATATAATACAGATATCCCATATATATATATATATTATATAATACGATATCCCATATATATATATACAGATCCCATATATTATTATACAGATATCCCTATATATAATACAGATATCCCTATATATATAATACAGATATCCCATATATATATATATATACAGATATCCATATATATATATATATATATAATACAGATATCCCATATATATATAATACAGATATCCCATATATATATAATACAGATATCCCATATATATATATATATATAATACAGATATCCCATATATATATAATACAGATATCCCATATATATATAATACGATATCCCATTATATATAATACAGATATCCCATATATATATATATATATATAATACAGATATCCCATATATATATATATATAATACAGATATCCGTAATTGCATGGTTGTTTGTTTTACATGGAATTTCAATATACATTTCATCACCAAAGTGTTTATTTGCATGCATTTTACATTTGAGAATTTTTCCAAAGAATGCCATGTAATATAATTAATACAGTATTGTCCTTGATATGAATATTTTATTATACCTGTAAGTTCATATTTTAATATTAATATATATTTTTAGCTTCAATAAAATGGAATCAAATTTCTGTTTGTTTTGATGAGATCAACATGGTTACTCCAGGCCCCGAGGTTATAACTTCATAATCCATTCTCGTACTTAGTCTCACACTTCTGATTGGCTCAGCCGAGTGTAAATCTTGGAATCACCCAATCAAATCAATTCAGGTTGAGTTTGAGATTTGAGAAGTTTAATGACCTCGGTGCCAGAGCTTATTGTGTGTGTTTTACGTTTATTTATCGTCAATGCCGGTTGCCCATATGAGCGACGCGTTCTGAAGATATTAGTCATTTTAGATTTTGGAGAATAGTGCATGATACAGACAGAGACCTATTCCAGAGTCTCCTCTGGTTCTTTTACGTGCACAGTGTAAAGCACCGACACGAGACCTCGGTTTAACGTCCCATCTGAAAGACTGTTAATTTTATTAGCGTCCGATGGGGGATCGAACCTGCGATCCTTGGATTACCAGTCCAGTGTGTTACCACTGCATGGAAGCCCCTTAGAGCAGAATATACACTGTATACAATGTACATAATACTACTGTTGGAGGATAGTGCAATGATACAGATTCCAGAGACCTATTCCAGATTCTCATCTGGTTCTTTTACGTGCACGGTGTAAAGCACCTCGGTTTAACGTCCCATCTGAAAGACTGTTCATTTTATTAGCGTCAGATGGGGGATCGAACCCACGATCCCTGGATTACCAGTCCAGCGTGTTACCACTGGACTACGGATCTGTCTGTTTATTCAGGGCTTATTCAGTTTACCATCCCTTTATATTAATGTGCATGACCACAAGTTCTCGGGCGAGTTCTATAGAGCGTCCCAGAAATAGGGTGAAATACCATATTTCCGCTTGGCGAGGGAAGACATCTTGGAGTGGAGCAATCCTCCCCAAAATTACACATAATGTGTTTGTCTGATTAGCGCAGTGGTTAGCGCGCTCGCTTTTCACCAATGCAACCCGTGTTCGGACCAGGAAGTATGTGAAATGGTATGGTGGTTGCCAGATCGGACAGGTGGGTTTTCTCCGGTTTCCTCCCACACGAATGACCATATATACGCTTCCATCCGTGCCAACGAGAGTGATTAATATAAGTTGTTGGAACTTGCTTGGCAATCGTTGTAAAATAAATAAAGTTTAAACTTTTAAACATAATGTATATGGCCGTTCGGATGAGTACGATAATTGGTCCGAGTGTCGCAAGAGCTATGGAAACTATTCCGGCAAAATGCTAAATATCTTGTGAGCAGGACACAAAGGCCTCATTTAATGAGTAATCTACATCACAACTACACGTGTGTACAAGATTGATGATAATTGTCTAGAGCGTCGTAGAAGCACTAATATTACCCAGGATTTATTTAATTCTGCTTGTGAGCTGTGTATATAATTATTTCATTAAAGTTGGTCAGGTCCGCCTCTGGTCGAGTGACTTCGTGAAGAAATATTTCATTCTGCTTGTGAGCTGGGTATATGTAATTATTTCATTAAAGTTGGTCAGGTCCGTCTCAGTGGTCGAGTGCCTTCGTGAAGAAATATTTCATTCTGCTTGTGAGCTGGGTATATAATTATTTTATTAAAGTTGGTCAGGTCCGCCTCAGTGGTCGAGTGGTTAGGTCGCTGAATTTTATACCACTAACATATCACTGATGGTCACAGGTTTAAGCCCCACTCGGGTCGCGTCTATATGAAAAAGAAAGTTGGCAGTTTCTTACAGAGGTTGGTGCACCAAGTACAAGTTAACTGCTGGATCCTGTCCAGGAAATGTATACTTAAATAAACTGCCCGCCAGCAATATAGCCCAATGGTGTCGATAGCATAAATTTGGTCAGTATGTGTATGGCAGCGAGATCTCAGACACGTTCATCTGTGGGTCAGATACTAGATCTATAGGGTCTATATAGCCACTGAACTGTGGAAGCTAGAGCTCTATATTTCATATTGTGGGCAGGATGAATGTTTCCTTTCTTGAAATACAGTCAAACCTGTCTTAAGCAGCCAGTCAAGGGAATCTCGGAGACTGGTTGCTTAATAAAGGTCAAATGTATAGCAAAACAACATATCTGGAAACTAGCTGCTTAATAGAGGTGACCACTAACACAGGTTTTACTGTAGGTCCATCATGCATGCACATAACATTTATTGTCATAAAGTCTTGAACAATTTGATAATGGACAAAATTAGTCGAGTTACACCTTTATATGGCCACATGTTGGAGGAAGACCCTGGGTGCCTCCGAGAAGAATTACAGGCACACTCACCGACCTTCCTGACTTCTTCACATGAAAGAAATTGACACCCCATTTGGATTCAAACCTATTAAGGTGAGATGCAAGTGAATTCGAGTCGAGGACCTTAACCACTGCCAAAGACCCCATAATACGCCTGAAAAACTTTGAAGCTTCCCATGTATACACATTCGTTGACAAGCATAAAATCGCTGCACACTCGCTCGCGCATGGCGAGACACAAGATGGCCACAGCTCATGATTCATGTGATATATTTCATTGTGTTAGGTTTCTGTCAAGAAAGGCGTATGTACTTTTATCACGTTTTAGAATAAATGTTTTATATTCATATAATGTGATAAATGTATATGAAGAGGCTTGACTTCTGTTCCATTTTTTTACCTGGTGCTCATGCCAGAAGTTAAAAAGTGAAAAATCGACAGACTGGAACCCAGGCTAGCAGTGGTGCTCATCTTACACGTTTGTATGCCGGAAACGACAATCACTGTTTTTCACTTGGTTGCTATTATATGACATGGTATTGTATGGTATAGATGAGAATGGGGTCACTATGTGGACGAGATTATATGGTGTGAGCACCACGAGATATGTTTCAAGCAATGGCTGCAGGTAAAAACACATTAGATTAATTTCCAGTTCTCACATTAGGCAGTGGGAATATATCATGCAAGATGTAGTAACATTAGAGGATAGTGCAAGATGCAGAAGACCAATCAATTCCAGAAGCACCCTTGGTTCTGTTACATGCCCATGCAGTGAATAGCATCGATACACGAGCTCTCGCGTTATATGTATGTTCCATTAATGTCAAACCCCTTCCGGGAACGTAGACGTGTTTTCCTGGGCAGGCTTAGCCAACCATAGCGGTTAACCAGTACTAAGCAATGTGTGTGAGGTGTCTTGCTCAATGACACTACATACGTGGTCTGACTGAGGATCAAACCCGAACCGTTCGATTCCAAATCCGACGCTCTACATTGGACCACGGACGCCACTATATGGTTGTATTCCTATGAAAGACTGTTAATATTATTGTTATTCCTGAAGAAGTGCAACATGGACGAAACGTTGAATTATATTGATTGATTTATTGGAGTTTGTTCATTAATTCCGAGAAATATTATTAGTGTCAGATGGCGGATCAAACCTGCGATCAATGTATTCAAAGTTTATTTATTGTTAAGAATTTTTACAAAACAAATTACATTAGCATTGTAGCTATTTGCCAACATAACCATCGTACCACAGAACCGTCTAGTATATATTTTCATTATGTGTATGTTTATAACGGTCTGCAAGTGAGTAACCAAAGGTCGCCCACCCGTTGGGGCTTGACCCCGATGTGTACCCTCATGTCTTAGAGATATAATTTTGAGTTCCAAAGGGAAACATATTATGAATATTTTGAGCTGTGTATTTAATACCTAACTTAAAATTAATGTTGAGCTCAAAGTATATTTCCGTTCATTGCCGAGTTTCAGTTAATTTGTGTGATGAGGTACGGTATTGTGTGGTGAATGTACGGGGAATAGATACATAGTTGCATAGCGATAAGACTCGTCTCATCACGTGATATAACCGGAAGGCATGAACTCGGAAGAATGTAAACAGTGATTTATAGCCGTTTATTGGGAATTATTATTTGATAAGTAAAAACAATTAGTCCACAAAACTAGGACTATTGTGTTTTTCTGCATTAGTAAGTATTGGCGACATTAAAAGATGTCATTTCAATGAATTATCATTTTAAAACCTGGACGATTCGTACCCTGGACATTCCGTATCCATTTTGGACTGTCCTAACTTCTGTTCCGAATACCGGTACACCCATGATATGATCTTTTTACATAGTAATATGTATTATCCCCCGCCGATCCGAAGGATCTCGGATAGAGATATTGATTTAGATGTGTCCGTCCGCGTGTCGGATAGCTGTAACCAATGGATGGAATTTCACGAAACTCCAATCAAATATGTATCAACAACATAGTGAGCAGGTGCCCGTATAATTTTGTCCGCATCACCAGAGTTATGTCCCTTTAATTTATTACAAATTCAATAAATTGGCCATAACTAAGTAACCAATGTATGGATTGTCATCAAACTTAAAAAACAAATTTAGATCACCATTGTGAGGTGTTGTCCTGCAAGTATGAGCCACATTGCAATATTGAAACCAGAGTTATTGCCCTTGAATTGATTAAAAATTCAATAATTTGGCCTTAACTAAGTAACCGCTTCATGGAATTCCGTGGAACTGAAAATAACTATGTATCACCATAGTATGTAGGTGCACGTATAACTTTCGTCCGGATCAGATCAATAACACCAGATTTATGGCCCTTTAATTGATTAAAAATTCAATAAACTGGCCATATCTATGTAACCAATGAATGTCATTAAGCTTAAAATGAAATTGGATCACCATTGTGCGGTGTGGTCTTGTAATTCTAACCCTATCTATCGTCCTTTAATGTTGAACCCAAATTGCAATTGTAACACAAGAGTTATTGCCCTTGGATTTATTAACATTTTCACCAATTAACCGTAATGCCATAAAACTTAAAGTCAAAAACATATCACCATCGCGCTATGTGCCTTCTTTTATCATATCCCATCATTCCTAAGGATCTCGGAGTGGGGGATATTGGTTTGGTGTTGTCCACTCGAAGAGAGACTTTGTGTTCTGTGCAATGATAGAGATATCGAAGATGAATATTACTCAGTTTTGAAATGTGCTCTACAGATATATAGAGTATAGTACTGACATAAGAAAAGCAAATTATTACTTACAAAAACCAAACATTCTTAAGTTTTGACAAATCTTATTATAAATAGTAAAACCAGAGTTATTGCCGTTGGATTGATTAAAAAATTCTTATGAATTAATTAAAATATTAATATTTTCACCATCACCAATTAACCAAATGCCATCAAACTTAAAGTATAAAAACATATCACTATTGCGCGTTATCCCGCGCTGATCCAACTAGAGTTAAGTACTGTCCTTGGTTTGATAATAAATACATCACTTAATAATATACATATATGCCTTCTTTTATTTATTTTATAAACCTAAAAATATCTTTTTGCACGATATAAGTTTTGTTTGTTTGTCTGTCCCCGTGTTAGGAATCATATTCGTTTCACCTGCTATAAAAGAGACCGACTACAAGTTATTCATCTACAAACCATAGAGGCATGAAATCGGTACGCCAATGGTAAAATTGAACACACGGACACTTAACATTTGGTCATATATATACAAAAAATAAAGTGGTTAGAGATACGCGTCAATATAAAATAAACATCATTACAGTTTTGTTCGTAAACAAAACAATATAACATAACGATCTTAAAGATCCATTTCTGTTCAGAGTGGCGAAATTGAACGGTGAGCGTCCTGTTCTTTTATAGTTGTAATGTGAATAAGACCTGTTAAAAAGAATTCTTTGTTGTGATTTACCAAGCGGATATAAAAATGTCAACTTTTGAATCCCCCACCATTGACAAGTCACACAGGACCACTCGGAAACGATTGGTGATACTAAACTGCAAACATGTGCTAATTTTAGACCTTATTTAAATTACTATCATCATGATCATGTGACTAGAATGTGAATTGCTGCTGAAAAAGTAAAACAATTTTCAGCCAAATTCGTGATAATATTTTTCTAAAAAAGACTACTGGTAGGTTAGTCAAAAAAGAATTTATTATTTTCGAACATCTTTAAAATATCTATGATTTCATTTGTTTACTGAGACACTTGGCAATAATGGTTTTATAATGAATACAAACATAATGTAAAATAATGTAAACAGTGTCAACATACATGCATAATACAACACCATTGTATCCCGAATAACGAGATTTATGGTACAGATTTACCGTTATATCTCACATTTGTGCCTATGCATATTTATTTGTAGACTAATCTTAGTTAAATTTATTATCTCTAAGCGACAGTATCACACGTTTATTATTGACTACACTAACAAAGAAATGTCAATTCAGGAGTGTGGATGACCGGTATATGAAATCCTACATTCACTTTTGAAAGTTTGTAGACCACAAACACACTGTTTATTGATTCAATATTTGTGTTCGAATGTATTCGGAAGAATTTGTAGTAGCAATGCATTTATACGTGAACAATGCATTAGTTGGCTTTTTGTAAAGTCGCTTTAAATTGTGTCATTTAATAAATTTCAACAAAATAGGGTTAAAAGACATAATATGACCATTAAATACAACATTTGAATAGTATAGATGGAGTGCTTTATAATGGGCCAGTGTATCTTACTGGACAAAATGTTGTATGAAAATTGTAAAAAAGGGTGAAGTCAGGGTCCCTATGGCAACTATTTCGCCCAAGTTGCCTTCTAGACTGAGCCCTGAAGCGTTATTACCTCTACATCAATGCGTGGTTCGAACATCGGTTACCTCAGTTGGTAGAATTATATGTTAGCGTATGAGAGGTTGCTGGTATGGTTTCCACGTGTAAATGGAGCCGTGTTATGTAATGGCAATTCATGTTTACTAATTGAGTAACCGTGTACACAACCATAATTCATGACGTCATGATACTGAAGCTTAATGGCTGAGTTTGAACTTGCGCCGAGATCTCAAATTCGCAATCCTGCAATGAGAGATATCGGTCAGTTACTGCCCCTGAATACTCCCTAAAAGTAGATAGGTCCTATTAAGTGTTTTCCTGTGTTTATCGTTGTTTCCTTTGCACAACATGCTAGCAATTTTATTCCACTATCGCTTCTTATAATTATTAGATTACTATATATCGACATATCGCCTACAGTATATGCATTGGGTACTTATTTGTAAAATAATGTTATCACTTAATTAACACATTTTTGATAAAATCACATTTATCATACCGCAACATCTGGTTAGGGAACAACAGTAAAAACAAAGGATTCTAACTAAAAGGACCTATTCACATATTGGAATAAATCAAACTTTATCTGCCAAGGGAGGTAATAGAAAATTACAGATGTCTCATTACATACAAGTCCTACGCTGTATAGCTTTGATTCAGAATTATTATTATTTTAATATGGATATAAAAATGTCAACTTCTTATTATTGCTTTGAAGGTTCAGAGAAATAACTATGAATCCTACTAACAACCTGCCTCGACTACAGAGTGCCACATTTGAACCCCTGTCTGGAGATGGAAAGATAGAGGTCAACTACAAAAGTGGGGCCAGTTTCAAGGGTCAGGTTCAAGATCACAAGAAAATAGGCCGTGGTATATTTGCATGGCCAAATGGAGCACGATACGAGGGAGAGTATATGGACAATAATCGTGAAGGATCAGGTAGAATATTAAACATTACTTTTATTTTTTTATTTATACACATATATTTTAGCTCGATTGCGAAACAAGTTCTTACAACTTATTTTAATCACTCTCGAGACCTCATTCCTGATGGAATCCATCGCCACGAGGGAGAGAGAAGAGGCAACGTGGAATTTAAATGCCTTGCCTAAGGGCACAATTGTAACGGCTCCAGCGGGACTCGAACACCGGACCTTTTGCACCTTAAGCGAACGCGCATCCACTGCGCTATCACGACTTCCACAATTTATTTTATAACAATTGCTAATAAACTTTTATCAATTTCTGTTAACTCATTTCATTCTGGATACATTTAAAGGCTTTTGCAACAACATAGATCCAGATCAGCTGCAGCGTGATGCTGTATGCTGATCAGGATCTATGTTATTTGCTACATAGCCAAGTGTCTTAGCAAGATCATCTGAATATCAAACAGCATAGAGCCTGATCAGACAGCACATTCCATGGCGGTTGATCTGGCTCTATGTTCTTTGCAAATACTGTTTGAATGGTATCCAGAATGAAATGGGTTAATTCCTGGCCGAGATGCAAGCGTATCAAGTTTTGTAGTTCTTTGTATTGAATGACGTGGGTATTCAGTGTTTCCTGTCTTTGAATGTTTAATATTTTCACGGAAACAGGATGTTTTTCAGGCTAACCCTTCAAATTATTCCCTTTGCACATGCATGTACATGTATACACACTTTGTCTCACCCACTTTAGTGGCAAGCGAGACTAGGCCAGTTTTCCCTGTATTATTTTAACATGGAAGTAATCTACGCTAATTTCCATCATAATACCATAGCACACAAGCAAACTCTTGATATTTTAATGAAGAACAATACATATGTGTGTGTGTTTTACGCTTATTTATCGTCGCTACCGTTTGCCCATATTAGCGGCGCCTCCTCAAGAGATTAGTCATTTTAGATTTTGGAAGATAGTGCAATACAGACGGAGATGCATTCCAGAGTTTCCTTGTTGTTTTACGCGCATGGTGTAAAGCACCGATAAGAGACCTCGGTTTAAAGTATCATCTCGAGACCTCGGTTTAAAGTTTCATCTTGAGACGTCGGTTTAAAGTATCATCTCGAGACCTTGGTTTAAAGTATCAGCTCGAGACCTCGGTTTAACGTATCATCTCAGACCTTGGTTTAAAGTATCATCTCGAGACCTCGGTTTAAAGTATCATCTCGAGACCGTGGTTTAAAGTATCATCTCGAGACCGTGGTTTAAAGTATCATCTCGAGACCGTGGTTTAAAGTATCATCTCGAGACCGTGGTTTAAAGTATCATCTCGAGACCTTGGTTTAAAGTATCATATCGAGACCTCGGTTTAAAGTATCATCTCGAGACCTCGGTTTAAAGTATCATCTCGAGACCTCGATTTAAAGTATCATCTCGAGACCTCGGTTTAAAGTATCATCTCGAGACCTCGATTTAAAGTATCATCTGAAAGACAGATTCATTTTCGTATTGTATAGCGGGGGATCAAACCTGCGAACCCTGGACTATAAGTTCAGCGTGTTAACCACTGGATCAGTTTCTCAGTTTGCAGTAAGTAAGATGGGCTTCGTTTATAGGGGTGTAAATATTGCATTTGCATTTAGGTGACAAATTGTGGCTCTATGTTTGTAGGCATACAGTTATGGCCAGATGGGAGTAGATATGATGGTCTGTTCCACAAGGACCTGAAACATGGACAGGCTGAACATATTTGGACAAATAAAGAGGTAATTCAACATCTAGTTAGCTCAGTTGGTTTTGGAAGAAAGGCGAGTTATTATCATGGCTTGGAGAGATTGTCCGTTCGCCATCTTAACTATTTGCATGCTGGGTAAAATAAGGCTATAAATAGTTCAAATAATTATAGCAGACTCCAATTCATTGTTTTTTCTTATTTGTAGCTGAAAACTCTGGAAATATGTCATGTATTGCTACGAAACAATTCTAATGAAATTGCATGACATGTTTGACTGTTATTTTCACCGCTAGCATGGAATGTGTTCTGTGCAATGATAGAGATATCGAAGATGAATATTACTCAGTTTTGAAATGTGGTCTATATAGTACTGACATAAGAAAAGCAAATCATTTTTTTTTGAATAACTTTATCCATCTCTGGGCAGTTGATATTTACATACAATAGTGATCCACCTTGTTTAAAAAACATTAATTCTGAGAGGGGGGGTAGAGTGGAAACATGTCTATTTTAATGGGGGGAAATATATATTGACAGCCGATTGGGGGTTAAACCCCCACCCCCTAGAACCACTACTGGGCAGTGGAGCATATACACACATTTGTAGTGATTCTGTTTTGTATAGTAGATGCTTACAAGTTACAAAAACAAGTGGATTTGTATACATGTTACAGGCAACCTGTCATATCACTTACCGGTAATGCTTTAAACATTTCAGTCATTTTGTGTAATGCCTGTGACCCTCAGTTGTTTTGTGTAATACCTGTGACCCTCAGTTGTTTTGGTGTAATGCCTGTGACCCTCAGTTGTTTGGTGTGTTTGGTGTAATGCCTGTGACCCTCAGTTGTTTGGTGTGTTTGGTGTAATGCCTGTGACCCTTTGTTGTTTGGTGTAATGCCTGTGACCCTCAGTTGTTTTGGTGTAATGCCTGTGACCCTCAGTTGCTTGGCGTAATGCCTGTGACTCTCAGTTGTTTTGTGTAATGCCTGTGACCCTCAGTTGTTATTGTGTAATGCCTGTGACCCTCAGTTGCTTGGTGTAATGCCTGTGGCCCTCAGTTGCTTGGTGTAATGCATGTGACCCTCGGTTGTTTTGGTGTAATGCCTGTGACCCTCAGTTGCTTGGTGTAATGCATGTGACCCTCAGGTGTTTGGTGTAATGCCTGTGACCCTCAGTTGTTTTGTGTAATGCCTGTGACCCTCAGTTGTTTTGTGTAATGCCTGTGCCCCTCAGTTGTTTTGTGTAATGCCTGTGACCCTCAGTTGTTTTGTGTAATGCATGTGACCCTCAGTTGCTTGGTGTAATGCATGTGACCCTCAGTTGTTTTGTGTAATGCCTGTGACCCTCAGTTGTTTTGTGTAATGCCTGTGACCCTCAGTTGCTTGGTGTAATGCATGTGACCCTCAGGTGTTTGGTGTAATGCATGTGGCCCTCAGGTGTTTGGTGTAATGCATGTGACCCTCAGGTGTTTGGTGTAATGCATGTGACCCTCAGGTGTTTTGTGTAATGCCTGTGACCCTCAGTTGTTTTGTGTAATGCCTGTGACCCTCAGTTGTTTTGTGTAATGCCTGTGACCCTCAGTTGTTTTGGTGTAATGCCTGTGACCCTCAGTTGTTTTATGTAATACCTGTGACCCTCAGTTGTTTTGTGTAATGCCTGTGACCCTCAGTTGCTTGGTGTAATGCCTGTGACCCTCAGTTGTTTTATGTAATACCTGTGACCCTCAGTTGTTTTGTGTAATGCCTGTGACCCTCAGTTGCTTGGTGTAATGCCTGTGACCCTCAGTTGTTTTATGTAATACCTGTGACCCTCAGTTGTTTTGTGTAATGCCTGTGACCCTCAGTTGCTTGTGTAATGCCTGTGACCCTCAGTTGTTTTGTGTAATGCCTGTGACCCTCAGTTGCTTGGTGTAATGCCTGTGACCCTCAGTTGCTTGGTGTAATACCTGTGACCCTCAGTTGCTTGGTGTAATGCCTGTGACCCTCAGTTGCTTGGTGTAATGCCTGTGACCCTCAGTTGCTTGGTGTAATGCCTGTGACCCTCAGTTGCTTGGTGTAATGCCTGTGACCCTCAGTTGTCCACCAACCAACAAATAAGCATTAGAGGTCCGAAAACTGGTACAGTCATTATAATTGGTACACGAAACCACTAATTTGCATGCTAATATAAGCCTTGGAACGGGTATCGATATATTTTGCCTGGTCAGTCAAATAAATATATTTTAACACCGAGACTATTAATTGGGCCGTATTGAGTTTCTGATCATATCAATACCTGGGGAAACTTGGGGGATTGTCCGTGTAATTATTGACTCGCATTAATCCTATTAATAGGCTATTAGCATGTAACTTAATTAATAACTTACTTGAATCGAAAGCGAGGCACTGCAATGTTGATAAAACTTTATAATTGGCCACCATTGTTTACGGGTCAACGGAACGATGAATAGTTTTAAAAAGTACAATGTGCGTCTGATTTGACATATTTACTCAATATTTAAGTCATCCTTAGTTCAATTACGCCGAATCAACCCATTACCATCTAAGCATAATATAATGAAAAATGATATGTTTGCAATGTAAATGAGTCTACGGGAGCATTCGTGTATATTCGGAAATGATCGTGTATAATCGTGCCTGTTCGGCGATTTCCGATATATCCGTTTCTATATTTAGCGATATTATCTTGTAGAGAAGAGTTGTCATTCTTCAAATCTACACCCTCATAAATGTGGGTGTAAGTAGATGGCGCTACAATCGGAAATCAAGTTTCCCCAGGCTGTCATTTTGCCAGAAGTGAAAAATCGACAGACTGGAACCCAGGCTATGCTAATATCACCATGATTGAAAAATACAATTTCCTTTCTTCTCTAGCTTCTGCCCTGTAAATAGAGACTGTTAGAATAATCTATAAATCAATTTCATTTGAATTCACAATCTATAAATCAATTTCATTTGAATTCACAATCTATTAGGCTAATCAATTTCATTTGAATTCACAATCTATAAATCAATTTCATTTGAATTCACAATCTATAAATCAATTTCATTTGAATTCACGGTAGCTATTCATATATAGGCTCTTACATGAGTGGTGATTTCTTGTCATATTTTATGTAGCTATTCATATATAGGCTCTTACATGAGTGGTGATTTCTTGTCATATTTTATGTAGCTATTCATATATAGGCTCTTACATGAGTGGTGATTTCTTGTCATATTTTATGTAGCTATTCATATATAGGCTCTTACATGAGTGGTGATTTCTTGTCATATTTTATGTAGCTATTCATATATAGGCTCTTACATGAGTGGTGATTTCTTGTCATATTTTATGTAGCTATTCATATATAGGCTCTTACATGAGTGGTGATTTCTTGTCATATTTTATGTAGCTATTCATATATAGGCTCTTACATGAGTGGTGATTTCTTGTCATATTTTATGTAGCTATTCATATATAGGCTCTTACATGAGTGGTGATTTCTTGTCATATTTTATGTAGCTATTCATATATAGGCTCTTACATGAGTGGTGATTTCTTGTCATATTTTATGTAGCTATTCATATATAGGCTCTTACATGAGTGGTGATTTCTTGTCATATTTTATGTAGCTATTCATATATAGGCTCTTACATGAGTGGTGATTTCTTGTCATATTTTATGTAGCTATTCATATATAGGCTCTTACATGAGTGGTGATTTCTTGTCATATTTTATGTAGCTATTCATATATAGGCTCTTACATGAGTGGTGATTTCTTGTCATATTTTATGTAGCTATTCATATATAGGCTCTTACATGAGTGGTGATTTCTTGTCATATTTTATGTAGCTATTCATATATAGGCTCTTACATGAGTGGTGATTTCATGTCATATTTTATGTAGCTATTCATATATAGGCTCTTACATGAGTGGTGATTTCTTGTCATATTTTATGTAGCTATTCATATATGGGCTCTTACATGAGTGGTGATTTCTTGTCATATTTTATGTAGCTATTCATATATAGGCTCTTACATGAGTGGTGATTTCATGTCATATTTTATGTAGCTATTCATATATAGGCTCTTACATGAGTGGTGATTTCTTGTCATATTTTATGTAGCTATTCATATATAGGCTCTTACATGAGTGGTGATTTCTTGTCATATTTTATGTAGCTATTCATATATAGGCTCTTACATGAGTGGTGATTTCTTGTCATATTTTATGTAGCTATTCATATATAGGCTCTTACATGAGTGGTGATTTCTTGTCATATTTTATGTAGCTATTCATATATAGGCTCTTACATGAGTGGTGATTTCTTGTCATATTTTATGTAGCTATTCATATATAGGCTCTTACATGAGTGGTGATTTCTTGTCATATTTTATGTAGCTATTCATATATAGGCTCTTACATGAGTGGTGATTTCTTGTCATATTTTATGTAGCTATTCATATATAGGCTCTTACATGAGCGGTGATTTCTTGTCATATTTTATGTAGCTATTCATATATAGGCTCTTACATGAGCGGTGATTTCTTGTCATATTTTATGTAACCAGGTTTGGAACCGAGCCTTTTGACGAGAATGAGTTTCATAAAATATGGTATGAAATCACCACGAGTGTAAGATACTTTTTATCACATTACCATATTGGGTTTTTTAATCATATCTTTGCACAAAATAACGCTGCAACCTTCATTTTGTCGACAACTGTCAGCATGCTCTAATTGTCATGACATCACTAAATTGTCATGACGTCACTAAATTGTCATGACATCACTAACTTGTCATGACATCACTAAATTGTCATGACGTCACTAAATTGTCATGACATCACTAAATTGTCATGACGTCACTAAATTGTCATGACATCACTAAATTGTCATGACATCACTAAATTGTCATGACATCACTAAATTGTCATGATGTCACTAAATTGTCATGACATCACTAAATTGTCATGACATCACTAAATTGTCATGACATCACTAAATTGTCATGACATCACTAAATTGTCATGAGTCCTAATTGTCATGACTCCTAAATTGTCATGACATCACTAAATTGTCATGACATCACTAAATTGTCATGACATCACTAAATTGTCATGACGTCACTAAATTGTCATGACGTCACTAAATTGTCATGATGTCACTAAATTGTCATGACATCACTAAATTGTCATGACATCACTAAATTGTCATGACATCACTAAATTGTCATGACATCACTAAATTGTCATGACATCACTAAATTGTCATGACATCACTAAATTGTCATGACATCACTAAATTGTCATGACGTCACTAAATTGTCATGACGTCACTAAATTGTCATGACGTCACTAAATTGTCATGACGTCACTAAATTGTCATGACATCACTAAATTGTCATGACATCACTAAATTGTCATGACATCACTAAATTGTCATGACATCACTAAATTGTCATGACATCACTAAATTGTCATGATGTCACTAAATTGTCATGACATCACTAAATTGTCATGACATCACTAAATTGTCATGACATCACTAAATTGTCATGACGTCACTAAATTGTCATGACATCACTAAATTGTCATGACATCACTAAATTGTCATGACATCACTGAATTGTCATGATGTCACTAAATTGTCATGACATCACTAAATTGTCATGACATCACTAAATTGTCATGACATCACTAAATTGTCATGATGTCACTAAATTGTCATGACATCACTAAATTGTCATGACATCACTAAATTGTCATGACATCACTAAATTGTCATGATGTCACTAAATTGTCATGACATCACTAAATTGTCATGACATCACTAAATTGTCATGACATCACTAAATTGTCATGATGTCACTAAATTGTCATGACATCACTAAATTGTCATGACATCACTAAATTGTCATGACATCACTAAATTGTCATGACATCACTAAATTGTCATGACATCACTAAATTGTCATGACATCACTAAATTGTCATGACATCACTAAATTGTCATGATGTCACTAAATTGTCATGACATCACTAAATTGTCATGACATCACTAAATTGTCATGACATCACTAAATTGTCATGACATCACTAAATTGTCATGACATCACTAAATTGTCATGACATCACTAAATTGTCATGACATCACTAAATTGTCATGACGTCACTAAATTGTCATGACATCACTAAATTGTCATGACATCACTAAATTGTCATGACATCACTAAATTGTCATGACATCACTAAATTGTCATGACGTCACTAATGTCATGACATCACTAAATTGTCATGACATCACTAAATTGTCATGACATCACTAAATTGTCATGACATCACTAAATTGTCATGATGTCACTAAATTGTCATGACATCACTAAATTGTCATGACATCACTAAATTGTCATGACATCGCTAAATTGTCATGACATCTCTAAATTGTCATGACATCACTAAATTCTCATGACATCACTAACTTGTCATGACATCACAAAATTGTCATGACGTCACTAAATTGTCATGACATCCCTAACTTGTCATGACATCACTAACTTGTCATGACATCACTAAATTGTCATGACATCACTAAATTGTCATGACATCACTAAATTGTCATGACATCACTAAATTGTCATGACGTCACTAACTTGTCATGACGTCACTAAATTGTCATGACGTCACTAAATTGTCATGACGTCACTAAATTGTCATGACATCACTAAATTGTCATGACATCACTAAATTGTCATGACGTCACTAAATTGTCACGATGTCACTAAATTGTCATGATGTCACTAAATTGTCATGACGTCACTAAACAGCATTATAATTACTTCTATTAAATCGTAGTTATGTAACCATTAACGTTATGTAACCAATAACGTTATGTAACCAATAACGTTATGTAACCAATAACGTTATGTAACCAATAACGTTATGTAACCATGTAACCAATAACGTTATGTAACCATGTAACCAATAACGTTATGTAACCAATAACGTTATGTAACCAATAACGTTATGTAACCAATAACGTTATGTAACCATTAACGTTATGTAACCAATAACGTTATGTAACCAATAACGTTATGTAACCAATAACGTTATGTAACCAATAACGTTATGTAACCAATAACGTTATGTAACCATGTAACCAGTAACGTTATGTAACCATGTAACCAATAACGTTATGTAACCATTAATGTTATGTAACCAATAACGTTATGTAACCAATAACGTTATGTAACCAATAACGTTATGTAACCATTAATGTTATGTAACCAATAACGTTATGTAACCAATAACGTTATGTAACCATGTAACCAATAACGTTATGTAACCAATAACGTTATGTAACCATGTAACCAGTAACGTTATGTAACCATGTAACCAATAACGTTATGTAACCAATAACGTTATGTAACCAATAACGTTATGTAACCAATAACGTTATGTAACCATTAACGTTATGTACCAATTCAAATAGAAATATGCATACTTTAAAGTTTAATTTACAAATAATTAAGGATTATTCTCTGAACCAATCAGAATCCTTCCAGGTGTTATTACATGTGTGTACATATAAGAAATTATGAGATGACTGTATTACACTGAACACAAGCAAATTTATTTGATAGAGCAGTTTATTGCTATTGCTTGTGCACAATGGCACTTCTATAAATTATTTTAAAACAAATCTCTCATTATTGGCAGTCAAATAATTGTTCTGCCTTTGCAAAAATATAATACATTGGACTGTTCTCTCTAATATTTCAGTTAGCTCAATAGGCTTTGTAATTTGATATTTGAACATTTAAAGGTTCGCTGCTTTTGAACGAAGTGGAATAAAATGAATATTTATTTATTACGTGGGCTAGCTTTAACAATAATATCTCTGTTGTAATAGAAATTTAATGTATCGGCTAGCTTTATCAATAATATCTCTGTTGTAATTGAAGGTTAATGTATTGGTATAAATTTACTTTTAGTTTATAGAAATTTATTTTAGTTCGATTGCGAAACAAGTTCTTATAACTTATATTAATCACTCTCGAGACCTCATTCCTGATGGAATCCATCGCCACGAGTGAGAGAGAAGAGGCATGTGGAATTTAAATGCCTTGCCTAAGGGCACAATCGTAATGGCTCCAGCGGGGCTCAAACTCCAGGCCTTTGCGCACATGAAGCGAAATTTACTTTTATTCATGCTCAACTGTATTTCAATATTTACCTGCACAGAACAGAAGTCTATTTATTTCCATTTGTTATTAGGCCAAATGACATTTTAAAGCTATAATATTGCCCGTAGGTAAATCTTATAGCTTTTATGGGATTTACTTTCAAATTAAATGGTCAGTTTTATAATCGGTGGCAACAGACGGATCTGTAGTCCAGTGGTTAACACATTGGACTGGTAAGCCAGGGAGCGCAGGTTCGATCCCCCGTCTGACCCTAACAGTCTTTCAGATGATGAAGATTGAGCTTATTTACCCTCGCTGCCGGCGAACCATGTGGGCGAGCATACTAAGATGTTTAGTTAACACTCGTATATTATAAACTAAGGTGATTAAGTTGTGTGCATTAATAATACGATTTGAATGCTCAGCCCGGCCATAGATTAGGCTACAAGCACCAACATGTATAGGGTCAGTACAGGAGTCAGTCTATACTGTCTCACATCTCATATTCGTAGATGTATGAATATGTTTGATGTATAATATTATTTGCATGCTCAGCCCGGCCATAGATTAGGCTACAAGCACCAAAATATATAGAGTCAGTACAGGAGTCACGCTGTACTAACACGCATCTATATACGGTAATGTGTGAATTAGATGAGTAATGTTATTTGATAACTCAGTCTCTCAGATGGGTTTTTAAACCAAGGTCTTGTGTCGGTGCTGTACACCGTGCACGTAAAAGAACCAGAGGAGACTCTGGAATGGGTCTCTGTCTGTATCATTGCACTATCCTTCAAAAATCTAAAATGACTAATCTCTTCAGGAGGCGCTGCTCATATGGGCAACCGGTAGCGACGATAAATAAACGTAAAACACACTTTAAATGGTCAGTTTTACAATCAGTGGCAGCATATAGAGAACATAGATATATACTGTTCCAGTTATAACTTAACCCTTTCCCTCATAGAAGCACCTCTTGACGCCATTACCAATATGACATACATTGACAATGTAGTAGCCAAACCAATGTTCATAAACCCTTTCCCTCATAGAAGCACCTCTTGACACCATTACCAATATGACATACATTGACAATGTAGTAGCCAAACCAATGTTCATAAACCCTTTCCCTCATAGAAACACCTCTTGACACCATTACCAATATGACATACATTGACAATGTAGTAGCCAAACCAATGTTCATAAACCCTTTCCCTCATAGAAACACCTCTTGACACCATTACCAATATGACATACATTGACAATGTAGTAGCCAAACCAATGTTCATAAACCCTTTCCCTCATAGAAGCACCTCTCGATGCCATTACCAATACGACATACATTGACAATGTAGTAGCCAAACCAATGTTCATAAACCCTTTCCCTCATAGAAACACCTCTTGACGCCATTACCAATACGACATACATTGACAATGTAGTAGCCAAACCAATGTTCATAAACCCTTTCCCTCATAGAAGCACCTCTTGTTGCCATTACCAATATGACATACATTGACAATGTAGTAGCCAAACCAATGTTCATAAATCCTTTCCCTCATAGAAGCACCTCTTGACACCATTATCAGTACGACATACATTGACAATGTAGTAGTAGCCAAACCAATGTTCATAAACCCTTTCCCTCATAGAAGCACCTCTTGACTCCATTATCAGTACGACATACATTAACAATGTAGTAGCCAAACCAATGTTCATTAACCCTTTCCCTCTTAGAAGCACCTCTTGACACCATTACCAATACGACATACATTAACAATGTAGTAGCCAAACCAATGTTCATAAACCCTTTCCCTCATAGAAGCACCTCTTGACACCATTACCAATACGACATACATTAACAATGTAGTAGCCAAACCAATGTTCATTAACCCTTTCCCTCTTAGAAGCACCTCTTGACACCATTACCAATACGACATACATTAACAATGTAGTAGCCAAACCAATGTTCATAAACCCTTTCCCTCATAGAAGCACCTCTTGACACCATTACCAATACGACATACATTAACAATGTAGTAGCCAAACCAATGTTCATAATAAAGGCCAGAATCTCATGTAGTCCCAGTAATATCTATGGAGGTGGGATAGATATGGCGACTACTTATCCACTGCATGATAGCTAAATGGCTGTCGTTTGTATACATATATAATAGTATATTAACCTAAATCCCAATGGAGGAAAGGGTTAAATTAAAATCTAACAAAAATCAACTTGCATTTTGATTTCAAACATATTCATTTCAATTTAAGTTCCAGTTTAGTCATATTTTATTACTTTTTATATACAGTCTACATCCATTATGTCGAATTCCGTCGGACCAAACAAAATACTTTGACATAACCGAAGTTTGACATAACCAAAGTTTGATATAACAGAAGTTTGACATAACTGATATTGACCATATTTCCCAACGTTCCACAAGCCTAACCGGTATACAATTGTCCCATAATAATTTATCTTCCAAGTTGCCATTGTCTGTTATAGCCGTGACATGATATAAAAAAAACCCAGTGTAGTATCATATTTAATATTTATTAAATGCAGCACAGTTATATACGAAACTGTGATACAAAATCACGGATTTAATAACTGTACATTAATGGTGTAGTAATGAACAGATACTTGATTAAATAGTCTGCTGTTTTCTGTTGAATTTAAACATGTCATTGCACACGTTAAAGTCAAAACAAATTGAATTATAATTATTATGATGAGTCATTTATTCTATCCAATTATTGGTTAATTGCGCATAAATGTGTACCTGAATGAACATATTGTAGGCCTAATTACTGTCGTGGTAAATACCGACATCTAACTTTATCCATTGTTTGCACAGTCATGGCAGTACATCATGATCAGGTTTAATTTGCTGAATGAAAGTCGCACTTCGATGGCAAGCTGATGCTTTGACATAACGAGTGTGAAATACTGTCTTGCTCCAAATCTGGTCTAGAAAAATTAATTGATATATGCTATAAAAATTCTACAAAAGAACGGTACATGTATACTGCTGGTAAATGTAGCGTAATTGTATTCAACGAGACAGAAGGTGATTTTAAAAATAGTTCTAGAAATTGGAAGTTAGGTAGTACATCAGTGGAGGAATCTGAATCTTATGTTCATTTAGGGGTAAATTGTAATAAGTACTTGAATCTTGATGATAATATTAAGCAAGCCTGTTCAAAAATACGCAAAACATTCTTTAACATGGCCGACTTCGGTGTGCACAGAAATGGTTTACACCCGCTATCAATAAAACACCTATATCAATCAATTGTTCTATCAAAGGCATTGTTCGGGTGTGAACTATGGTGTAACATGTCTGAAGCTCAATTACAGTCCCTTGAAAGAGTGCATCGCCAATGTATTAAATTCATGCAATCAATGCCACGATGTACACGGACGGATATTGCGTTAGGTTGTATTGGTGCTTTCTCGCTTGAACAAGAGATCGATAAGCGGAAGCTCTTATTTTTCGGTCAATTATGTAATATGGATGTTAAAAAGAGTGCTAAAGTCTTATTTTCCACTCGACTTATGCAATTCAAAATTAAACCTAGTAAAACATTGGGATATATACCAGACCTATATCGTATTTTGGGGAAATATGGTCTAGGAAGTTATTTTTACAATTTTATAAACACTGCTATATTTCCAAGTGTTGTTACCTGGAAAACTATAGTCAACAAGTATGTATACAATTATGCAAACCTTCAATACAGGACAAATTTAATTAGTGATGATACATTACAAAGCTTTTTAAGTATACACGGTGAGCTGATCCCATGTAGTCTATGGCGTTTTAGCCAACTATATCGTAATTATTTACCATATTGTAGGACAGTTATTTTGATGGCTAGTAAACTGTTTAGCAGACCATATGCAATGATATGTCCAAACTGTAAACTCGTAACGGACTCCATAGCAATCCATCTGGTATTGTTTTGTCGAGTAAACGACGCTACCAGACAAAATATGTGGAATAGTTTGCATAACTCTCTGGGACATGATACCTATACTAGCCTCACTAATATGTATTATAGAGATCAAATTATTGAAATGTTATCCGGATTTTCAACTTTAATTATGAGTGAGTCACAGAGAGTGCAATGTTTCAAATTAATGTTAAGATATATGCATCATTTAGCAAAATGCTTAAACTATTTATTATTGTAATATACCCTTACAAACTGGGTTTGAAAACAGTTAAAATTGTCCAATTCTGATTCCCTAAAGCTTTCGTTTTCGTTTAGGGTTGCTACTTTGGACATGCTTTGGAATTAATTCGAGTCGGTCTTAGAAATAACAACGACTTTTCTGTAGTTGAAAAGACGAACCTTTTCCTAAGTAACGTACACATACTTCATGAAAGTATTCATGAATATAATGAATATACTGAATGTAATGAATACAAGATCTCAGATCTACAAAGATATGTATACATAGCTAATAAAATGGTTAATATAGTTCATATATTAATGTCAATGACATATCCAGTAGTCTGTATGTCTGTGTATATGCATGTATATGCATGGGTGTATGTATGTATATGTGTGTATATGTATATATGTATACATGTATATGTATATAAATATATGTATATATGTATATGTGTATATGCATGTAGGTAGGTATGTATGTATTGTGTATCTGTGTGTATGTGTGTGTTATGTGTGTAGATGTAGAAATATACACACATAATATATTATAGTGCATATATGTGTAAAACGTTCTTTGTTCCATTTCATCTGTTCATTTTGTTATCAATTGTCTGTGTTTATTATGTAAATGTATCTCATCATATGGTGGAATAAAAGATATCTATCTATCTATCTATTCAGAAGGGACCAAAAAATAAATTTGATACAATGAAATTTGACATAAACGTAGCCAGTTATATGTAAAATGATAGTATCTGAAACAGGACTTTGACCCGACCTCGAGATAACCAGAGAATTTGACATAACCGACTTTGATATAACGGATATAGCCTGTACAGTACAGTTACAATTATAAACATGATAAATGTGTGAAGAAAATGATATAAATATAATGCTATATATATATTTGAACACTGAGAATTATAATCTAGGAGCAAATGGGCTGGACAACAAGTTTTACCAACATTAGCTAGTGCCCCTCACCACTGTACATTGTAGGTTCGAATCCCTCTAGGGTGTCGAATTCTTTCATGTGAGGAAGCTATCCAGATAGCTTATGGAAGGTCGATGGTTCTCTCTGTGCACCAGTCCGTGCTTGAAATACTGCTCGGAGGGGTACTCGGAGGGGTACTCGGAGGGTTTACCTCACACAATTATAGCTGGAATAAATCCCCTTCACCATTGCAACAATTTCTTGTGCACCCATGGGTATAAAACTGCTCTCCAATCTGAAACTCTGTGTGTCCGCCTCCGTGGTCGAGTGGTTAGGGTCGCTGACTTGTATGTCACTGTAACCTATCATCACTGATGGTCACGGGTTCGAGCCCCACTTTGGCTGTGGGTCTTTGTATGAAAAAGTTGGTAGTTTCTTTCAGAGGTTGGTGCACCAAGTACTGGATCAGTTTGAGTTTATGAGAAGATTTATATTTGCAGAAGTGCTGAATTTGAATACTATATACAATCAAACCTTTGTTAGTGGTCACCTCTATTAAGCAGTCACCCTGTATTAAGCAGCCAGTTTCCAGATTCCCAAATGTGTTATTATACATTTGTCCTATTATAACATCTTCCCTGTCTATGCAATAGCATTTCCCCTTTGTCCCTCTGTCTATGCAATAGCATTCCCCCCTTTTTCCCTCTGTCTATGCAATAGCATTTCCCCCTTTATCCCTCTGTCTATGCAATAGCATTTCCCCCTTTGTCCCTCTGTCTATGCAATAGCATTTCCCCCTTTTTCCCTCTGTCTATGCAATAGCATTTTCACCTTTTTCCGAGAAAACAAATCGGCTAAATACAGTGCTCCAGATAAATATTTGTTCACCCCCTGTTTTGAATTTTAATGCTTAATTAGAAATTCAAAATAGTATTTTCACCCTTGTATGACAAATATCAAACTGTTCAATGCTTAATTTTTTTTTCACTTTTGAAATTGATAATTAAGTTACCAATGCGAATATCCTCATCATCTATATTCAGATTTATACCAATGTCATAGTCACCTATACTCTATCAATGTTCTTATAGTGTGTGGCATCTGTGGTCCAATGGTAGAGCGTCGGATTTGGAATCGAACGGTCCGGGTTCGCTACTCAGTCAGGCCACGTATGTAGTGTCATTGAGCAAGGCACCTCACACACATTGCTTAGTACTGGTTAACCGCTATGGTCGGCTAAGCATGCCCAGGAAAACATGTCTAGGTCCCCGCAAGGGGTTTGACATTAATGGTACATACATGTATAGTGGTGGAACCTATGCTCGGCATAAATCCCACATATAATGGCCAGTATAAAATGTTAATTGTACATGCTGTATATTATTATTTTCTTATGTGGTGAAAACAACTTTCAAAAAACTCTTGTTGGCAGGTTTAGCTTAATCACGTGACCTTGCTGCTCAATTCAGTTATCACAACGGCACCACACGTTAATATCACAACGGCACCACACGTTAATATCACAACGGCACCACACGTTAATATGAGGAACTCAAGACTTCAGGGCACCTATGCACAGCATACTTGTTATTTTTTTATTTATGCACCAGAACTTATTTTGATATAGTAACATCATTGAATAAAACGTTTATTGGTGTTAATCAGAGATGGTAGAGAAACTATTTTTCGTGTTAGGTGTAGATTTTTAAAATTCGGATAGCTATGCTCATACACCGTATCAGTTTCGGTGGAAATATTCTCCCAATGATTTGTTTGTTTATATTCGTCTGCTGGACCAGTCAAATGACAGTTGCATCAGGCTACCGATACACGCAATGAAATGCTATTGAACCATGCTTCAGCTCTGTCAGCAAAATTAGCCTAGAACTATATAAACATTATATTTATTTCAGGCATATAAGGGAAACTTTTTCCAAGACCGTCGTCATGGTAACGGAGTTTACACTTGGCCTGATGGGTCAACGTTTACAGGAACGTTCTATATGGATAGAAAAGAAGGCTACGGAGTTTTCCAGTTTGCAAATGAAAATAAATATGAGGTATTTGTATCGTGGCTTCTAAAATTTTCAAAACCAAATCGGTCCAGCTGAAATTGACAGTCAGGATACCCCCCATGTTCTAATATGTTTGCGACCCTGTTCCCCCCCATAAATTTGTAAGTAAACCCACTTTACTTTATTTCTCAACAAGTTTGGCATGCTTTGCTGTGTTTGAGAAAATATGTCGGAGATGTAGCTCCTGCCATTTGCGATATATAGGCCGAGGGTTGAATTCCTGCAGTATTGGTCCATTGATAAGACACACATCAAGTAAGTGCGCACTATGTAGCAATATCACTTTTCTAGAAACAAAACACGGTTATTCCGTATCTATTTTTAAACACAGCACCTGTTGTAATTTTAAGAAGCTCCACAGCAGTTACTTCCCTTATAGACTATAATCTATAATGCTATGCCAGTCAGTTGACGGATTAAATCACGGTTTGAAGTTTATTGATAATTTAGTGCCTCGGGGGAAAACATCTGCCTCGGATTAATGTATGGCTTTGGGATTAGCGGACAATTAACATGGATCAGTCAAGCAAGTCGCATATCTTCTGATGTTTATTGTAGACCGGAAAGAGGTGTGAACAAATGTATACACCTTATGGAGGGATTATATTTACCAATTTACGTTTGTTAGAAAAATGTATTTGACCAATTTCTCGACTTTTTCAACAATTTTCTGGACAGATTTTTTATGACCTTTTTGTTGTTACAACCGGTCCGGTCCGGTCCGGTCCGGTCCGGTCCGGTCCGGTCCGGTCCGGTCCGGTCCGGTCCGGTCCGCCAGTTTAAAATTTGGACTTGGACCGGGACTGGCGTGCTTAGAAGCCTGATTTGTATAGTATTCTTTCAATGTTTCTTTTAAAATATCCTATTTTCAAGCTGGCATCTTCTAATCGTTCTACCTTATCGCTCGGCTTGCAGTAGGTAGGTGGTTCTACCAGGTCGCTTGACTTGCAGTAGGTGGGTTGTTCTACCAGGTCGCTCGACTTGCAGCAGGTAGGTGGTTCTACCATGTCGCTCGGCTTGCAGTAGGTAGGTGGTTCTACCAGGTCGCTAGGCTTGCAGTAGGTAGGTTGTTCTACCAGGTCGCTCGGCTTGCAGTAGGTAGGTGGTTCTACCATGTCGCTTGGCGTGCAGTAGGTAGGTGGTTCTACCAGGTCGCTCGACTTGCAGCAGGTAGGTGGTTCTACCAGGTCGCTCGACTTGCAGCAGGTAGGTGGTTCTACCTGGTTGCTCGTCTGTGCCTAAAATACAGCTCAATGGTGCATCCGGGATCTTCCTCCACCAATAATAGCAGGAGAGTCGCTATATGGCCTGTGCAATACGTTTGTGCAACGTTAAACCCAACAAGCAAACAAAAGTTGCAGCATGTTGTCATCTGGACACATTCTAGTGTTGGGCATTTGTTTCTTCTCTCATATTTTTCTTCAATTTATAAGATACACTTTATAATAGTAGTTTTTCCAAAATTGTCTTTTTAAGGGGTTGTATAAGGAAGATGAGCGAGAAGGTCCTGGTGTCATGACCTACCCTGACGGTACACAGGATGTCGGTTTGTGGCACGGCGAAAAATTAGTCAAAATCTGCACAGCCATCTCAGAAGCCTTCTCAATGAAAAACCACACTGACTTTGATTATAATCCTGATGAACACATGCAATATTTACACCAAGAAGAGCTTACTGAGACAGAAGTGTTCGAAAACCGCTTGAAAGAACCCGATATATACACACCAGAAAATAATATTACGGAAAAAGTCAGTGATATTTTCAATATTGTTCTGGATCCAAGAAGCTTAGCAGTGAATAAGGAAGCATTTGACAGTGAATTTTATCCAATCAATTATGATAAAAATATGAATGATAAAGTTACGGTATGGAATCGGACTCCGTCGATGATAACTATGCAGAAACATTTTGAAAAGCATAAGTATGCAGTGAAAACATTGTCATTTAACATGGATAAAGTTCTAGCGGGAGATCGAAGTGTATTCAAAGGGCAAGGACCAATGGAAATAGCCTGCGTTGAATTGATTGAAGCAGCTACAGAGGGCAACTTGAATAAAGTCGAAGATTTACTTAGCTCGGGGATGGTGATGCCAGATGTGGCTGACTGCAACGGGCATACTGCACTCATTGGAGCAACAGTAAGTTCAAATTGTGTTTGTTAGCTCACCTGAGAATGCTTTGTATGTGTATGCCATCCATATACCGTATGTTTACGACCATAAGTCGATCTCAGCCAAAAGTCGAGGGTCATATTTTGGCTTGAAAAAGCTGATTTTCTGTTACAAGCCAACTAACAAAAGTCACCATATTTTTTGTTACAGACTTCGTAGGAACTAACAAAAGTCACCTCATTTTTTTGTTACAGCCTACGTAGGAACTAACAAAAGTCACCTCATTTTCTGTTACAGCCTACGTAGGAACTAACAAAAGTCACCTCATTTTTTGTTACAGCCTATGTAGGAACTAACAAAAGTCACCTCATTTTTTGTTACAGCCTACCGTATTTAGCAATGTATAGTGCGCTATCGTGTATAATGCGCACCCACGAATTGGCACGAAAATCGGGGAAAAAACTGAGTTCCGATGTATACTGCGCACGTGAAAAATGCAATTTTCCAAGTCAAAATTTAACATTTCTCAAGAATCGCTAAAAATTGTGCTCCGTGATTTTTACAACTTATATTAATCACTCGAGATACCTCATCGATGAACGGTAACGCACTCAGGCATCTCAACACGTTCTCAAACATGTCAGCAGATGCTCAAACTTCTCAACACGTGTAGCCTACCTAATTAACTGGGACCAATTGTGAATGGTTTGTCGAAATTAATTATCGCTACAAACAATTGAAATACTGCAGCCAAAAAAACATACGGTATATTAAATCAAATAAACTATAATTACAAAGTTTCTTTACCTCTATGATATCGTACGAAGGCAGTGTCGCTTTATGCGGCGAAGTACGCGAAAAGTACGGGAAATATTACATATGATAAAACCATGTGATGTTATCAAATCGCCATTTTTTATGCATTTAGTAATTTCAATTAAATTCTTCAAAGTTTGCCAAAATAAACGCAATATATGCTAATTTTGTGGTCTTATTCATTTCATTTATTTATATAGACTATCGGCAACTGGTTTTAATAGCTAGTTTATAACGTTTGTCGAATGTAACAAATTATAGAATGACTGACTGTCGAATCGAATGACTGTCGAATTTCATGAAATTTTGATCCGGGAAAAAATGTCCTGATGTATAATGCGCAGTAGATAAAATGGATGAGGATTTCAGTAAGAAATGTGCGCACTATACATAGCTAAATACGGTACGTAAGAACTAACAAAAGTCACCTCATTTTTTGTTAGAGCTTTCGTAGGAACTAACAAAAGTCACCTCATTTTTTGTTACAGCCTACGTAAGAACTAACAAAAGTCACCACGTTTTTTGTTACAGCCTTCGTAGGAACTAACAAAAGTCACCACATTTTTTGTTACAGCATACGTAGGAACTAACAAAGGTCACCTCATTTTCTGTTACAGCCTACGTAGGAACTAACAAGTCACCTCATTTTCTGTTACAGCCTACATAGGAACTAACAAAAGTCACCTCATTTTCTGTTACAGCCTACGTAGGAACTAACAAAAGTCACCTCATTTTTTGTTACAGCCTACGTAGGAACTAACAAAAGTCACCTCATTTTTTGTTACAGCCTACGTAAGAACTAACAAAAGTCACCACATTTTTTGTTACAGCCTTCGTAGGAACTAACAAAAGTCACCACATTTTTTGTTACAGCATACGTAGGAACTAACAAAGGTCACCTCATTTTCTGTTACAGCCTACGTAGGAACTAACAAGTCACCTCATTTTCTGTTACAGCCTACATAGGAACTAACAAAAGTCACCTCATTTTCTGTTACAGCCTACGTAGGAACTAACAAAAGTCACCTCATTTTTTGTTACAGCCTACGTAGGAACTAACAAAAGTCACCTCATTTTTTGTTACAGCCGACGTAGGAACTAACAAATGGTCACCTCATTTTCTGTTACAGTCAAACGTCAAATAGAATGCTTTAATAATATAACTTGCATACTGTTTCTAGGGGTTGTTCCCTGTCACCCTAACAAGAAACACCCCACCCAAGAGTACCATTGAAGCTGAACTTTGGCCAACAATAGTCCTGATTTTCAGAATTTAATGAGGCATTAAATCAAACTCAAAATCATTTCTCAAGAACCATCAAAGGTATTGTTTTGCAACTTCGCATACCCGTCCGTACACATCCAAGGACTAATTCTCTAAACCAACTATTACAGTAAGTCCCACCCTACCTCTGACCTTGAACTTTTCTGTATTTTTCTGAACCAGCACTTATATAGTCAATCGCTCGTGGTGAGACACCCTTTGGGGATGTGGCCTTGCTTCCGATTAGCGCGCTCGCTTCTCACCAATGCAACCCGGGTTCGATCCTCAGACCGGGAAGTATGTGAGATGGTACGGTGGTCGCCAGATCGGCCAGGTGGGTTTTCTCCGGGTATGGTTTCCTCCCACACCACATATACGCTTTCATCAATCATCAATCAATCATTGTAAAATAAATAAAGTTTAAACTTTAAATTATCTATTAGATCCTATGGCAGAACTAACAAAAGTCGCACGAGTTTCCATTACAGTCCACGATTGTAAAGTGGTCCGTGTTACGGTTTGTTTAAGGTGATGCGCGGAAAATAATGGAGTCATTATGTCTTTAGGTATAATAATTTACTTACATTTCTGCAGGTAAACTGGCACATTGAAGTGATCAACTGTTTACTCAACCACGGTGCTGATGTGAATAAATTGTCTGATGAGGGATGCTCCGCCCTTTCTGCCGGATGTATATTCTTTTACCCAATCGAAAGTTTCCGATTTAATATAGCTGAAAAATTCCTAGAAGCACCCAAAGACTTAAAAACGAAAGAAAAGGACAAATCAAAATCACAGCAACAACAGTCTAGTCAGTCAGAGATTACTCCGAAAAGTATTCTTAGCAAAAAACAAATGGGTAGTCGTACGGGATCAAATTTGCAAATATTGGACGGTCAAGGCACTGAAGGACAAATAGAAAGTTCCGGTCAAGGCAATTCAGAGAAAAATATGAAAAATATGCAGAATGTGAAACAACAAGTGCGTATAGAGGATCAGTCGATTGATGATCAGAATACGATGGTAGCGCAAGATGACAGTCTAAGTTTGGAAGAATTTGAATCGAACATGAGTTTGAAATATTATGGGATTGTAGTGAGTGATCAGTTAATCGAGCGATGTGCAACACAGCTAAGCTTGAACGAAAAGGTAGTCGGAGGGAGGCGGAGTCACAACAGTGCTGAGCTGGGAACCGTGCGACATTTGGCTGTAATTAAGAAGGAGTAGGTGCATCTTTCTCCTTGCCATTATGGTTGTTCATCAAATATTAAAGCATTGTGCTAAATTATTACGTGACCGCCTCCATGGTCGAGTGGTTAAGGTCGCTCTCATCACATATCATCACTGATGGTCACTGGTTTAAGCTCCGCTCGGCCGTGTTTCATATATATGGAAATGTTGAGTTTCTTACGGATGTCGGTGTACCAGGTACTGGTTAACCGCTGGTGCCTGCCCAGGAAAGGTGGGCAACTTGTAGCGACGTTAAATAAAAAACAATATTTAAAAGTTATGACTTGTAAATTAGCCCCTATTATGAATATTTATAAAATCATCAAAAACTGGTGAAAAGTTGGATCTGTAGTCCAGTGGTAACACGCTGGACTGGTAATCCAGGGATCGCAGGTTCAATCCCCCGTCTGACCCTAATAAAATTAGCAGTCTTTCAGATGGGATGTTAAACCGAGGTCTCGTGTCGGTGCTTTACACCGTGCACGTAAAAGAACCAGAGGAGACTCTGATATGGGTCTCTGTCTGTATCATTGCACTGTCCTCCAAAAATCTAAAATGACTAATCTCTTCAGGAGCCTCGCTCATATGGGTAACCGGTAGCGACGATAAATAAACGTAGAACACGCACGAAAAGGAAACATTATGAGGGATTTGCATATTATCTACAGAAACTGAATCTCGGGAGGTTTTATGAATGAAGGTTTGATTTTGTGAAATTCAAAAATTGTTCAAATGAGTTGCGTTGTATGAAGACCAACACAATATAACGCATAACCTTGATCCTTTAGAGATAGAATGATAAACTTGGTCTCAAATTCAAGAACATAATTATTGTGTATTAGAAATACATATTTGTATGATGCAGTTAATTTTCATAAATTGTTTGTGCATGTAATTTGGAAATTGTATGTACTACAGTTCATTTGTTTCGATTGTCGAGTTTTTCCTATTATTTGCAAAATTTGAAAACACAAAAAAGTAAGCATGGGCTAACAAAAATAATTTGTTTACGGTTTCCCGACTGACCCATTTTATACCCCCGTGACCCTGAATTTATTATGAAATTTTGAAGGAATAAAATATAGTTTTTCACATTTTTCTGTGCCCAAGAGTATGGTAAAAAAAATCCCCCAAAAATATTCCCTATTATTTTTGAAACAGTAAACAGGTTGTTTTTTTTTTGTCCTTAAATGAAAGACTCATTTAAAGATCTAGTCCTGTTAAGAAATGCACAACAGACGGATCTGTAGTCCAGTGGTAACACGCTGGACTGGTAATCCAGGGATCGCAGGTTCGATCCCCCGTCTGACCCTAATAAAATTAACAGTCTTTCAGATGGGACGTTAAACCAAGGTCTCGTGTCGGTGCTTTACACCGTGCACGTAAAAGAACCAGAGGAGACTCTGTATCATGCACTTTCCTCCAAAATCTAAAATGACTAATCTCTTCAGGAGGCGTCGCTCATATGGGCAACCGATAAATAAACGATAAATAAACGTAAAACACACACACAGAAATGCACAATTAACTTTATACAGTTTGCAATGTAAATTAAAAACCTGCTAAAAACATACGGCCATTCAGTTCCTTGCTGTTGTGATTTACTAAGCGAATGGATACAAAAATGTCAAAGAATGGTAGACAAAAAAAGGGGCTGGGTGCTGCGCCCTATTGAAATGCTACAGAAACAATATCACTAGTATCAGTAATTGTGGGCCAACGGTCGGCGAAATGGAGTTTGCCGATCTTTTCATACCGCTAATATGTTGTAATTATAAATGCTGACATATTTGTTTGTGATTGAAGGAGAGAATGGATGAAGGGCACGTTAGATCTCCTGTTACGACGCGGAGCTGATCCGAATGCGTCGGGCGTGCCAATGCCAGTGCTGTTCTTCGCGATTAAGGCAGCTGACGTAGAGATGGTGAAATCACTACTCGCGAAGGACGCCTCGACAAGTATCAAGTTGCCAAAAGAGGTACGTATTGGATTTAGAGGCTGTTTGTGTCCAGTTTGCATCCTCAATCAACAGTGTGTCTGAAATAATTTGGTGTTTAATACTTTGCTTAATGGGTTTACCGTAAACTAATTGTTTTCTGTTATATTGGATGCATCAGGATGTTTGTGCATTCATTCATTGAGTACTACAACTGTTCTTGCAATGTTTCTAATGCACGTATAGTTCAGCTGCGAGTACTCAACTGACAATTAACAGGGTTATTTGTGCATTTATATTATACTGTTTGTACATACATATTAATAATGATTTGTAAATATGCTATTCTCTTCAGAAATGGAGGAAATAAAAGTATCTATCTATCTATCTATCTATCTATCTATCTATCTATCTATCTATCTATCTATCTATCTATCTATCTATCTATCTATCTATCTATCTATCTATCTATCTATCTATCTATC
>CM026389.1:58114167-58116667 GCA_014843695.1 Archivesica marissinica | reverse complement strand
TATTATCAAGTATCGTCTGTCAGGACGCAGTGGTCAAGTTGGTTTGGTTGTCTGCCTCGTAGATATATATTATCAAGTATCGTCTGTCAGGACTCAGTGGTCAAGTTGGTTTGGTTGTCTGCCTCGTAGATATATATTATCAAGTATCATCTGTCAGGACGCAGTGGTCAAGTTGGTTTGGTTGTCTGCCTCGTAGATATATGTTATCAAGTATCGTCTGTCAGGACGCAGTAGTCAAGTTGTTAGGTTGTCTGCCTCATAGATATATGTTATCAAGTATCGTCTGTCAGGATGCAGTGGTCAAGTTATTTGGTTGTCTGTCTCATAGATATATGTTATCAAGTATCGTCTGTCAGGACGCAGTGGTCAAGTTGGTTTGGTTGTCTGCCTCGTAGATATATGTTATCAAGTATCGTCTGTCAGGACGCAGTGGTCAAGTTGGTTTGGTTGTCTGCCTCGTAGATATATGTTATCAAGTATCGTCTGTCAGGACGCAGTGGTCAAGTTGGTTTGGTTGTCTGCCTCGTAGATATATGTTATCAAGTATCGTCTGTCAGGACGCAGTGGTCAAGTTGGTTTGGTTGTCTGCCTCGTAGATATATGTTATCAAGTATCGTCTGTCAGGACGCAGTGGTCAAGTTGGTTTGGTTGTCTGCCTCGTAGATATATGTTATCAAGTATCGTCTGTCAGGACGCAGTGGTCAAGTTGGTTTGGTTGTCTGCCTCGTAGATATATGTTATCAAGTATCATCTGTTAGGACGCAGTGGTCAAGGTTGTCTGCCTCGTAGATATATGTTATCAAGTATCGTCTGTCAGGATGCAGTGGTCAAGGTTGTCTGCCTCGTAGATATATGTTATCAAATATCATTAATTAGGACGCAGTGGTTAAGGTTGTCTGCCTCGTAGATATATGTTATCAAGTATCATCTGTCAGGACACAGTGGTCAAGTTGTTTGGTTGTCTGCCTCGTAGATATATGTTATCAAGTATCATCTGTTAGGATGCAGTGGTTAAGGTTGTCTGCCTCGTAGATATATGTTATCAAGTATCATCTGTCAGGACACAGTGGTCAAGTTGTTTGGTTGTCTGCCTCGTAGATATATGTTATCAAGTGTCATCTGTCAGGATGCAGTGGTCAAGTTGGTTTGGTTGTCTACCTCATAGATATATGTTATCAAGTATCGTCTGTCAGGACGCAGTGGTCAAGTTGTTAGGTTGTCTGTCTTGTAGATATATGTTATCAAGTATCGTCTGTCAGGATGCAGTGGTCAAGTTGTTTGGTTGTCTGCCTCGTAGATATATGTTATCAAGTATCGTCTGTCAGGACGCAGTGGTCAAGTTGGTTTGGTTGTCTGCCTCGTAGATATATGTTATCAAGTATCATCTGTCAGGATGCAGTGGTCAAGTTGGTTTTGTTGTCTGCCTCATAGATATATGTTATCAAGTATCGTCTGTCAGGACGCAGTGGTCAAGTTGTTTGGTTGTCTGCCTCGTAGATATATGTTATCAAGTATTGTCTGTCAGGACGCAGTGGTCAAGTTGTTAGGTTGTCTGCCTCGTAGATATATATTATCAAGTATCGTCTGTCAGGGCGCAGTGGTCAAGTTGGTTTGGTTGTCTGCCTCGTAGATATATGTTATCAAGTATCGTCTGTCAGGACGCAGTGGTCAAGTTGGTTTGGTTGTCTGCCTCGTAGATATATGTTATCAAGTATCGTCTGTCAGGATGCAGTGGTCAAGTTGGTTTGGTTGTCTGCCTCGTAGATATATGTTATCAAGTATCGTCTGTCAGGACGCAGTGGTCAAGTTGGTTTGGTTGTCTGCCTCGTAGATATATGTTATCAAGTATCGTCTGTCAGGACACAGTGGTCAAGTTGGTTTGGTTGTCTGCCTCGTAGATATATGTTATCAAGTATCGTCTGTCAGGATGCAGTGGTCAAGTTGGTTTGGTTGTCTGCCTCGTAGATATATGTTATCAAGTATCGTCTGTCAGGACGCAGTGGTCAAGTTGGTTGGTTGTCTGCCTCGTAGATATATATTATCAAGTATCATCTGTCAGGACGCAGTGGTCAAGTTGGTTTGGTTGTCTGCCTCGTAGATATATGTTATCAAGTATCGTCTGTCAGGACGCAGTGGTCAAGTTGTTAGGTTGTCTGCCTCATAGATATATGTTATCAAGTATCGTCTGTCAGGATGCAGTGGTCAAGTTATTTGGTTGTCTGTCTCGTAGATATATGTTATCAAGTATCGTCTGTCAGGACGCAGTGGTCAAGTTGGTTTGGTTGTCTGCCTCGTAGATATATGTTATCAAGTATCGTCTGTCAGGACGCAGTGGTCAAGTTGGTTTGGTTGTCTGCCTCGTAGATATATGTTATCAAGTATCGTCTGTCAGGACGCAGTGGTCAAGTTGTTTGGTTGTCTGCCTCGTAGATATATGTTATCAAGTATCGTCTGTCAGGACGCAGTGGTCAAGGTTGTCTGCCTCGTAGATATATGTTAT
>CM026389.1:58032051-58113167 GCA_014843695.1 Archivesica marissinica | reverse complement strand
ATAGTAAAGTACTTGTTGTGACATCATAGTAAAGTACTTGTGATGTCATAGTAAAGTACTTGTGACATCATAGTAAAGTACATGTTGTGACATCATAGTATAGTACTTGTTGTGATGCCATAGTAAAGTACTTGTGACATCATAGTAAAGTACTTGTTGTGACATCATAGTATAGTATTTGTTGTGATTTCATATTAAAGTACTTGTGACATCATAGTAAAGTACTTGTTGTGACATCATAGTAAAATACGTGTTGTGACGTCATAGTAAAGTACTTGTTGTGACATCATAGTAAAGTACTTGTTGTGACGTCATAGTAAAGTACTTGTTGTGACATCATAGTAAAGTACTTGTTGTGACATCATAGTAAAGTACTTGTTGTGATGTCATAGTAAAGTACTTGTTGTGACATCATAGTAAAGTACTTGTTGTGATGTCATAGTAAAGTACTTGTTGTGACATCATAGTAAAGTACTTGTTGTGACATCATAGTAAAGTACTTGTTGTGACATCATAGTAAAGTACTTGTTGTGACATCATAGTAAAGTACTTGTTGTGACATCATAGTAAAGTACTTGTTGTGATGTCATAGTAAAGTACTTGTTGTGATGTCATAGTCGTGTGCTCCATTCATGAATTGACATAATACTATAATGCAGAACGCACACTGTTTTTTTAGAATACCGGTACATTGACAGTTTTATTGCTTTATAATAGTTTCATGAATTTAAAGCTGATTATCAGGTAAGCAAAGTAACAAATACGAGTACAGTTACAAATAAAATGTGAACTACTTTTTGCTGCATTTACTATTCATTTACAAGCGACCGCATAACTCACGTCGTTGATAATAACTGAAGCACAGGTACATGAAACATTTACAATAGAGAATTTACAGATTTTTTGATGATTATCTTATATTTTATCGTGATCATTTCCTGGCCTTTTATTTTATACTTAGGCTATCGATGAACTTCTGGTTTTCGGCAACGATGTCAGTTTACCCCTAACACATGGGGTAGGTAGTGCACTGTGTGCGGCCACCACAACAGAATATGAATACAGGAGACCAGTATCAGCCAGGCTACATTTAGTATGTATATTTCGTATTATGGGACATTTTGACATTTTCTAACTTTCCTACCGTCATGCAAAATAACGTTAAAAAAAGGCTTAAATGTGATGTCGTACCACCGTTACGTCATATCTTCACAGATGGTAGGATAATCTTCAGGTCATGAATATTCCGTAATCTTTCCTCGATAAAATTTGTCTTTTTTATCAGATGGTAGGATAATATAGAATATTAGGTTACTGTCTAATAAATATAAATTTATAATAAATTGTCGCCGAATAAATACATGTATGTTTTCTCCAACTTGACTAATAGATTTATATTAGGGATGGCAACGAATGTTCGAATATTCGAATATTCGTTCGAACGCCCGAATATTCAAATATTAAAATCGTATCCGAATATTAAAAAAATAAATTCTAATTTGTTGGTAATAAATTGCAGTTCAATATAACTGTTTGTTTAAATTTCAATCAATTAAGATTCAAACAGAAAAGAATGACCCAATGTAGGCCCGAAGGTGCGAAAAGTTATCGCGAGTTGGGTCCAAATAACAAAGGCAGGTGATGACAAGTTGCTCATACTTACAGGTGCAACTAATTGATTGATGCAGTCTATTTGACGGACACAAACTGAGAAGCATTTGTTTTACAGATACATGTACTAATTGACCTTTCTGCCGATTTTGATTGACAGCTGGCGTTAGCCAATCGCATCGCACCATTCGCGCACACCCCCGGCAACGGTTTATCGCCGCCATCTTGTTAGACAAACAATGCATATTAGACACACTAGTAACGAGTAGACAAATTTGAAAAGGCGTGAATTTGATCGAAAATACGGGTTTAAAATTGTTTTAATGATGTTGAAAATGTGTAGCTTTGGTGTGTGGGTTAGTTATAGTACAAAATTAGTCGATATCCTGGTGATCGACGTTAAATTCAACCCATTTCAAAATCCTTGGACAAATCTAAAAGTGTGTATATGAACCACAAAATACCAGACAGCTGCTTTAAAAACAATGCATCTATAAAAACACCGACTGACCCCATATAGTCATTCTTTTCTCACAAACACAGCAATCAAATTTAAGCGTGTCACACTGTTTATTGGGAGCAATCAACAACTTACCCACTAACGGTACATCACAGAGACCGCCGAGTTATAATACCCGATAGGGGCCACTGCTATCAAGATCAAAGTATTTCACATCGGAATTTAGCACTGATTGTGCTAATTGGTCAATTATAAAATGTGTGCACATAATTATATAATTGATTACTACACCGAGTCATTGTTTTATCGTTCTGTTAGATAAACGAGTTATGTAGTAACATTTTAATCAAATCTGATAACGAGTGATCGTGATCTGAAATTATTTTTTGAGAAATATTTAAAATTAATTAATGCTGTCTGTCATTGACAATGGTGAAAAGATGTAGTTACGGGCTGTGTGACAGTGATGTAGATATCCAGATCGATTGATAGGTGACGTTAAATTCGTGCTATTTTCAAAACCTAAGACAAATCTTGAAAACATGTCTAAGGTGGATTAAGTTGTGTGAACGACCAAACGACCAGCTGAATACATCCAAAATTAATGCAAACAGATATATTTGCACAAAAGTAAGTTGAAATTAATTTATTTATGCATAATAAAATATTTCGAAAAAATATATTCTGCATTAATAGATCTACCGTTCACAAGAGATATGTGAGTATAGTGGTGATTATACATGTGGTTCATACATATTGTCGTGGATGGTGGACTAGGGATCAGATAGTAGTAATAGTACCCATGCATGTGCAGAGCTGTGGGATTCCCATATTAGCTCAGTGAACGTACTGGTGTTCAGTTTTTGGGCCTAATGTTCGAGTCTTCTAGGAGGCATAGGGTCGAGTCTCTCAAGACGGTGGCATATTTCATTTCTTGTGATGTCAAAGTTGACACGATGTGGTTGTTCACTCTTCCGTTGATTGCGCAAGCATTTACCACGAACACTTAACACGTCCTCATCCGTATATCTGTACTTTAGAGAAATAACATTCACACCTACGTCTATTATGAGGTGGGCTGTTGACAAATTAATCAATTACTGGAGAATATATTATTTTTCACACCTTCATTGGTCGGCTCAAACATTTGTGATGCTGGCTTGTATGCCAATGTTTTATCAGCTTTAGAGCTGAGCCGTGCCATATGTCCAAGCCCTTGAATCATGTATAAATATCATGCTCTTCACATCAATTTCATTACAACCATGGCGTCTATTTTTCCATGCGTTTTTTGCTCTCGTCACGTTTCCAGCCGTATGCATGCTCTTAGCTGCGATAAGTGCCACCGTTGGAATCATCGAAAATGCGGAAAGATTTATTTATTCTCCCCCATTCACTTTAATTAATCTTGATTAGTGGCCTGAAACCTAGATAGATAATCACTCCTGGTATGGCAAACACACGGCTACATAGTCCCATTCATAATTGTGTCTAATTACCTAAATAGCTAATAATAGCATTATTATAATGGGCCTGTATAGTGCAGTACTATATTATATATAAATACGAACCTGTGATTATACGAATGCACTAGTATACGAAACTATCATTAGACGAACAAGGGATTATACGAAATCACCTGAATTCACCTAAAACCCTTGCCTTCTTGCTTTCAACGAGATATTCTTATCTGGGTGAAATAAAACCGAGACATTCGACGGAATTTTATCTAGATTAACTCGATGCAGGTCTGCGTTAGACGCCATTTTGTTAGATAGCTTGTCTCGCGTGGTTACAGCGAGCACCTGTAACTATGGGGGGCGTGCCTAAGTAGCGTTTGCAGAAAGGTCAATTGTAGCCCATGAAAACATACAAAGAGTTTAATGATTCACACTAAAACGATCGATCCCCCGTCTGACCCTAATAAAATTAACAGTCTTTCAGATGGGACGTTAAACCGAGGTCTCGTGTTGCTGCTTTACACTGTGCACGTAAAAGAACCAGAGGAGATTCTGGAATGGGTCTCTGTCTGTATCATTGCACTATCCTCCAAAATCTAAAATGACTAATCTCTTCAGGAGGCGTCACTCATATGGGCAACCGGTAGCGACGATAAATAAACGTAAAACACACACACACTAAAACACGACGGACGGTCCCAGTCGGAACGTTTGTTGTCAACACATGTGCATGTAATTAAAGTTTATTAAACCTATTACTGTAGGCAAGCTTCAAAAGACGTTACGCGACATCAATTGCAGTTTGTAAACACGCAGGTATCTGCTCAATATTGAGTGCAATAATTGAGCAAATAAAACTTCTATTTAACTTTCGATTTGTAATTTATTGGTCTTACAGACGGATCTGTAGTACAGTGGTAACACGCTGGACTGGTAATGCAGGGATCGCAGGTTCGATCCCCCGTCTGACCCTAATAAAATTAACAGTCTTTCAGATGGGACGTTAAACCGAGGTCTCGTGTCGGTGCTTTACACCGTGCACGGTGCAGAGGAGACTCTGGATTGGGTATCTGTCTGTATCATGCACTATCCTCCAACATCTAAAATAACTAATCTCTTCAGGAGGCGTCGCTCATATGGGCAACCGGTAGCGACGATAAATAAACGTAAAACACACAAATTATTGGTATTGTTGGTAATGCTGAAAGCTGTCACACACATGCATTCTACCATGCCACCGTGAAACGGTGTTACCTCGCAGCGACGAAAGTAAAATGGAAATCGAAAGTTCAAGAAATAAGCGAATATTCGTTCGGAAGATCATCCGAATATTCGAATACCAAAATCATCATTCGTTGCCATCCCTAATTTATATTTATTAGTCAGTAACCTAATATTCTCTATATATTGAGTTTTTCAACAGTTCCGTATTCCATGAGGGGTAGTCCATATGTTGGCATACACTGCAGTTATGTATTCCATGAGGGGTAGTCCATATGTTGGCATACACTGCAGTTATGTATTCCATGAGGGGTAGTCCATATGTTGGCATACACTGCAGTTACGTATTCCATGAGGGGTAGTCCATATGTTGGCATACACTGCAGTTATGTATTCCACGAGGGGTAGTCCATATGTTGGCATGCACTGCAGTTACGTATTCCACAAGGGGTAGTCCATATGTTGGCATACCTGCAGTCGTATTCCATGAGGGTAGTCCATATGTTGGCATACAATGCAGTTATGTATCCACGAGGGGTAGTCCATATGTTGGCATACATGCAGTTGTATTCCACGAGGGGTAGTCCATATGTTGGCATATACTGCAGTTATGTATTCCACGAGGGGTAGTCCATATGTTGGCATGCACTGCAGTTACGTATTCCACAAGGGGTAGTCCATATGTTGGCATACAATGCAGTTATGTATTCCACGAGGGGTAGTCCATATGTTGGCATACACTGCAGTTACGTATTCCACGAGGGGTAGTCCATATGTTGGCATACACTGCAGTTACGTATTCCACGAGGGGTAGTCCATATGTTGGCATGCACTGCAGTTACGTATTCCACAAGGGGTAGTCCATATGTTGGCATACACTGCAGTTACGTATTCCCGAGGGGTAGTCCATGTTGGCATACACTGCAGTTATGTATTCCACGAGGGGTAGTCCATATGTTGGCATACACTGCAGTTACGTATTCCACGAGGGGTAGTCCATATGTTGGCATACACTGCAGTTACGTATTCCACAAGGGGTAGTCCATATGTTGGCATGCACTGCAGTTACGTATTCCACGAGGGGTAGTCCATATGTTGGCATACACTGCAGTTACGTATTCCACGAGGGGTAGTCCATATGTTGGCATACACTGCAGTTACGTATTCCACGAGGGGTAGTCCATATGTTGGCATACACTGCAGTTACGTATTCCACGAGGGGTAGTCCATATGTTGGCATACACTGCAGTTACGTATTCCACGAGGGGTAGTCCATATGTTGGCATACACTGCAGTTACGTATTCCACGAGGGGTAGTCCATATGTTGGCATACACTGCAGTTACGTATTCCACGAGGGGTAGTCATATGTTGGCATACACTGCAGTTACGTATTCCACGAGGGGTAGTCCATATGTTGGCATACACTGCAGTTACGTATTCACAAGGGGTAGTCCATATGTTGGCATACACTGCAGTTACGTATTCCACGAGGGGTAGTCCATATGTGGCATACACTGCAGTTACGTATTCCACGAGGGTAGTCCATATGTTGGCATACACTGCAGTTACGTATTCCACGAGGGGTAGTCCATATGTTGGCATACACTGCAGTTACGTATTCCACGAGGGGTAGTCCATATGTTGGCATACACTGCAGTTATGTATTCCACGAGGGGTAGTCCATATGTTGGCATACACTGCAGTTACGTATTCCACGAGGGGTAGTCCATATGTTGGCATACACTGCAGTTACGTATTCCACAAGGGGTAGTCCATATGTTGGCATACACTGCAGTTACGTATTCCACGAGGGGTAGTCCATATGTTGGCATACACTGCAGTTACGTATTCCACGAGGGGTAGTCCATATGTTGGCATACACTGCAGTTACGTATTCCACGAGGGGTAGTCCATATGTTGGCATACACTGCAGTTACGTATTCCACAAGGGGTAGTCCATATGTTGGCATACACTGCAGTTACGTATTCCACAAGGGGTAGTCCATATGTTGGCATACACTGCAGTTACGTATTCTGCAAGGGGTAGTCCATATGTTGGCATACACTGCAGTTACGTATTCCACAAGGGGTAGTCCATATGTTGGCATACACTGCAGTTACGTATTCCACAAGGGGTAGTCCATATGTTGGCATACACTGCGGTTACGTATTCCACGAGGGGTAGTCCATATGTTGGCATACACTGCAGTTACGTATTCCACAAGGGGTAGTCCATATGTTGGCATACACTGCAGTTACGTATTCTGCAAGGATCGCTTACAATTTTACTTTTCCCATCATTTTTTTGAACTCTTTGCATACTAGCTGTGAAAATAAGTCAAAGTTTTCAGTTAAAATTAAGAAAAAACACATTAATAATTTGTCGTCTGCTAAAATTATTTGAACTATTTATAGAATATCTTACCCAGCATGCATAGAGTTAATTTACCATGATGTCAGCTATACTGCGACCATGCATAGAGTTAATTTACCATGATGTCAGCTATACTGCGACCATGCATAGAGTTAATTTACCATGATGTCAGCTATACTGCGACCATGCATAGAGTTAATTTACCATGATGTCAGCTATACTGCGACCATGCATAGAGTTAATTTACCATGATGTCAGCTATACTGCGACCATGCATAGAGTTAATTTACCATGATGTCAGCTATACTGCGACCATGCATAGAGTTAATTTACCATATCAGCTATACTGTGACCATGCCTGTAACTATTTAATTTCTAACTTGCAGATTGACAAGTTAGTGCGTGCCTGTGCCAACGTGTTAGCGCCTATACCGATTGGTCCGAAGAGAAGCATGGGCACTGTCGTGGATTACGCTTATTATATGTTCTATCAGGTATGTTTGGATACGAATGGGACGTAGAAGACATTTTAATAATGTTATATCTACAATAATGGAATAGCTGGACCATCATGCCCCTTTTATCCTGCTGGACCATCATGCCCCTTTTATCCTGCTGGACCATCGTGCCCCTTTTATCCTGCTGGACCATCGTGCCCCTTTTATCCTGCTGGACCATCATGCCCCTTTTATTTGTCTTCCATCCTGCTGCTCTTCTGGGAAATATCAGATTTTTGTACCAAACTCTCTTAAATCAATTTTTGCACTTCAAGATAATTCTCTGGAAATGATCAAGTGATGACAAACAGCTAAAATGATACAAATTATTTTAGCTTGATTGCGAAACAAAGTTTTTACAACTTTAGATAAATCACTCTCGAGACCTCATTCCTGATGGAATCCATCGCCACGAGTGAGAGAGAAGAGACAGTGTGGAATTTAAAATGCCTTGTCTAAGGGCACAATCATAATGACTACAGCGGGGCTCGAGCTCTGGCCATTTCGCACCTGAAACGAACGCGCATCCACTGCGCTATCACGACTTCCACCAATGATGCGAATCCTTGCAGAGCTATGGTTACCATGTACAATTTCGGGGAATGCAAAGATTCGACATGTCTCAGTAAATCTATTTATATAATCTGTAAGTATCTAGAAGCTTTTATGCATGCAGTTCAATAAGTGTCTACTTATGAAGAGAGACTCTTTGTTTTTAGAAATATCCCAATGAGCGTTTTACTGATTCAGAGCGGAAGTTTACGTTTAAACTTTATTTATTTTACAACGATTGCGAAGCAAGTTTTAGCAACTTATATTAATCACTCTTGTTGGCTCGGATAAAAGCGTAAATGTGGTCATTCGTGTGGGAGGAAACCGAAGTACCCGGAAAAAACCCACCTGTCCGATCTGGCGACCACCGTACCATCTCACATACGAGGATCGAATCCGGGTTGTGTGTGTGATGTTGCTTAAGAACGCACTAACCACTGTGCTAATCGGACAGCCGGAAGCCAAAGGTAGTCAATATCATAACAAATATTAACTTGTCGGGGGTGAATAGTAAATAATATTGACTGTTTTCCCTCTGCAATTTTGCATTGAGTAGTCACATGAGGCATAATAATAAAATGTATGTGGAATTCATTCCTGACAGAAGATGGCCATGTTTTCAAGATTTATGACTGGTCGCAGGTAAACTAACTGTTGATTGCTATTTGTTTAAATGTTCACAATCCTGTTTTCACATCCATGCATGTTAAAATCGGATAAATGTTGTAATTGTAATGAGCAAGGAGTGTGTATGTGAGGAACCAGGATCCACTTCCTGTGTTTTTGACTAAATGAAATCAATATAGGATCTGACATGAGTCGTGAATTCATACCACATTTTAAAAAACTTGTTTTGGAATTTTGCTAATAAGCTAGCCTTTTTGTGAGCTTAATAGCAAAATTTCAAAACCATTTTCATAAAATATGGAATAATTAACGTTGCTACTTTCATTTTGATGCCAACTGTCAGTGCAAATTGTCATGACGTCACTAAATTGTCATGACGTCATTAAATTGTCATGATGTCACTAAATTGTCATGACGTCATTAAATTGTCATGACGTCACTAAATTGTCATGACATCATTAAATTGTCATGACGTCACTAAATTGTCATGACGTCACTAAATTGTCATGACGTCACTAAATTGTCATGACGTCACTAAATTGATGTAGTTACGCAATGCAGCGTTATATTTATGTTTTAAACAGCGTTATAATTGTGTCAAGACTACTTTTAAATCGTAGTTTGTTATTAACGTTATGTACCAATTCAAATAGAAATATATATGCATACTTTAAAGTTTAAATTACAAATTGTAAGGATTATTTCTCAACCAATCAGAATCCTTCTCGGTGTCATTACACGTGTGTACATATAAGAAATGGGATGACTGTACATGTATGCTGAATACAAGCAAAGTTATGTGATAATATGAAATAGGTTTCGGCCCACCTCAGGCTTTCCTCTTATAAATAATACGGTGTTGAAACAGTTAGAATTAATCCTTCAACTGCACAAAGTGCTTACACATTTCCTAGCAAAGTGTCTTTACAGTCCCCAAATTCATCCCCTAAATACAAAGGTTGGGTTGGGTAAAAGAGACTATTTACTGTCAAAGTTGAGTTTCTCGGACTCCTTGAACAAAGTAGCAGTTTTATCAGTTTCCTTTTTTATAAGCACCAGAAACACTTATTCTGGGTTGTATTCACATAATACTTGGAAGGGTATAAAATAAAAAAAGGTTTCGCAGTCATTTTAGCCAATTCTAGGTAATAATTAGTGTAATAGGGATGGTTTCTAGAGCAGGTTCTGTGGCTCTAAATGATCTATTCACTGGATGTTCCATGTTTTAGGGATGGTTTCAAGAGCAGGTTCTGTGGCTCTAAATGATCTATTCACTGGATGTTCCATGTTTTAGAGATGGTTTCAAGAGCAGGTTCTGTGGCTCTAAATGATCTATTCACTGGATGTTCCATGTTTTAGGGGTGGTTTCGAGAGCAGGTTCTGTGGCTCTAAATGATCTATTCACTGGATGTTCCATGTTTTAGAGATGGTTTCAAGAGCAGGTTCTGTGGCTCTAAATGATCTATTCACTGGATGTTACATGTTTTAGGGATGGTTTCGAGAGCAGGTTCTGTGGCTCTAAATGATCTATTCACTGGATGTTACATGTTTTAGGGATGGTTTCGAGAGCAGGTTCTGTGGCTCTAAATGATCTATTCACTGGATGTTCCATGTTTTAGGGATGGTTTCAAGAGCAGGTTCTGTGGCTCTAAATGATCTATTCACTGGATGTTACATGTTTTAGAGATGGTTTCGAGAGCAAGTTCTGTGGCTGTAAATGATCTATTCACTGGATGTTACATGTTTTAGAGATGGTTTCGAGAGCAGGTTCTGTGGCTCTAAATGATCTATTCACTGGATGTTACATGTTTTAGGGATGGTTTCGAGAGCAAGTTCTGTGGCTGTAAATGATCTATTCACTGGATGTTCCATGTTTTAGGGATGGTTTCGAGAGCAGGTTCTGTGGCTCTAAATGATCTATTCACTGGATGTTCCATGTTTTAGGGGTGGTTAAGAGGGCAAGTTCTGTGGCTCTAAATGATCTATTCACTGGATGTTACATGTTTTAGGGATGGTTTCAAGAGCAAGTTCTGTGGCTCTAAATGATCTATTCACTGGATGTTCCATGTTTTAGGGATGGTTTCGAGAGCAGGTTCTGTGGCTCTAAATGATCTATTCACTGGATGTTCCATGTTTTAGGGATGGTTTTGAGAGCAGGTTCTGTGGCTCTAAATGATCTATTCACTGGATGTTCCATGTTTTAGGGGTGGTTTTGAGGGCAGGTTCTGTGGCTCTAAATAATCTATTCACTGGATGTTACATGTTTTAGGGATGGTTTTGAGGGCAGGTTCTGTGGCTCTAAATAATCTATTCACTGGATGTTACATGTTTTAGAGATGGTTTCAAGAGCAGGTTCTGTAGCTTTAACTAATCTATTCACTGGATGTTCCATATTTTAGGGATGGTTTCGAGAGCAGGTTCTGTGGCTCTAAATGATCTATTCACTGGATGTTCCATGTTTTATGGATGGTTTCGAGAGCAAGTTCTGTGGCTCTAAATGATCTATTCACTGGATGTTCCATTCACTGGATGTTCCATGTTTTAGGCATGGTTTTGAGAGCAGGTTCTGTGGCTCTAAATGATCTATTCACTGGATGTTCCATGTTTTAGGGAAGGTTTTGAGAGCAGGTTCTGTGGCTCTAAATGATCTATTCACTGGATGTTCCATGTTTTAGGGAAGGTTTTGAGAGCAGGTTCTGTGGCTTTAAATGATCTATTCACTGGATGTTACATGTTTTAGAGATGGTTTCAAGAGCAGGTTCTGTGGCTGTAAATGATCTATTCACTGGATGTTACATGTTTTAGAGATGGTTTCGAGAGCAGGTTCTGTGGCTCTAAATGATCTATTCACTGGATGTTCCATGTTTTAGGGATGGTTTCGAGAGCAGGTTCTGTGGCTCGAAATGATCTATTCACTGGATGTTCCATGTTTTAGGGGTGGTTTTGAGGGCAGGTTCTGTGGCTCTAAATAATCTATTCACTGAATGTTACATGTTTTAGGGATGGTTTAGAGAGCAGGTTCTGTGGCTCTAAATAATCTATTCACTGGATGTTACATGTTTTAGAGATGGTTTCAAGAGCAGGTTCTGTAGCTTTAACTAATCTATTCACTGGATGTTCCATATTTTAGGGATGGTTTCGAGAGCAGGTTCTGTGGCTCTAAATGATCTATTCACTGGATGTTCCATGTTTTATGGATGGTTTCGAGAGCAGGTTCTGTGGCTCTAAATGATCTATTCACTGGATGTTCCATTCACTGGATGTTCCATGTTTTAGGGAAGGTTTTGAGAGCAGGTTCTGTGGCTTTAAATGATCTATTCACTGGATGTTACATGTTTTAGAGATGGTTTCGAGGGCAGGTTCTGTGGCTTTAAATGATCTATTCACTGGATGTTCCATTCACTGGATGTTCCATGTTTTAGGGATGGTTTCGAGGGCAGGTTCTGTGGCTTTAAATGATCCATTCACTGGATGTTCCATGTTTTAGGGATGGTTTCGAGGGCAGGTTCTGTTGCTCTAAATGATCCATTCACTGGATGTTCCATGTTTTAGAGATGGTTTCGAGGGCAGGTTCTGTTGCTTTAAATGATCTATTCACTGGATGTTCCATGTTTTAGAGATGGTTTCGAGGGCAGGTTCTGTGGCTCTAAATGATCTATTCACTGGATGTTCCATGTTTTAGAGATGGTTTCGAGAGCAGGTTCTGTGGCTTTAAATGATCTATTCACTGGATGTATTTCTATACTACTGAGAGTATTTGTATGTTGTTTAGACTCGTATATCGCATGTGTTTCATCATATCTTAAAACTGTACTTCATAATAAATCTTACTAGATTCATACCATTGTACCGGTGTCACATAGAATATTGACCTGCCAAAATAATGACCCGGGGTCATTATTCTATAGGAAATAGTGACCTGCGGGTCTGCCCGCCCTCACTCGTATTATCTACACATGGGGGGGGATCATTGCTCTATTGCATGGAAAAGTGACCCACCCTCACTCGTACAGTGTGGGGGGGGGGGTCATTGCTCTATTGCATGGAAAAATGACCCTCACTCGTACAGTGTGGGTGGGGTTATTGCTCTATTGCATGGAAAAGTGACCCACCCTCACTCATACAGTGTGGATGGGGTTATTGCTCTATTGCATGGAAAAGTGACCCTCACTCGTACAGTGTGGGTGGGGTTATTGCTCTATTGCATGGAAAAGTGACCCTCACTCGTACAGTGTGGGTGGGGTTATTGCTCTATTGCATGGAAAAGTGACCCACCCTCAATCGTACAGTGGGTGGGGTCATTGCTCTATTGCATGGAAAAGTGACCCACCCTCAATCGTACAGTATGGGTGGGGTTATTGCTCTATTGCATGGAAAAGTGACCCACCCTCAATCGTACAGTGTGGGTGGGGTCATTGCTCTATTGCATGGAAAAGTGACCCACCCTCACTCGTACAGTGTGGGTGGGGTTATTGCTCTATTGCATGGAAAAGTGACCCACCCTCAATCGTACAGTGTGGGTGGGGTCATTGCTCTATTGCATGGAAAAGTGACCCACCCTCAATCGTACAGTGTGGGTGGGGTCATTGCTCTATTGCATGGAAAAGTGACCCACCCTCAATCGTACAGTATGGGTGGGGTTATTGCTCTATTGCATGGAAAAGTGACCCACCCTCACTCGTACAGTATGGGTGGGGTTATTGCTCTATTGCATGGAAAAGTGACCCACCCTCACTCGTACAGTATGGGTGGGGTTATTGCTCTATTGCATGGAAAAGTGACCCACCCTCAATCGTACAGTGTGGGTGGGGTCATTGCTCTATTGCATGGAAAAGTGACCCTCACTCGTACAGTGTGGCATAATAATACATAGAATGTATAATTATCTACTTAGTATATTTACATAAACTATTAGTATTCCTATATGATCTCTGGTTATTTGTAATCGATTACCTTTAGCTATAATTATCTTAGTAATTATTTTAGTAATTATCTTTAGTAAGTATTTAAATAATACTCTACGTTCAATGATGCATATTCACGCTATTTAAAACTGTTAACATAAGGTGACTTATAGGCCCGTTGGGTCGGGTGTTAAAATTTCACATTATACTGAATATATTTTGCAAATATGTTGGAAAACACAAGTCACTATAATAAACAATTATCTTATCTTATACAGCACCCACCACCTCATTATCATCTTTACAAATTGATAGCGACAATTTATCTGCATACATATATATTTATGTTATCCTGTACATCATTGATTCAAAATATGTGTTGTTAAGCCTTATTCAGTGTTAAATAATATTTAATTATTATAAATTTAACACTATATTTTCTCAAGAGGGTCGTTTTTCCGCAAAGGGGGTCAGTATTCTATTGAGGAATAATGACCCTCAGATCATTATTTTGACGGGGGTCAATATTCTATGTGTGTGTTTTATGTTTATTTATCGTCGCTACCGGTTGCCCATATGAGCGACGCCTCCTGAAGAGATTAGTCATTTTAGATTTTGGAGGATAGTGCATGATACAGACAGAGACCAATTCCAGAATCTCATCTGGTTCTTTTACGTGCACGGTGTACAGCACCGACACGAGACCTCAGTTTAACGTCCCGTCTGAAAGACTGTTAATTTTATTAGGGTCAGACGGGGGGATCGAACCTGCGATCCCTGGATTACCAGTCCAGCGTGTTACCAATGGACTACATATCCGTCTGTTCAATATTCTATATGTAGTACTTAGTAAATACCTTTTGTGTTATACATGTATAAGGTGTTTACTCCAAAGAACGCATTGAATGAAATATATTACGACATGTAGTCGGTAACCAATATTATGATTTTCAAGAAATTGTCTTGCTTTTTAACGACAATTAAGCCAACTTTTAGGAATAGGCTTAATGAGATACACTGATTTTTCTAGTTACCTCCCTTGACACAAATTCTCATTTATCCCTAAATATTTACATCACTATTGCATTTCCTTCGAATATTTACATTTTCGTATGAGGGTTCCCAACTAATGATATGCAGCTGACATGTTACGGGCATGTGCATTCGCAGTGTTAGGCAGCGTTCGTCGCGAGAAAAGGCGTGTCGCTACAGTTTATGCTGTTCCTGGGTACCAGTTACAGTACACGGTAAGTTGCAAATCTGGACTAAACACATTTTAAATGCAAAAGTGTGCTATGTTTTGTTTGTGTTATTGAAAAGAATAATTAATGTAAATATAAGTAATGAATCGCAGGTTAATATTTTCCATTGGGTGTGTTTACGGTTAGCTTCCACACACTTTAGCCACGCCCAATGTAGTTCATACCCCGATGGAAACTATTAACCCGCGATTCATTCCTATAATATATATTGTCCTTTTAATTGGAATCCTTTGTTTTTACTGTTGTTCCCTCAGTAAATGTCATGGTATGATAAATGTAATTTTATCAAAGTCATATAATTATTAATTCATTGATAACCAATGTTTACAGTGTGCATTGGATATGCTACAGGATATCTGTACAGATTTAGTAATATAATTATTACAAGATGAGAAAACGGGTAAAATTGATAGCATGTTGTGCAAAGGAAACCACGATAAAAATGGAGGAAAACAATTAAGAGGACCAATCTACTTTTAGTAGTATTCAGAGGAAGTAACTGACTAATGTTTCTTATTTGTATGAATTTTAGGCCAAAGAAATTACTTATTAACACTGTGTACTTAATTTGTTTTGTCTCATTTAAGGACACACACATTGCCAAGACCCCATACCATGCCTTAACTCACTCTCAACGCGAGACATTTATCAACCGAAGAAAGCTACTGGAGCATATAGGAGATGTATTGAGAACAAAAGCTGTGGATAGAGAGAAACGAAGACTTGATGATGAACAAAGAGAAGGGATCCGAAGTAAGTCTGCTGTTTTGGATGCCTTGCCTAAGGGCACAATCGTATGGCTCCAGCGGGGCTCGAACTCCAGATCTTTCACATCTGAAGCGAACGCGCATTTAAGGCATTTATATTCCATATTGCCTCTTCTCTCTACCTCATGGCGATGGATTCCATCAGGAATGAGGTCTCAAGAGTGATTAATATAAGTTGTAAGAACTTGTTTCGCAATCGAGCTGATATAAATTTGTATAAACTAAACACCATGCTTGCACCTAGATATGTTTTCTTGAACAAGTTGTGCCGACCCAATCGGTCAACGAGTACTGAACAGTAACAGTGTGTTTTAAACTTTATTATATTTTTACAACGATTGCAAAGCAAGTTTTAACAACTTATATTAATCACTCTCATTGGCGCAGATGAAAGCGTAAATGTGGTCATTCATGTGGGAGGAAACCGGAGTACCCGGAGAAAACCCACAGGATCGAATCCGGGTTGTGTGTGTGTGTGTGATGTGTGTTGCTCAAGAACACCACGTCTCCTTCAAAACCGAGTATCAAACCCTGGACCTGTCACTCTCAAATCCAATATTCTGCAGCATCGACCAATGACGCCTATTTGTAATCATCAAACAACCATTTGCATTTAGCATACTGTACATAGGTGAAATGAGAATCGAGACGATTTGAATGAAATGTCACAAACCCTACTTGGAAAAATAAGAAAAATATTACACATTTGTTATCTGCTCATTTCACCTACAGTGTGCTAGAGGTTAACGTGTAGCTAAATCTACTTTAATCTTGCTGCAAAATATAAAAATGAAGTGTAACATACTATATGTATATGCTTGTGTAGGTGTAACATACTATATGTATATGCTTGTGTAGGTGTAACATACTATATGTATATGCTTGTGTAGGTGTAACATACTATATGTATATGCTTGTGTAACATACTATATGTATATGCTTGTGTATGTATAACATACTATATGTATATGCTTGTGTATGTATAACATACTATATGTATATGTTTGTGTATGTATAACATACTATATGTATATGCTTGTGTATGTATAACATACTATATGTATATGCTTGTGTATGTATAACATACTATATGTATATGTTTGTGTATGTATAACATACTATATGTATATGTTTGTGTATGTATAACATACTATATGTATATGCTTGTGTATGTATAACATACTATATGTATATGCTTGTGTATGTATAACATACTATATGTATATGTTTGTGTATGTATAACATACTATATGTATATGTTTGTGTATGTATAACATACTATATGTATATGCTTGTGTATGTATAACATACTATATGTATATGCTTGTGTATGTATAACATAGCCTCGAGGGTCCTCATTCCGGTAGGATACGAAACACTCATTAAAATGTGCATAATAGTTTGTAAAATATACAAAGACGTATACATATCTTAGTCAACAAATCCTTTTCCAACATGTTGCATCAAATTTCAACATAAATGCATGTGTTTCCAAAGAGTAATCACGATTTGTTCTGAACTACTGTAAATTTGTCCGTAATTTTACATGTGACCCAATTCCGGTAACTCTTGGGTAACAGTGAATTAGGCACTCTTAATTAATTATGTGGTGTTTTTCCAAATAGTTCAAATATAAGATATAATTCCAAAATCTATTTTTAACTTTGTTAACACTAATAACTGTTAAAACACTAAATTATTAACTGTTGTTTTATGTAACTGTTATTATTATTTATTCTACTCCTCTCTAGTGTCACAGCAAGGACACATGACTGTGTCTCCTCTTCTAAGTACCCTGACTGTGGTGCAATATGTCAAATGCACCCAGTTGTCACAGAGTTTGCCCCTATTAACTCTGTCACACAATCTCCACTTTGCAAATATTAGAGATACACACTTGGAAATCTCTTTAGTGTCTGTTCTTTCTCCTCATCTGCCTAGGATTAGCCTAAAATAACTAAAATTGTTTATAAGGGATAGGACTGAAAACAAAATAAATAAATTAGGCTTGGCCTTATAGAAAAAGTCCACTTCCGAATTGTCAATCAAAGCCTGGTTTCAGAGCAGACGGATGGTAACATTTCTGAACAATGTTTTTGGGGCCAAAAAAGGGTATTTAAATGAACATTTATTTTGTAATAGTAGAAAAGGTATTATTTTATATGCATGACATGTTTCAACAAATGTTTACCTGTTTTTGTCTCATTTTACTCTTGTTTGACTTTTGACAGATAGCTACAGCTTTAGTAAATATTTACATCGGAGCGCGTGTATGACGTCAGCAAATATCGCGTGTTACGAGATTTAAACAAATAGCACCGGAATTAGGACAGTCACGGAATGAGGACCTTCATATATACTATATGTATATGTATGTGTAACATACTATATGTATATGCTTGTGTAACATACTATATGTATGTGTAGGTGTAACATACTATATGTATATGCTTGTGTAACATACTATATGTATATGTATGTGTAACATACTATATATATATGCTTGTGTAGGTGTAACATACTATATGTATATGCTTGTGTATGTGTAACATACTATATTATATGCTTGTGTAGGTATAACATACTATATGTATATGCTTGTGTAGTGTAACATACTATATGTATATGCTTGTGTAGGTGTAACATACTATATATATATGCTTGTGTAGGTATAACATACTATATGTATATGCTTGTGTATGTGTAACATACTATATGTATATGCTTGTGTAGGTGTAACATACTATATGTATATGCTTGTGTAGGTATAACATACTATATGTATATGCTTGTGTAGGTGTAACATACTATATGTATATGTTTGTGTAGGTGTAACATACTATATGTATATGCTTGTGTAGGTGTAACATACTATATGTATATGCTTGTGTAGGTGTAACATACTATATGTATATGCTTGTGTAGGTATAACATACTATATGTATATGCTTGTGTATGTGTAACATACTATATGTATATGCTTGTGTAGGTGTAACATACTATATGTATATGTATGTGTAACATACTATATGTATATGCTTGTGTAGGTATAACATACTATATGTATATGTATGTGTAACATACTATATGTATATGCTTGTGTAGGTGTAACATACTATATGTATATGTTTGTGTAGGTGTAACATACTATATGTATATGTATGTGTAACATACTATATGTATATGCTTGTGTAGGTATAACATACTATATGTATATGTATGTGTAACATACTATATGTATATGCTTGTGTAGGTGTAACATACTATATGTATATGTTTGTGTAGGTGTAACATACTATATGTATATGTATGTGTAACATACTATATGTATATGCTTGTGTAGGTTACATACTATATGTATATGTATGTGTAACATACTATATGTATATGCTTGTGTAGGTGTAACATACTATATGTATATGTTTGTGTAGGTGTAACATACTATATGTATATGTATGTGTAACATACTATATGTATATGCTTGTGTAGGTATAACATACTATATGTATATGTATGTGTAACATACTATATGTATATGCTTGTGTAGGTATAACATACTATATGTATATGTTTGTGTAGGTGTAACATACTATATGTATATGCTTGTGTAGGTGTAACATACTATATGTATATGTAGGTGTAACATACTATATGTATATGCTTGTGTAGGTATAACATACTATATGTATATGCTTGTGTAGGTATAACATACTATATGTATATGCTTGTGTAGGTGTAACATACTATATGTATATGCTTGTGTATGTGTAACATACTATATGTATATGCTTGTGTAGGTATAACATACTATATGTATATGTTTGTGTAGGTGTAACATACTATATGTATATGCTTGTGTATGTATAACATACTATATGTATATGCTTGTGTAGGTGTAACATACTATATGTATATGCTTGTGTAGGTGTAACATACTATATGTATATGTATGTGTAACATACTATATGTATATGCTTGTGTAACATACTATATGTATATGTTGTGTAACATACTATATGTATATGCTTGTGTAGGTGTAACATACTATATGTATATGCTTGTGTAGGTGTAACATACTATATGTATATGCTTGTGTAGGTGTAACATACTATATGTATATGCTTGTGTAGGTGTAACATACTATATGTATATGCTTGTGTAGGTGTAACATACTATATGTATATGCTTGTGTAACATACTATATGTATATGCTTGTGTAACATACTATATGTATATGCTTGTGTAGGTGTAACATACTATATGTATATGCTTGTGTAGGTATAACATACTATATGTATATGCTTGTGTAGGTATAACATACTATATGTATATGCTTGTGTAGGTATAACATACTATATGTATATGCTTGTGTAGGTGTAACATACTATATGTATATGCTTGTGTAGGTGTAACATACTATATGTATATGCTTGTGTAGGTGTAACATACTATATGTATATGCTTGTGTAGGTGTAACATACTATATGTATATCTTGTGTGTAGGTATAACATACTATATGTATATGCTTGTGTATGTGTAACATACTATATATATATGCTTGTGTAACATACTATATGTATATGCTTGTGTAGGTGTAACATACTATATGTATATGCTTGTGTATTTGTTTGTTGTGTAACATACTATATGTATATGCTTGTGTAGGTGTAACATACTATATGTATATGCTTGTGTAGGTGTAACATACTATATGTATATGCTTGTGTAGGTATAACATACTATATGTATATGCTTGTGTAGGTGTAACATACTATATGTATATGCTTGTGTAGGTATAACATACTATATGTATATGCTTGTGTATGTGTAACATACTATATGTATATGCTTGTGTAACATACTATATGTATATGTTTGTGTAGGTGTAACATACTATATGTATATGCTTGTGTAGGTATAACATACTATATGTATATGCTTGTGTATGTGTAACATACTATATGTATATGCTTGTGTATGTGTAACATACTATATGTATATGCTTGTGTAGGTGTAACATACTATATGTATATGCTTGTGTAGGTATAACATACTATATGTATATGCTTGTGTAGGTGTAACATACTATATGTATATGCTTGTGTATGTATAACATACTATATGTATATGCTTGTGTATGTATAACATACTATATGTATATGCTTGTGTAGGTGTAACATACTATATGTATATGCTTGTGTAACATACTATATGTATATGCTTGTGTAACATACTATATGTATATGCTTGTGTAACATACTATATGTATATGCTTGTGTAGGTGTAACATACTATATGTATATGCTTGTGTAACATACTATATGTATATGTTGTGTAGGTGTAACATACTATATGTATATGCTTGTGTAGGTATAACATACTATATGTATATGCTTGTGTAGGTGTAACATACTATATGTATATGCTTGTGTAGGTATAACATACTATATGTATATGCTTGTGTATGTATAACATACTATATGTATATGCTTGTGTAACATACTATATGTATATGTTGTGTAACATACTATATGTATATGCTTGTGTAGGTGTAACATACTATATGTATATGCTTGTGTAGGTGTAACATACTATATGTATATGTTTGTGTATGTGTAACATACTATATGTATATGTTTGTGTATGTATAACATACTATATGTATATTTGTATGTGTAACATACTATATGTATATGCTTGTGTAGGTGTAACATACTATATTATATGTATGTGTATTTTTTTGTTGTGTAGTTACATACTATATGTATATGCTTGTGTAGGTGTAACATACTATATGTATATGCTTGTGTAGGTGTAACATACTATATGTATATGCTTGTGTAGGTATAACATACTATATGTATATGTATGTGTAACATACTATATGTATATGCTTGTGTAGGTGTAACATACTATATGTATATGTAGGTGTAACATACTATATGTATATGCTTGTGTAACATACTATATGTATATGCTTGTGTAGGTATAACATACTATATGTATATGTTTGTGTAGGTGTAACATACTATATGTATATGCTTGTGTATGTATAACATACTATATGTATATGCTTGTGTATGTGTAACATACTATATGTATATGCTTGTGTAGGTGTAACATACTATATGTATATGTATGTGTAACATACTATATGTATATGCTTGTGTATGTATAACATACTATATGTATATGCTTGTGTATGTATAACATACTATATGTATATGCTTGTGTAGGTGTAACATACTATATGTATATGCTTGTGTAGGTGTAACATACTATATGTATATGCTTGTGTAGGTGTAACATACTATATGTATATGCTTGTGTAGGTATAACATACTATATGTATATGCTTGTGTAACATACTATATGTATATGCTTGTGTAGGTGTAACATACTATATGTATATGCTTGTGTAATACTATATGTATATGCTTGTGTATGTGTAACATACTATATGTATATGCTTGTGTAGGTGTAACATACTATATGTATATGCTTGTGTAGGTGTAACATACTATATGTATATGCTTGTGTAGGTGTAACATACTATATGTATATATTGCTTGTGTAGGTGTAACATACTATATGTATATGCTTGTGTAGGTGTAACATACTATATATATATGCTTGTGTATGTGTAACATACTATATGTATATGCTTGTGTAGGTGTAACATACTATATATATATGCTTGTGTAGGTGTAACATACTATATGTATATTTGTGTAGGTGTAACATACTATATGTTAACATACTATATATATATGCTTGTGTAGGTGTAACATACTATATGTATATGCTTGTGTAGGTGTAACATACTATATGTATATGCTTGTGTAGGTGTAACATACTATATGTATATGCTTGTGTAGGTGTAACATACTATATGTATATGTATGTGTAACATACTATATGTATATGTTTGTGTAGGTGTAACATACTATATGTATATGTAGGTGTAACATACTATATGTATATGCTTGTGTAACATACTATATGTATATGCTTGTGTAGGTATAACATACTATATGTATATGTATGTGTAACATACTATATGTATATGCTTGTGTAGGTGTAACATACTATATGTATATGTATGTGTAACATACTATATGTATATGCTTGTGTAGGTATAACATACTATATGTATATGTATGTGTAACATACTATATGTATATGCTTGTGTAGTGTAACATACTATATGTATATGTTTGTGTAGTGTACATACTATAGTATTGTATGTGTAACATACTATATGTATATGCTTGTGTAGGTATAACATACTATATGTATATGTATGTGTAACATACTATATGTATATGCTTGTGTAGGTATAACATACTATATGTATATGTTTGTGTAGGTGTAACATACTATATGTATATGCTTGTGTAGGTGTAACATACTATATGTATATGCTTGTGTAGGTGTAACATACTATATGTATATGCTTGTGTAGGTGTAACATACTATATGTATATGTTTGTGTAGGTGTAACATACTATATGTATATGCTTGTGTAGGTGTAACATACTATATGTATATGTATGGTAACATACTATATGTATATGCTTGTGTAGGTATAACATACTATATGTATATGTATGTGTAACATACTATATGTATATGCTTGTGTAGGTGTAACATACTATATGTATATGCTTGTGTAGGTGTACATACTATATGTATATGTTTGTGTAACTCTATATGTATTGTTGGTAGGTTAACTTAGTATTGTATGTGTAACATACTATATGTATATGCTTGTGTAGGTATAACATACTATATGTATATGTTTGTGTAGGTGTAACATACTATATGTATATGCTTGTGTAGGTGTAATACTATATGTATATATATTGTTTGTGTATGTGTAACATACTATATATATATGCTTGTGTAGGTGTAACATACTATATGTATATGCTTGTGTAGGTGTAACATACTATATGTATATGCTTGTGTAGGTGTAACATACTATATGTATATGCTTGTGTAGGTATAACATACTATATGTATATGCTTGTGTAGGTGTAACATACTATATGTATATGCTTGTGTAGGTGTAACATACTATATGTATATGCTTGTGTAGGTGTAACATACTATATGTATATGCTTGTGTAGGTGTAACATACTATATGTATATGCTTGTGTAGGTGTAACATACTATATGTATATGTTTGTGTAGGTGTAACATACTATATGTATATGCTTGTGTATGTGTAACATACTATATGTATATGCTTGTGTAGGTATAACATACTATATGTATATGCATATATATGTTTGTTGTGTAGCATACTATATGTATATGCTTGTGTAGGTGTAACATACTATATGTATATGTTTGTGTAGGTGTAACATACTATATGTATATGCTTGTGTAGGTGTAACATACTATATGTATATGCCTGTGTAACATACTATATGTTATGCTTGTGTAACATACTATATGTATATGCTTGTGTAACATACTATATGTATATGCTTGTGTAACATACTATATATATATGCTTGTGTAGGTGTAACATACTATATGTATATGTTTGTGTAACATACTATATGTATATGCTTGTGTATGTGTAACATACTATATGTATTGTAGGTGTAACATACTATATGTATATGCTTGTGTAGGTGTAACATACTATATGTATATGCTTGTGTAGGTATAACATACTATATGTATATGCTTGTGTAGGTGTAACATACTATATGTATATGCTTGTGTAGGTGTAACATACTATATGTATATGCTTGTGTAGGTATAACATACTATATGTATATGCTTGTGTAGGTATAACATACTATATGTATATGCTTGTGTATGTATAACATACTATATGTATATGCTTGTGTATGTATAACATACTATATGTATATGCTTGTGTAGGTGTAACATACTATATGTATGTGTATGTATAACATACTATATGTATATGCTTGTGTAACATACTATATGTATATGCTTGTGTATGTATAACATACTATATGTATATGTTGTGTAGGTGTAACATACTATATGTATATGCTTGTGTAGGTGTAACATACTATATGTATATGCTTGTGTAGGTGTAACATACTATATGTATATGCTTGTGTAGGTGTAACATACTATATGTATATGTTTGTGTATGTGTAACATACTATATGTATATGCTTGTGTAGGTGTAACATACTATATGTATATGCTTGTGTAGGTGAAACATAATATATATATATATATATATATGCTTGTGTAGGTGTGAGCCCCAGCAGTGGATTTGTCTATATTGGAGCCGGTGCCCAGTTTCCAGCTGATGCCAAAAAGCCAAAGAGTTTACGTACCCAGCTATTTGGAATTGGGGATGCCCCTATGGTGAAATTTGAGGGGCCGTTGGAAGGGTCCACCCCAAATGGCATGAGAGAAACTGAGAGTGTAATAAAATCACGGTATGCTATACTTTATGTACTGTAGTTTATGTTAAGTTTATGGGAATTTTGTTATAAGTTTTATAATTTCACTCTAAATGATATCAGAGAAATCGTCGACATTTATAGTATACTCGTAAAATATATAGCCTAAAAAAGTGTTTGTTTCTCGTAGCTTCGCCACACCCGCCCCAATCTAAGGTCGGTAAAGATTCGTTGCCTTTGTGTCTTTGGTAGGAACATCACTCTATATCAAAATTCATGAAATTGGAGCTATCACATTGTTAATGGATCTCATTATTTTGCTCTAGCCGTCTAATTACATTGTTGCTCTCATTTTTGTGTGTGAAAAAACCGTCGTAATAGAAATTTGGATGGTGGTGAAAAACGAAGATCTGTTGGTTTACAAGAAACAAACACTTTGTTTTGGACATAACTTGCGAAAGTTAAAGATCCGAAATGCAAACGTTTGGAATGATACACAGTAACTGACCAATGACCAAGTTGCAATCGTTAATATACAGTAATCGGGATTTGAGAAGAATTTTTATGATGTATTTAGAAGAGAAATTTTATGCATTTTGTTTGATCTTCGTCTTATTTACATGTTCAGTAGATCCCATTTGTGTTGCAAAGTGTAATACGGGGAAAGCCTGAGTTGTCCGCCCACTCAGGATTGTAGCGCCTATAGATAACATGTATGAGATGTGTGTAGATAAAATATACATAAAGAATAACCTACAGCTTAAATATCAATTGTCCAAATTTACTGTACTCGAAAATAATTTTCTGGTGACCGATCAATTATCACAGTTGATAAATTACATGATATCACCGCTATGGACTTGTTCACGCATCTGATTGATCACAATGTACAGACGCTATACATTGTATGTAATAATACAATTTATCAAGCGCTTTAATTCTCGGTGATGAATAAAATGATTTCTGTCTGTGATTTCCGCAAATTTTAACTTTGAAAATGGACAGCACAAAATATGTCTATCTTCCTTGTATGTCAAACACCTAGCAGGGATTTAGTCATATTCCTCCTATGATGTCTAGATTAGTAATTGATATTGGCTATCTCCATTGATAAGTAGTGCCTATTTCATATTACATGTGCTATGTCGAAGCGGACATTTAAAATATTTATATTAGAGGTGGGACCGAATAGCTAAATGGCATTTGGTATTGGAATAGTATTCGAATATTCGATGAATATTTCACATCAAATCCTAACTTTATCCAATCTGACCTCTATTCACCAGTGCACGTGTATTTTACACCTCGTGAAAATGGCTTCTATTGACATTAGTTTTAGTGTTTCTAAAACAACACCTTGTACAAAATGTCAAGACGTCTGAGGGCGCGTGAAATTGGGACAGGTGGCCAAATTTTCTGACTTAAACAAACACCCGAGGAGGTTGGAATCAGTGGACTTTATGGATTGAAATAACTAGGAATAACCAATATTAAAACAAAAACTGAACAATTTTTTTTTTTTGTATTCGAATACCGAACTAGGATTTGAATATTGGTCAGGTATTCGGATATTCAAATATTCGGATATTCGGTTCCATCTTTAACCCTTTCAACACCACAGACCTCTAAATAGGCTTACAAAAAGTGTAGATCCAGATGAGCCGGCTCGTGACGAGCTGTCTCATCAGGATCTGCACTTTTTGCCAGTGATATGACTATTTTTAGACATAATTACCCATTTTGATAAATGAACTTGTCCAAATGTGATTTTCTGATTCATTTATTGGTTTATGAATATCATGGACCAGTCCATGTGAGTTACTTGGTGTTGAATGGGTTAATTTATATAGAACAAAGAGTGGCAAGTTTTGCATGTTTGTGTAAATTGCTCATAGTGAATGGCATGCTTGACGGGAATCAATGTCACTGGTCCTTGCATTATATTCTATTATATGCAATGCAGATGTCTGTCATTTTGTGCTGCTGTTTCATTCAACGAAAGGCTTTTCACATGCGCTTTGTCTCGTCAACCTTTTTTGGGGGGAAAATTCTCAACATTATTATTTCTCAAAAATCGTCAAAGTTATTGCTTTGAAACTTTACATACACATCTGTGGATTTATTCCCAACGTCCACACGTAGGTCCACACCCTACCAGTGACCTTTAAAGTTGGTCCAAAATAGTATAATTTCAGAAATTATTTATATATAATCAGTCAATCCCCACCCTAACACTGACATTGATTAATGTGAATTTGTTGGAAAGCATTTTAATGTGTTGAACCAGCACTTACACAGTCGATCGCGCAACGCCACACACCCTTGTGGCCTTGTTGATAGCATCTATCTCTTCTGGAAAATACTCACCCCATATTTCTGATGCGTAACAACATAATTGTTAATTAGTCTTTAAAATGATCTCACCTAGAATAACTTTACCTTTATGCTAATTTATTGATGGATTTGTTGATGTATTTATTGATGTATTTGTTGATGTATTTATTGATGTATTTGTTGATGGATGTATTTATTGATGTATTTGTTGATGGATTTATTTATTGATGTATTTGTTGAAGGATGTATGGATGTATTTATTGATGTATTTGTTGAAGGATTTATTGAAGGATGTATGGATGTATTTATTGATGTATTTGTTGATGTATTTATTGATGGATTTATTGATGTATTTGTTGATGGATGTATTTATTGATGTATTTGTTGATGGATTTATTTATTGATGTATTTGTTGAAGGATTTATTGAAGGATGTATGGATGTATTTATTGATGTATTTGTTGATGTATTTATTGATGGATTTATTGATGTATTTGTTGATGGATGTATTTATTGATGTATTTGTTGATGGATTTATTTATTGATGTATTTGTTGAAGGATTTATTGAAGGATGTATGGATGTATTTATTGATGTATTTGTTGATGTATTTATTGATGGATTTATTGATGTATTTGTTGATGGATGTATTTATTGATGTATTTGTTGATGGATTTATTTATTGATGTATTTGTTGAAGGATTTATTGAAGGATGTATGGATGTATTTATTGATGTATTTGTTGATGTATTTATTGATGGATTTATTGATGTATTTGTTGATGGATGTATTTATTGATGTATTTGTTGATGGATTTATTTATTGATGTATTTGTTGAAGGATTTATTGAAGGATGTATTTATTGATGTATTTATTGATGGATTTATTGAAGGATGTATTTATTGATGTATTTGTTGAAGGATTTATTGAAGGATGTATGGATGTATTTATTGATGTATTTATTGATGGATTTATTGAAGGATGTATGGATGTATTTATTGATGTATTTATTGATGGATTTATTGAAGGATGTATGGATGTATGTATTGATGTATTTGTTGATGTATTTATTGATGGATTTATTGATGTATTTGTTGATGGATGTATTTATTGATGTATTTGTTGATGGATTTATTTATTGATGTATTTGTTGAAGGATTTATTGAAGGATGTATGGATGTATTTATTGATGTATTTGTTGATGTATTTATTGATGGATTTATTGATGTATTTGTTGATGGATGTATTTATTGATGTATTTGTTGATGGATTTATTTATTGATGTATTTGTTGAAGGATTTATTGAAGGATGTATGGATGTATTTATTGATGGATTTATTGAAGGATGTATTTATTGATGTATTTATTGATGGATTTATTGAAGGATGTATTTATTGATGTATTTATTGATGGATTTATTGAAGGATGTATTTATTGATGTATTTGTTGAAGGATTTATTGAAGGATGTATGGATGTATTTATTGATGTATTTATTGATGGATTTATTGAAGGATGTATGGATGTATTTATTGATGTATTTATTGATGGATTTATTGAAGGATGTATGGATGTATTTATTGATGTATTTATTGATGGATTTATTGAAGGATTTATTGATGGATTTATTGATGGATTTATTTATTGATGGATGTATTTATTGATGTATTTATTGAAGGATTTATTGATGGATTTCTTGATGAATGTATTGATGGATTTATTAATGTATTTATTGAAGGATTTATTGATGAATGTATTGATGGATTTATTGATGGATTTATTAATGTATTTATTGAAGGATTTATTGATGGATTTATTCATGTATTTATTGAAGGATTTATTTTTGTATTTATTGATGGTCCTGATGCATCTCATCATTGAAATACTTTGGTAAAGCTATATTTATAAGAAATATTTAAAACATTGTCAGATATAGCGATGAGGAAACTGTATTTGGAAAGTAAGTCACCTAGCTGGAAAAAGATCTGATGTGTTGAGTTTTTGAAGCATATAATTGTGTATTTACTGCATTTTCTTTACACATGCATCCTTCACTTCTTGTACAATCTTATCAAATTTATAATATTTTCGAAATTTTGGGTAAAAGTATACAAATATTTTCCTAAAAATGCACATACCGGTATGTTTTGAAATTGCTCCAGTATTTTGGGCAAAAGCACAGATTTTGTGTAAAAACATGCAGACATATTTTGGGAATAGAACACATACTTAGGTTAAAAAATGCCCAGACTTTTAGAAAAATTAGGTTCCTGCAAAAAATGTTTATTTGATAGAATTGAATTGTGTTGTATACAAATTAACTGCTTGGTTAAAAATAAGGTCAGGATTTCAAATATTTATATGTCATGAACAGAAATAAGTTCCATCTTATAGGCCATAATTATCCTCCGTGTGATAAATGTCTTGTTTTGATAAAGTATCACTTCCTCACCGGGGAAAGTCTGTTTTGTTATTGTATTATATCTCCAACATGACATATGTCCTGTTATTGTATTATATCTCCAACATGACACATGTCCTGTTATTGTATTATATATCCAACATGACATATGTCCTGTTATTGTATTATATCTCCAACATGACACATGTCCTGTTATTGTATTATATCTCCAACATGACACATGTCCTGTTTTTGTATTATATCTCCAACATGACACATGTCCTGTTTTGTTTCTACATTCATCATACTGTTTGCACTAGTCTTGCACTTCAGTTTTCTATTTGAATTGTTGCATGATTTCCTCCTACCTTACATGTAATCAAGCAGTTACGGTTGTATCACACCAGCAGTACAGATGCTATTTTATGAACAAGTAAACACTCTGCCTACACCATGTTGCTTATATGACGTCCATTTCCTGTGACATGTCCATGTTACACCATGTTGTTTATATGATGTCCATTTCCTGTGACATGTCCATGTTGCACCATGTTGCTATATGATGTCCATTTCCTGTGACATGTCCATGTTGCACCATGTTGCTATATGATGTCCATTTCCTGTGACATGTCCATGTTACACCATGTTGTTTATATGACGTCCATTTCCTGTGACATGTCCATGTTGCACCATGTTGCTATATGATGTCCATTTCCTGTGACATGTATGTCCATGTATCGAGTGGTTTGAAGAATTGGTTTTCATGTTTTTGCTTATTGTCACCTGGCATAAAATACCATATAGCTTTTTAGCACCCTAGAACTATGTTAGTCCAAGGTTTGAGATAGATTCTAGATGAGAGGAAAACATGTTATGTAGCATGTACCATGTTATGTAGCATGTACCATGTTATATAGCATGTACCATGTTATGTAGCATGTACCATGTTATGTAGCATGTACTATGTTATGAATTGATGAAATATAGACTACACATAGCTAACTGCAGGAATCGAGAATCATCCATGTTAATAATGTAACATGTTTATATTACAACCCCACTAAAAAGAGTTTTCATTGTATGTGTGTAGTTAGGTACCAAGAGTTGTCTTTGTACTGGTGTAGTTAGGTACCAAGAGTTGTCATTGTATGTGTGTAGTTAGGTACCAAGAGTTGTCATTGTACTGGTGTAGTTAGGTACCAAGAGTTGTCATTGTACTGGTGTAGTTAGGTACCAAGAGTTGTCATTGTACTGGTGTAGTTAGGTACCAAGAGTTGTCTTTGTACTGGTGTAGTTAGGTACCAAGAGTTGTCATTGTACTGGTGTAGTTAGGTACCAAGAGTTGTCATTGTACTGGTGTAGTTAGGTACAAAGAGTTGTCATTGTACTGGTGTAGTTAGGTACCAAGAGTTGGCATTGTACTGGTGTAGTTAGGTACCAAGAGTTGTCATTGTATGTGTGTAGTTAGGTACCAAGAGTTGTCATTGTATGTGTGTAGTTAGGTACCAAGAGTTGTCTTTGTACTGGTGTAGTTAGGTACCAATAGTTGTCTTTGTACTGGTGTAGTTAGGTACCAATAGTTGTCATTGTATGGTGTAGTTAGGTACCAAGAGTTGTCTTTGTACTGGTGTAGTTAGGTACCAATAGTTGTCATTGTATGTGTGTAGTTAGGTACCAAGAGTTGTCTTTGTACTGGTGTAGTTAGGTACCTAGAGTTGTCATTGTACGTGTGTAGTTAGGTACCAAGAGTTGTCATAGTACTGGTGTAGTTAGCTACCAAGAGTTGTCATTGTACTGGTGTAGTTAGGTACCAAGAGTTGTCATTGTACTGGTGAAGTTAGGTACCAAGAGTTGTCTTTGTACTGGTGTAGTTAGGCACCAAGAGTTGTCTTTGTACTGGTGTAGTTAGGCACCAAGAGTTGTCATTGTACTGGTGTAGTTAGGTACCAAGAGTTGTCGTAGTACTGGTGTAGTTAGGTACCAAGAGTTGGCATTGTATGTGTGTAGTTAGGTACCAAGAGTTGTCATTGTATGTGTGTAGTTAGGTACCAAGAGTTGTCTTTGTATGTGTGTAGTTAGCTACCAAGAGTTGGCATTATATGTGTGTAGTTAGGTACCAATAGTTGTCATAGTACTGGTGTAGTTAGGTACCAAGAGTTGTCATTGTACTGGTGTAGTTAGGTACAAAGAGTTGTCATTGTACTGGTGTAGTTAGGTACCAATAGTTGTCATAGTACTGGTGTAGTTAGGTACAAAGAGTTGGCATTGTACTGGTGTAGTTAGGTACCAAGCGTTGTCATTGTACTGGTGTAGTTAGGTACCAAGAGTTGTCATTGTATGTGTGTAGTTAGGTACCAAGAGTTGTCTTTGTACTGTGTAGTTAGGTACCAATAGTTGTCATTGTATGTGTGTAGTTAGGTACCAAGAGTTGTCATTGTACTGGTGAAGTTAGGCACAAAGAGTTGTCATTGTACTGGTGTAGTTAGGTACCAAGAGTTGTCTTTGTACTGGTGTAGTTAGGCACCAAGAGTTGTCTTTGTACTGGTGTAGTTAGGCACCAAGAGTTGTCATTGTACTGGTGTAGTTAGGTACCAAGAGTTGTCGTAGTACTGGTGTAGTTAGGTACAAAGAGTTGTCATAGTACTGGTGTAGTTAGCTACCAAGAGTTGGCATTGTATGTGTGTAGTTAGGTACCAAGAGTTGTCATTGTATGTGTGTAGTTAGGTACCAAGAGTTGTCTTTGTACTGGTGTAGTTAGGTACCAATAGTTGTCATTGTATGTGTGTAGTTAGGTACCAAGAGTTGTCATTGTACTGGTGAAGTTAGGCACAAAGAGTTGTCATTGTACTGGTGTAGTTAGGTACCAAGAGTTGTCTTTGTACTGGTGTAGTTAGGCACCAAGAGTTGTCTTTGTACTGGTGTAGTTAGGCACCAAGAGTTGTCATTGTACTGGTGTAGTTAGGTACCAAGAGTTGTCGTAGTACTGGTGTAGTTAGGTACAAAGAGTTGTCATAGTACTGGTGTAGTTAGCTACCAAGAGTTGGCATTGTATGTGTGTAGTTAGGTACCAAGAGTTGTCATTGTATGTGTGTAGTTAGGTACCAAGAGTTGTCATTGTATGTGTGTAGTTAGGTACCAAGAGTTGTCTTTGTACTGGTGTAGTTAGGTACCAATAGTTGTCATAGTACTGGTGTAGTTAGGTACAAAGAGTTGTCATTGTACTGGTGTAGTTAGGTACAAAGAGTTGTCATTGTACTGGTGTAGTTAGGTACCAATAGTTGTCATAGTACTGGTGTAGTTAGCTACCAAGAGTTGGCATTGTACTGGTGTAGTTAGGTACAAAGAGTTGTCATTGTACTGGTGTAGTTAGGTACAGAGAGTTGTCATTGTACTGGTGTAGTTAGGTACCAAGAGTTGTCATTGTACTGGTGTAGTTAGGTACAAAGAGTATTCATTGTACTGGTGTAGTTAGGTACAAAGAGTATTCATTGTACTGGTGTAGTTAGGTGCCAAGAATTGTCGTTGTACTGGTGTAGTTAGGTACCAAGAGTTGTCGTAGTACTGGTGTAGTTAGGTACAAAGAGTTTTCATTGTACTGGTGTAACCACAAAGCCATTATAAAGAAAACAATTATGATATTTTCTAAAATTTTCTTTTCTAGTAAAAGGTGGATGTATGTTAAGGTGATTCCACCAATGTTTGTTCCTATCCGGTAATATATGGTAATTCTGCATGCTCTTCTGAATACAAATGTATAACACTAAATTTGCATAATTAATGTCTGTTATATAAATGCTGCGTTTGTTTTTAAAAATAATAATTATTGTAACAAGAGAATTTATAATGTTGCTATTTTGGGGATGAGTTTTTGCATGCTAGCTGTGAAAATAACCGTGAAATATGTAGAGCAATTTCTTTAGTTCTAATAAATTCCACGCCATATTTCCAGAGTTTTCAGTTACAAATATGAAAAACACATTAACTGAATGTGTTTGCTACAGTTATTTAAGTTATTTATAGCCTTTATTTTACCCAGCATGCAATGAGGTAATGAGGATTATTTGACTTGCAACATGACAGCAACATGACAGCAACATGTTGCATGGGGAACAGTGGTTCAATCTTTGGAGCTTCCTTGACATATTTAACCCTTTCAACACCACAGACCTCTAAATAGGCTTACAAAAAGTGAAGATCCAGATGAGCCGGCTCGTGACGAGCCGTCTCATCAGGATCTGCACTTTTTGCCAGTAATATTACTATTTTTAAACAAAAATTACCCATTTTGATAAATGAACTGGTCCAAATGTAATTTCCTTATTAATTTATTGGTCTAAAAATATCATTATAAATTAATAACAAAATTACATTTGGATCAGTTCATTTATCAAAATGGGTAATTTTTTCTCTAAAAATAGTTATATTACTTGAAAAAAGTGCAGATCTTGATGAGACGGCTCGTCACGAGCCGGCTCATCTGGATCTACACTTTTTTGTAAGCCAATTTAGAGGTCTGTGGTGTTGAAAGGGTTAATGTTCTATGGCTTCTAAAATGTGCTAGATATTGACCCAAAACAAATACTTTGAAAATAAACAACAACAAGCACTGTCGCCATTCTTCTTTTTAATATTAAATTAAATATTGGCCCAACTACGATGTTTAGAATTAGATACTGGAGTTTGAAAATGTATGGTTAATTAATGAATCTCTAGAACAATATATTATTTATTGGGCGTCATATCGACCATAAGGAATGAACAGTTTTATGAATATTTTAGAGAATCTGTGTCACACAATAGCGTGTATTGCATGACAATGTGTGAGTACAGGCGACATGCACAAAGCACGCTGGAACAGCGTGTGAGGTTCCTTAACAGATTCAAACGCAAACCAAGGTCCGGGAATATATGTAAAAACAACATACCGTATTTACCAATGTAGACAATGTAGTCTTCTATATCATAATAGGTGAAGTATCAACCGTGGTATATCGCAGAATAACCCGAGTTTGGAGTTCTTATGCGTAGAAATATATCACGAAGGCCGAAGGTTATTCTGCGATATACCACGGTTGATACTTATTATTTCGATTCTAACACGACTTACTTCTAATAATTTTAGACTAGAATCAAAGGAGTATTTTCTTCAAACGCGGTGCTACACCGCTGCATTTGGCTTTCGAAATTTCCTCCCGCGTAAGGGGTGATGACGTTATTTTTTATGGAAAATATCAATCTAGTGCATAAATGAACAAAAGTTGTAACTGATCAATAATTTTATTTAATCAAATAAAACTGTACAGAATAGTAACTGAAACGTTACTTAACAGAAAAACAAGACGGACAAGAGATTATCTGATTCTAAAAATAGCTCACTTCCGCGAATTCCTACGGTATTTTTTACAAACATCACGTGACTTTCATTCATAAAACTTTACACGCATTGTATAAATGGAATAGCCAAAACACGGTGGTGCGCGTGCAGCATAGTTCAAGGTAGGTATATCGCAGAATAACCCGAGCTAGATTTTACTCTACAGGTATGTATGTTATTAGCTGGGTCGTGTTGGAATCTAAATTAAGCAACTGGAGATAAATAACATGTTAGATGTTCATCCATATTATTAGAATAAAAAGTAAGTCAACTAAATGGTGTGTTTATATATTTATACTAATTTTAACCTTGAAACCTATAGTCCAAATGTTGTCACGTTTCCTTGTGATGTCCACAAAAGGTTTCGCTATCATCTGTGAGATTTTTCATGATATCTGCCTGAAGAAATTACTGTAAAATACTAAAATTTCGCGAACACTTTATTTCGCGATTTTCACGATTTTGAACAGTTTTAAATTCGTGCGTTCGTGATGTATCGCGAAAAATGAAGGTGACTGTTTGTGTAGATCGCCTATAATTGTATTGACTTTCAAAATGTTGATAAAATGTACATATTTACGGATATAACATTACATTCGGACACATTATTAGTCACGAGAATCATGAATTCGCGAAATATTAAATCTCGCGAACAAATAGTGTTCTACATTAAAGGTTATTTAAAAATGTTAAAGCATGCAAACCATTATTATTGACACACAAAATGGGAATGTGTTATGTATGCGTTGCTATGGTAACATAAGTGCTCGTTATTTTTAACTAGTATATAGGATGAATATGAGGGACAGTGATTTATTGTGATTTACTTTCACAAAGATCCATAAGAAATTCTGCTGAACAAAAGCATTTTACATTATTAGCAACCCCTCCTCCCTGGTATTACGTCAGAAATGGATGAGAATCTAAATATAGAATTTCTTTTTGCCTTATACGGTAGATGATTGAGCTTATTCACCCTCACCTCCGGCGAACCATGTGGGCTAGCGTAATACGGTACCAAAAATAGCCATTATTTATACATATACACTCAGGTACATTCTGGTACACTCAGGTACATTCTGGTACACTCAGGTACATTCTGGTACACACAGGTACATTCTGGTACACTCAGGTACACACAGGTACACTCAGGTACACTCAGGTACATTCTGGTACACACAGGTACATTTTCTGGTACACTCAGGTACATTCTGGTACACACAGGGTACATTCTGGTACACACAGGTACATTCTGGTACACACAGGGTACATTCTGGTACACACAGGTACATTCTGGTACACACAGGTACATTCTGGTACAGTTGACTTTGGTACTATTATTCACACATTGTTATTTGTTTTGTTTTCATTTTGTACCTTGGGTATTAAATACATTTTACACTGGTAAATTTGTGCATGAAAATAGATTTTAGACTATCTGGAGACAGAATTTGTTTTACCAGCTAATATGTTATTGAAGGAAACAAGTTTATTTGTTAGGAAACCTTGTCTCTTTATATGAAAAAGTTGGCATTTTCTTACGGAGGTTGGGGCACCAAATACTGGTAACCACTGGAGTCTGCCCAGGAAAGGTGTTGTTAGGTAAACTGCCCGTCGCTCAAATGTGCAACCGGTAGTGACGTTAAATAAACTTTTAAAACAAAAAAACCATATTACGATGTTACAACAGACATTATTATGGATGACTCTGGTTGTTACTAATACACAACATAATTAAGCTTTCATAGATAATTTGTTTAAAAAAATGTGTGTTATTTGCATGGCTGTACATCTAAACGTTCACATTTTTGTTGAGAACTGCAGTTGCTTTGTGTTTTATGTTTATTTATCATCGCTACCGGTTGCCCATATGAGAGACGCCTCCTGAAGAGATAAGTCATTTTAGATTTTTGGAGGATAGTGCAATGATACAGGCAAAGACCCATTCCAGAGTCTCCTCTGATTCTTTTACATGCACGGTGTACAGCACCGATACGAGACCTCAGTTTAAAGTCCCATTTTAGAATTTTTGAGGATAGTGCAATGATACAGACAGAGACACACACCAGAGTCTCCTCTGATTCTTTTACGTGCACGGTGTAAATCACTGACACGAGATCTCAGTTTAAAGTCCCATCTGAAAGAGTGTTAATTTTATTAGGGTCAGACGGGGGATCGATCCTGTTGCTGTTAATTTTATTATGCTTTTAATTATATATAGGAAAAAGAGGGTAGCATTCAGGTAATGTTGCATGACTACCTAGCTAAATAATAAACCACATTTAAATGTTTTAAATAATTAATTTGTACTTTATCACAACTTATTTACATAGACTGTGTGTGTGTGTATGTGTGTGTGTATTGTGGTCTTTGTTAGTTTATGGTTGATTTAACATCATAGGTCACTTAACCCGCCAATCACGACTAAAGTTGATTTCGCAAACATCATAGAGCCAGATCAAACGGCACAAAACCTGCCGTCTGATCAGGCTCTATGCTGTTTGCTATTCGTTATTTGCTCATTCCTTTATTAAACATTTTAAGGGTTTATAATCACAAAAATGTAGGGTAAATATTATATTATGTGACTTTGATTAATATAAGACATATATTCTCATTGGCTGAATTTAATTTATTCATATGTATTTACCTTGTGTAATTAATACATAATTATACAATGTACATGATGTTATTTATTATTTAAATGTGGTTTATTTTACTTCTCAAACTTTGCAACATGTGTATTTTGAGAGAAGAATTACACTGAAAGTAATTCTTAATGTTTTCTTTTAGAATCAGTTTCATGTATAGTTTAAAATGCTACTATTACTGCATAAGAAATGTAATACTGTCAGTAGAAATGTAATACTGTCAGTAGAAATGTAATACTGTCAGTAGAAATGTAATACTGTCAGTAGAAATGTAATACCGTCAGATACTGTCAGTAGAAATGTAATACTGTCAGTAGAAATGTAATACTGTCAGTAGAAATGTAATACTGTTAGTAGAAATTCAAACATTTCCACTTATTTCTATCCATATAATTTATATACAGTTAAACCTGTGTTAGTGGTCACATCTAGTAAGCAGCCAACCTGTATTAAGCAGCCAGAGTCCAGATTCCCAATATGTTGTTTTATTATATGTTTGACCTCTATTAAGCAGCCACCTGTGCTAAGAATCCAATTTCTGTGATTCCCTTGAAGACAGGTTTGACTGTACCTATATGAATTCTCCTTCTGGAAGTTAAGCTTTTTGTTGCCTCATGATATTCCATATAACACAGTCCAGTCTATGATCGACATCATTAGATAACTCGGATTATTAGCAACACCTATAGACAGCCCAGGTTATTAGCAACACATTTAGACAGCCCAGGTTATTAACAAAACCTTTAGGCAGCCCAGGTTATTAGCAACATCTTTAGACAGCCCAGGTTATTAGCAACATCTTTAGACAGCCCAGGTTATTAACAAAATCTTTAGACAGCCCAGGTTATTAACAAAATCTTTAGACAGCCCAGGTTATTAGCAAAACCTTTACACAGCCCAGGTTATTAACAAAACCTTTACACAGCCCAGGTTATTAATAAAACCTTTACACAGCCCAGGTTATTAACAAAACCTTTACACAGCCCAGGTTATTAATAAAACCTTTACACAGCCCAGGTTATTAACAAAACCTTTACACAGCCCAGGTTATTAGCAACACCATTAGACAGCCCAGGTTATAAACAAAACCTTTACACAGCCCAGGTTATTAGCAACAGCTTTAGACAGCCCAGGTTATTAACAGAATCTTTAGACAGCCCAGGTTATTAGCAACACCTTTAGACATCCCATGTTATTAGCAACAGCTTTAGACAGCCCAGGTTATTAGCAACACCTTTAGACAGCCCAGGTTATTAACACAATCATTAGACAGCCCAGGTTATTAGCAACACCTTTAGACAGCCCAGGTTATTAGCAACATCTTTAGACAGCCCAGGTTATTAGCAACAGCTTCAGACAGCCCAGGTTATTAGCAATACCCTTAGACAGCCCAGGTTATTAATAAAACCTTTAGACAGCCCAGGTTATTAATAAAACCTTTACACAGCCCAGGTTATTAACAAAACCTTTAGACAGCCCAGGTTATTAGCAACACCTTTACACAGCCCAGGTTATTAGCAACACCTTTACACAGCCCAGGTTATTAACAAAACCTTTACACAGCCCAGGTTATTAGCAACATCTTTAGACAGCCCAGGTTATTAGCAACATCTTTAGACAGCCCAGGTTATTAGCAACATCTTTAGACATCCCATGTTATTAGCAACAGCTTTAGACAGCCCAGGTTATTAACACAATCATTAGACAGCCCAGGTTATTAGCAACACCTTTAGACAGCCCAGGTTATTAGCAACACCTTTAGACAGCCCAGGTTATTAGCAACAGCTTCAGACAGCCCAGGTTATTAGCAATACACTTAGACAGCCCAGGTTATTAATAAAACCTTTACATAGCCCAGGTTATTAACAAAACATTTAGACAGCCCAGGTTATTAGCAATACCTTTAGACAGCCCAGGTTATTAGCAATACCTTTAGACAGCCCAGGTTATTAATAAAACCTTTACATAGCCCAGGTTATTAACAAAACATTTAGACAGCCCAGGTTATTAGCAAAACCTTTTGACAGCCTAGGTTATTAGCAACACCTTTAGACAGCCCAGGTTATTAGCAACACCTTTAGACAGCCCAGGTTATTAGCAACACCTTTAGACAGCCCAGGTTATTAACAAAACCTTTAGACAGCTCAGATTATTAGCAAAACCTTTTAGACAGCCCAGGTTATTAGCAACACCATTAGACAGCCCAGGTTATTAGCAACATCTTTAGACAGCCCAGGTTATTAACAACACCTTTAGACAGCCCAGGTTATTAGCAACACCTTTAGACAGCCCAGGTTATTAGCAACATCTTTAGACAGCCCAGGTTATTAACAACACCTTTAGACAACCCAGGTTATTAACAAAACCTTTAGACAGCCCAGGTTATTAGCAACACTTTTAGACAGCCCAGGTTATTAGCAACACCTTTAGACAGACCAGGTTATTAGCAACACCTTTAGACAGCCCAGGTTATTAGCAACACCTTTAGACAGCCCAGGTTATTAACAAAACCTTTAGACAGCTCAGATTATTAGCAAAACCTTTAGACAGCCCAGGTTATTAGCAACACCTTTAGACAGCCCAGGTTATTAGCAACATCTTTAGACAGCCCAGGTTATTAACAACACCTTTAGACAGCCCAGGTTATTAGCAACACCTTTAGACAGCCCAGGTTATTAGCAACATCTTTAGACAGCCCAGGTTATTAACAACACCTTTAGACAGCCCAGGTTATTAACAAAACCTTTAGATAGCCCAGGTTATTAGCAACACCTTTAGACAGCCCAGGTTATTAGCAACACCTTTAGACAGCCCAGGTTATTAACAAAACCTTTAGATAGCCCAGGTTATTAGCAACACCTTTAGACAGCCCAGGTTATTAGCAACACCTTTAGACAGCCCAGGTTATTAACAAAACCTTTAGATAGCCCAGGTTATTAACAAAACCTTTAGATAGCCCAGGTTATTAGCAACACCATAAACCCAGGTTTATTTGAACTATCTTCTACATCATGCCGGTTTAATGACATGGGCAGTTATACTATATACTATATACATAGGTCAGGATAATTTATTAACCTTGTGGTAAGCTACACTTTAATAAAACAGATCTCCTGTCTTTGGCAATAGATAGTCTCTCCCGCCATTCCTATCTGGTGATGGATTAGTCAAAATAGTACAATGGACAATACAATTCTTAAAGATATATTCCTGTTTTATATGCGAGTGCCCCATTATTGGTGCCAGAACTATTAATAAAACCTGATAAAAGTGATGTACGTACATTAATTCCGTTGCTTTTATGATTTGTTACGGAGAATTGGAGCTACCAAGTGAGCCCAACGAAAAAAAGACTAACCTACCAATTAAAATAAGTTTATATATTTTCAACAATGTTCAAGTACCGTACATACTGTAAAACTTGTGTAACACTGATTTGATAATGGATACAAGTTGTATGATATCAACCTTCTATAACAATTGTGACAACCAGTTTGAACAGGACTATATCTTTAATATAATCTCATTCTGTGCTGATGAACCTTGTTAATCTTTGTACTCTACTAGTACTTTTATCTTTGTGTTTAATTTTCGTTTGCCATTTATAGCAGCAGCGTGCATGGTACTATGTTTTTACGCCATTTGGCCTAGTACCTTTTCTGTAATATAAGCTGCCTAGAAATGTGTCTGTATGAGGTGTCTTGCTCAAGGTCAATCAATAATTACATGCTGGGATCAAATATCAAACCTGGGACCAGTTTGAGCCCTGCATGAAAAAGTTGGCAGTTTCTTACTGAGGTTGGTGCACCAAGTACTTGTTAACCACTTGAGCCTACCCAGGAAAGGTTTTCATAGGGAAACTGCCCGCCGGCGATATAGCCCAAAATGGTGCTGATGAAGGCGTAAAACCAGAACAAACAAACCTGGAACCGCTTAATCTCTCATCTGATGCTCTACCACTGGGCTACAGATACCACACACTTGTATCTATTATTGTGTGACTTTGTTTACCAATAATGTACATTGTGTTGTCTCATTTACATTACCTGATAGGGGACTGTTAATTAATCCAAATTCCAAGGTGTGTGTGTCTTACGTTTATTTATCGTCGCTACTGGTTGCCCATATGAGCGACTCCTTCTGAAGAGATTAGTCATTTTAGATTTTTGGAGGATAGTGCAATGATACACAGAGAGACCCATTCCAGAATCTCCTCTGGTTCTTTTACGTGCACGGTGTATAGCACCGACACAAGATGTCGGTTTAAAGTCCCATCCGAAATACTTAATTTTATTAGGGTCAGACGGGGGATCGAACCTTCCATCCCTGGATTACCAGTCCAGCATGTTACCACTAGACTACAGATCCGTCTGTAAAAATTCCAAGGTGCACTCATCTTTTGGTTTAGTCCAGCAGTTCTAAAACGCTCCCAAGATCGAGTGTTATGATTTGCTGTGTCATGTGATATGCATTGTTTATCAACCAATCAAAACTACTGATACATACACACTGTTCAACGAGAAGGCAGGCATATCTGAGATTGCTACTCAGCTTAGCTAATAAGAATACTTTTAATAATTTTGAAATCTGCAGTAATTAGGACATTATGATTGGTTGAGATTCTATTTTTGGAAATCTGCAGTCAACCAATCAGCAGATGAATTTCACTTAGCTAATCCATTAGGACATTAAGATTGGTTGAGATTCTATTTTTGGAAATATGCAGTCAACCAATCAGAAGATGAATTTCGCTCAGTTAAGCTATTCAGCCATTAAGATTCGTTGCCAGTGCATAGAAATTCTGCCCACACCGTGATATGAATTGTAGGCATTAACCCTTTTCCTGCTGAGTAAATAAAATCACATTTGCAAAGAACATAGATCCAGATAAAGCCTTATTTAGAATAAGGCCGATAAAATATATTTTGGCCACGTCGGATGTAAATGGGAAACAAACACTATTTTAATTATGGCATTTTTAGTTTTGTATTTTTTATGTGATATAGTTCTGGTTCTTTGCGTCACATTTTAGGTTAGTTTATACAAATTTATTTTAGCTTGATTGCGAAACAAGTTCTTACAACTTATGTTAATCACGAGGGAGAGAATAGGCATGTGTAATTTAAATGCCTTGCCCCTAGGGCACAATCGTAACGGCTCCAGCTGGACGCAAACTCTGGACCTTTCGCACCTGAAGCGAATGCACTACCATTGCACTATCACGACTTACACAGTCACATTTTACAATGAAGTTTTAGAATAATATGTGTTATGAGTGTTATATCGGAGTTATATCAGCGTTATAGCATGTTATATCAGCGTTATAGCATGTTATATCAGCGTTATAGCAATGTTATATCAGCGTTATAGCATGTTATATCAGCGTTATAGCATGTTATATCAGCGTTATAGCATGTTATATCAGCGTTATAGCAATGTTATATCAGCATTATAGCATGTTATATCAGCGTTATAGCAATGTTATATCAGCGTTATAGCAATGTTATATCAGCGTTATAGCATGTTATATCAGCGTTATAGCAAGTTATATCAGCGTTATAGCAATGTTATATCAGCGTTATAGCATGTTATATCAGCGTTATAGCATGTTATATCAGTGTTATAGCATGTTATATCAGCATTATAGCAATGTTATATCAGCGTTATAGCAATGTTATATCAGCGTTATAGCAATGTTATATCAGCGTTATAGCATGTTATATCAGCATTATAGCAAGGTTATATCAGCATTATAGCATGTTATATCAGCGTTATAGCAATGTTATATCAGCGTTATAGCATGTTATATCAGCATTATAGCAATGTTATATCAGCGTTATAGCATGTTATATCAGCATTATAGCATGTTATATCAGCATTATAGCATGTTATATCAGTGTTATAGCAATGTTATATCAGCATTATAGCAATGTTATATCAGCGTTATAGCATGTTATATCAGCATTATAGCAAGTTATATCAGCATTATAGCAATGTTATATCAGCATTATAGCAAGGTTATATCAGCATTATACCATGTTATATCAGCGTTATAGCAATGTTATATCAGCATTATAGCAATGTTATATCAGCATTATAGCAATGTTATATCAGCATTATAGCAATGTTATATCAGCGTTATAGCAATGTTATATCAGCATTATAGCAATGTTATATCAGCGTTATAGCAATGTTATATCAGCATTATAGCAATGTTATATCAGCGTTATAGCAATGTTATATCAGTGTTATAGCAATGTTATATCAGCGTTATAGCAATGTTATATCAGTGTTATAGCAATGTTATATCAGCGTTATAGCAATGTTATATCAGCGTTATAGCAATGTTATATCAGCGTTATAGCAATGTTATATCAGCGTTATAGCATGTTATATCAGCATTATAGCAATGTTATATCAGCATTATAGCATGTTATATCAGCGTTATACCATGTTATATCAGCATTATACCATGTTATATCAGTGTTATAGCAATGTTATATCAGCGTTATACCATGTTATATCAGCATTATACCATGTTATATCAGTGTTATAGCAATGTTATATCAGCATTATACCATGTTATATCAGTGTTATAGCAATGTTATATCAGCATTATAGCAATGTTATATCAGCGTTATTTTATTCAACAGGAAGCCTTTGTTCAGATACTGTTACCAGTGTGGGCGTTCGGTGTTTGTACGTCTGTCTGCATGCACAAGGTGTAAGGAGGTGTACTACTGTAGCAAGGTGTGTAAATTGAAAGCGTGGAACCTACGTCACAAGGAAGAATGCATACGGGTCGGCGGTAAGTGAACTTGTATATATACGTGGTACATGCTAGAGGTGTCAAAGATGTATGGATATATAATTACGGACAGACAAATATTGATGATCTATTGACTGCCAGCCATTAAACAGTAGAAAATGTATGACATGATCAAATGACATTTTGTCTCGCCCAGTTTAGTGAAGTCACCTTTCCGATGGCACTTTAGTGATATGTCACCTTTCCGATTGGATAACGGCGCCATCAAAAATTACATATAACTATAAAACCATCAAATATAATGCTTTGATAACTTACATACTGTTTTTAGGGGTTGTTCCCTGCCACCTTAACAAGTACGACCCCCAAGAGGGACCTTGAATCAGAATTTTGCCAAAAATAGTGCCATTTCAGAAATTATTTATACGTCAAAACAACCTCAAACATTGTCATTTCTCAAAAACCATCAAAGATATTGCGTTTAACCCTTTCCTTCATAGAGATTTAGGTTAATATATTATTATATCTCCATACAAACGACAGCCATTTAACCCTTTCCTTCATAGAGATTTAGGTTAATATATTATTATATCTCCATACAAACGACAGCCATTTAGCTATCATGCAGTGGGTAAGTAGTCGCCATATCTATCCCACCTCCATAGATATTACTGGGACTACATAGAGATTTAGGTTAATATATTATTATATCTCCATACAAACGACAGCCATTTAGCTATCATGCAGTGGGTAAGTAGTCGCCATACCTATCCCACCTCCATATATATTACTGGGACTACATGAAATTCTGGCCTTTATTATGAGCATTGGTTTGGCTACTACATTGTCAATGTATGTCATATTGGTAATGGCGTCAAGAGGTGCTTGTATGAGGGAAAGGGTTAAGCTTTGCATACACGTCCGTGTACTAATTTCCTCACACACAATAAATACCCACCCCCAATAGTGACCTTGCACTTGAATTTAGTTAAATCCTTATTTTAGGAATAATTGTGAACTATTGCAATCAAATATATTGTATATTCCCATTGTTACGCCCCTCCCCTAATTTAGACACCCCCACCCCCATTTTTAAATATTGAAAAATAAAAACTTAACAATTACGATCCTGCAACCACATGTATTCAGCGACCGTTTTACAGAGTTTGTCTCTAACGACCATTTTTAGATCGTCCCGTGCATTTTCTTTATATAATCATGTTCTATCACTTATCCATCCACGGGTCCAGCGAACGCCCATTGTGACCAGCACCTGCATGTCACTTGTATTTAGCAATAATATGCTCACTTTGAACAGTCTAGACACAAGTTAAATCTACACAGTTGAACAAAAACAGGTACGTACACCTGATGCTATTTTTAGACATAAGCTCTCGGTACCATATACCTGATGCTATTTTTAGACATAAGCTCTTGCTGATTGGTCAGATAAGTTCCATAAACTTCACAGGTTTTAACAGTTTAATGACCTTGCAATTGAAACATCTCATCTAGTCTAGTCAGCGAACTTCAAATGTGTCAAAAACAGTCAGTGACCTAGCAGGAGCAGTTTACGGACTACCGTATTATATGTAAAAAACCGGGTTTCTAAATTACGCCCCCACCTGGCCAAATGCATCGCCCTGGTACGTATATTACAGAATATACGGTAGTTACATTTATTTTGAAATTCGGTTTTTCATTGGTTCAAGTATTTCAAGAAGTCCCTTTTCATGTAGGTCTCCTGTATTCACAAGACACAGATCAAATAATATATTGTGTAACTATATTCTGAATTTCTGTTTTGCGTTGTGCAGGACGTTCTAGAAGTCCAAGTCCAAGCGCACGACGTCGCAGAGGAGAGAGCCCAACGCCGGCCACTAATCCTGACAAAGGCAAGAAGACGACGGTGTCAGAGCTGAACAAAGATAAGCAAGGATTGAGGATACATGTAAATATTTGTAATTATATTCTTAAAACAAAATTGACTATATCATGCATGTCAACCATTTCTAGAGTGACTGCATCATGCATGTCAACCATTTCTAGAGTGACTGCATCATACATATCAACCATTTCTAGAGTGACTGCATCATACATGTCAACCATTTCTAGAGTGACTGCATCATACATGTCAACCATTTCTAGAGTGACTGCATCATACATGTCAACCATTTCTAGAGTGACTGCATCATATATGTCAACCATTTCTAGAGTGACTGCATCATACATGTCAACCATTTCTAGAGTGACTTCATCATACATGTCAACCATTTCTAGAGTGACTGCATCATGCATGTCAACCATTTCTAGAGTGACTGCATCATACATCTCAACCATTTCGAGAGTGACTGCATCATACATGTCAACCATTTCTAGAGTGACTGCATCATACATGTCAACCATTTCTAGAGTGACTGCATCATACATGTCAACCATTTCTAGAGTGACTGCATCATACATGTCAACCATTTCTAGAGTGACTGCATCATACATGTCAACCATTTCTAGAGTGACTGCATCATACATCTCAACCATTTCTAGAGTGACTGCATCATACATGTCAACCATTTCTAGAGTGACTGCATCATACATGTCAACCATTTCTAGAGTGACTGCATCAAACATGTCAACCATTTCTAGAGTGACTGCATCATGCTTGTCAACCATTTCTAGAGTGACTGCATCATACATCTCAACCATTTCGAGAGTGACTGCATCATGCATGTCAACCATTTCTAGAGTGACTGCATCATACATCTCAACCATTTCGAGAGTGACTGCATCATACATGTCAACCATTTCTAGAGTGACTGCATCATACATGTCAACCATTTCTAGAGTGACTGCATCATACATGTCAACCATTTCTAGAGTGACTGCATCATACATCTCAACCATTTCTAGAGTGACTGCATCATACATGTCAACCATTTCTAGAGTGACTGCATCATACATCTCAACCATTTCTAGAGTGACTGCATCATACATGTCAACCATTTCTAGAGTGACTGCATCATACATGTCAACCATTTCTAGAGTGACTGCATCATGCTTGTCAACCATTTCTAGAGTGACTGCATCAAACATGTCAACCATTTCTAGAGTGACTGCATCATGCTTGTCAACCATTTCTAGAGTGACTGCATCAAACATGTCAACCATTTCTAGAGTGACTGCATCATACATGTCAACCATTTCATACATGTCAACCATTTCTACAGTGACTGCATCAAACATGTCAACCATTTCATACATGTCAACCATTTCTAGAGTGACTACATCATACATGTCAATCATTTCTACAGTGACTGCATCATACATGTCAACCATTTCTAGAGTGACTGCATCATACATGTCAATCATTTCTACAGTGACTGCATCAAACATGTCAACCATTTCATACATGTCAACCATTTCTAGAGTGACTGCATCAAACATGTCAACCATTTCTAGAGTGACTGCATCAAACATGTCAACCATTTCTAGAGTGACTGCATCATGCATCTCAACCATTTCTAGAGTGACTGCATCATACATGTCAACCATTTCTGGAGTGACTTCATCATACATGTCAACCATTTCTAGAGTGACTGCATCATGCATCTCAACCTTTTCTAGAACCCAAATGGAACACTATGTATTTGGAGTTATTTAAAATATTTATGTAGAACAAAGATAGAAAAGTAAAATTTTCAGGGGGGACTTTTTGTGGTTTGGTGAACTTGATAACAGAATGTCATATACTACATGTATACAATCCATTAATACGATTTGAATGAAATGACACAAGCCCTACTTTAAATAAGAAATATATTGTACATATGTTATCTGCTCATTTTGCCTACAGTTAAAGGTTACGAGGAATGTTTCTAGTTGACCTGGTATTAGATCACTTTCGATTGTTAGTATATCCCAAATCGTATGCTTGGTGCAAGAAGCCAATAAGTGACACTATAAAGCATATCACTGGAAGTCGTGATAGTGCAGTGGTAGAGCATTGGCTTGACGTGCGAAAGGCATGTAGTTCGAGCCCCACTGGAGCCATTATGATTGTACCCAAGCCATTTAAATTCCATGTTGTCTCTTCTTTCTCCGTCGTGGCGATGGATTCCGTCAGGAATGAGATCTCGAGAGTAATTAATATAAGTTTTAAGAACTTGTTTTGCAATCAAGCTCAACTAGATTTGTATAGACTAAAGCATACACATGTTGGATTCTTGAATGAACACGACCAATTATTGGACAAAAGAAGTAGTAATCTTCAAACTTAGTTATATTTGAAATTGTAATTATTTTAGAAGATATTTTCAGAACACATTCAGAAATACTGCGCAGATCTGCGAACACTTTCTGCTACAATTAAGTAACGATATTTCTCTATTTTCCAGTCAATCACTTTTCATTATCTTACACTTTATACACGACAACATTCAAATGTTAACCATTAATATTTCTGTTGCAGAGCGTTTTTACTAACCTGTTCTTTCTTTTCTGTATAGTATTTGTGTCTCGAAAAATGACATGTACATCAGAAAAGGAGCGTCAGTGACGTTAATATAACATTTTTTCATAGTCCTGTCCTATTTAACAGCGATGTATCTTCAGTTGTAAGCATCTTTATGATTGTATCAAATATTTAGTTTTTGAAATATAAAGTTGGTAGTTTTTCAATATATTAAAATTTCAATTTTAAAAATGTCCGCTGGGAGGTACTTTTTTGCATGACAGGTCTAGTTCCAGTCTGTCAAATTTTCAATTGATTTGCTTCTGGCAAAACGACATTGATATTAGATATAGAATAGATATCAAAACGACATTGATATTAGATATAGAATAGATATCAAAACGACATTGATATTAGATATAGAATAGATATCAGAAACTCAATATGGCTCAATGGTTTGTGTGTTAAATAATAACATATATTTATATGACGGACAAGGCAAAATATATCGACGCTTATAATGAACATTATGCTCATTAATGCCATCGCATGTCGTTCTACCATTTATTACGTTATTTTCAAAATTAAATAATCATTGTGTTCGTCGAATTTAAATGTACCATTACCCATGCAGGACTCTTCCTATTTTGTGGTGCCTTTGATGCTTCTTGTTGACGCCTTCTTTATGGAATAGGATTTTTATTTTAGAACGGTAGGAGGAGTTGTTGTTAACAGGAATATTATTTTCATTTATCATGCATTATATAGACTATGTAATTGGTTTGTCTACAGATGGAAGATGATATGGGCAGTTTAGGAGGAATGCTTGAGGAACTAGGATTTGATATTGATAAAACCGGTATCACAAGAATTAATGTGTTGGCTTATATTGTAAATTTACATGTGTCTAAATTAGAGCTTGATAAAACCGTTATTTCAAAGTATGTGTTCGCTTACATTGCAATTTTATATGTGTCTAAAATTGAGGTTGATAAAACCGGTATTACAAAATATGTGTTGGTTTGTGTTGCAAAGCCATTTTCTTATCAAGGTTTCAGACTGCCTCTGTGATCGTGGCTACGGTCGCTGGCTTCTATACCACTGTAGCCTATCATCACTGTTGGTCACTGGTTCGAGCCCCTCTCAGACCGTGTCTCTTTATATGAAAAAGTTAGCAGTTTCTTATGGCAGTTGATACACAAAGTACTGGTTAGCCGCTGGAGCCTGTCCAGGAAAGGTGTTGATGAAGGCGTAAAACCTGATCAAACAAATTTATGAAGCTTTTTAAATATAGCCAAGTCATACACATTTGTGAGACCCCCACCATTATGTGTGATGAACAATACTGCATGCATGGCCATTTTGGTTGTGTCATGCTTTTTATTGTGGAGAAAATGGCTTTTTGTATCATGAGTTACATTAACAGTTTTGTTTAATTCTTTGCATGCTGTGTAAAATAAATGCTATAAATAGTTCAAATAATTGTAGCCCACTTCAATTTATTAATGTATTTTTCGTATTTGTACCTCAAAACTCTGGATATATGTCATGGAATTTCGTTACGACACAATTCTAATGAAACTGCACGACATATTTGACTGTTATTTTCTCCGCTAGCTTGCAAAGAGTTAAATTAACAATGATTTACGATTGCGATTGCTGTTTAACATTTAAAGTAACTACAAAATTGTGTTCCAGTCCGGAGTAATGTCAAGTCAGAACAGCCACATAATGAGCAGGGAACCATCTGCCCGGGTTCCATCAAGTCGTGTGACCTCGGGGAAAAGCTCGTCAAATCGGGCAACCTCTGGGTATCCCAGGTCACACCATGATTCGTCAAGGGGCTCAGAACGGAGTTTAAGGAGTATAAACATTGGGCAGGTGATACTAGATGCTCCAAGTTTTATTCTGACCAGAAGCACCCAAGTTTTATTTAACATATTTATCAGTTTATCGTTATATACTTAAAGCGACACTACCTCGGTGAAAATGCAAATTTCGACAGAATATAAATTCCTATAATATGGTATAATTGTTTTCCAAATTACTTAAAAACTGAGTATTTCAACTAATAAACAACATTTGTTGACATAACAAAATAATGTAAATAGTGTATAATACATGCTATGTGTGAATCCTAAGTAACAAGATTTATGGTACAAATTGACTAATCTGATTTAAATGATCTCTAAACGACAGCATCACCACATGTACTATACACTTCAATGAGAAACAAACGTCATTCTGTGAAATCCTACTTTCACTTTTGATAGTTTGTAGACCACAAAAATACTGTTTATTTGTTCAATGTTAGTGTTCGAATTATTTCGGAAGAATTTGTAGTAGCAAACTACGTAATATGCATTTGTTTGGTTTTTTGTGATGTAATGTCGCTTTAATATGTGCACCATTATTAAATACCCACACCAGCTTGCAATGCACTCTCTAATTTTAATAAATATCTCAACTAAATTGCAATAATGCCACATATTGTCAGATAATAATAAATATATATAGTGTTGAAAAATTTAATCCACAAAACTAACAGTTTATTACGTTTGAGTGATGATTAATTAGCCCTTAAATGATGAATAAATTTAAAGGAATCAGGATCTATGTTGTTTGCTACTCAGTCAAATGTTTTAACTCCACTACCCGAATAGCAAACAGCATAGAGCCTGATCAGACAGCACGTTCTGTGCCATCTGATCTGGGGCTCTTTGCATAATGTGCAAACAACACAGATCCAGATCAGCCGCAGCTTAATACCGCATCTGGTCATGATCTATGTTGTTTGCTATTCAGCCAAGTGTTTTATCTCCATTATCCGAATGGCATAGAGCCTGATCAGATGGCACGTTCTGTGTTACATTCTGTGCTATCTAATCTGGCTCTATGATGTTTGCAAAAGCAAGTTTTATTGCGATTAGCATGTTAGGATTGTGTAGCAGTTCTCGATTGTGTTTGCCTTGGTAGCTCAATAGGTAGAGCGTTGGAACAGTGATCCATTGGTGTGAGGATTGAGTCCCGGTCGACACTGACCCTATTCCTCTCCTGTTATATTTAGTGCCCAGGTGTGTGATGGGTAACATTGTAATCTTAGAATGAGGAAATAATGTGCCAGCCAGAATCTGTTGCTCTTCTCAATAATAAAAGGAAGTCGTGATAGCGCAGTGGTAGCACGTTCGCATCAGGTGTGAGGTCCGGAGAGTGTAGCCCAGAGTTCGCTCCCCACTGCACACAATTGTGTCCTTAGGCAAGGCACTTAAATTCCACATTGCCTCTTCTCTCTCCCTTGTGGTGATGGATTCCATCAGGAATGAGGTCTCGAGAGCGATTTATCTAATGTTGTAAAAATTGTTTCGCAATCGAGCTAAAATAAATTTGTAGATACTAATAACAGGATGGATGAATGTAGCAGTTCTCGATTGTGATTTTCTGGCGCTGGCACGGTAATCCGAAGTTCGATTCCTGGTCAAGACTTCCATTTCCTCTCAATTATCATAAATAGTATATATTGGTGAGATGAGTGATATGATTGGATGAATCTGAAATTTGTACTTGGCACAACCTGATTGGTGGATTCAAACTTGTCTCCGTATGACCTAAGCTGTCGGTGTAAGTTTAAACAAAAAAAACAAACAAAATAAGTGATTTTGTGAATCTTGACATTTGTGTGTTGTGACTATACATTATTATCCTGTTACCAATCATTATTCAACCGCGATTAAATTCAGCAGTGACCGCCTCCATGGTCGAGTGGTTACGGTCACTGACTTATCCCACTGTAACCTATCATCACTGATGGTCACGGGTTCGAGCCCCGCTCAGGCCGTGTCTGTTTATATGCAAAAGTTGGCAGTTTCTTACGGTGGTTGATGCACCCAAGTACTGGTTAACCGCTGGAGTCTGCCCACGAAAAGTGTTGTTATGTAAACTGCCCACTGGCGATATAGCCCAAAATGGTGCTGATGCAGGCGTAAAACCCAAACAAACAAAGAAACAAGAATTCAGCAACACTCTAACTACTTATGTGGACATTTAGCCCTACACAATATTATGTAACTATATTGTGGACATTTAGCCCTACACAATACTATTTAACTATGTCGTGGACATTTAACCCTACACAATACTATGTAACTATGTTGTGGACATTTAGCCCTACACAATACTATGTAACTATGTGGACATTTAGCCCTACACAATACTATGTAACTAGGTTGTGGACATTTAGCCCTACACAATACTATGTAACTATATTGTGGACATTTAGCCCTACACAATACTATGTAACTATGTCGTGGACATTTAGCCCTACACAATACTATGTAACTATGTCGTGGACATTTAGCCCTACACAATACTATGTAACTATGTCGTGGACATTTAGCCCTACACAATACTATGTAACTATGTGGACATTTAGCCCTACACAATACTATGTAACTATGTCATGGACATTTAGCCCTACACAATACTATGTAACTATGTCGTGGACATTTAGCCCTACACAATACTATGTAACTATGTGGACATTTAGCCCTACACAATACTATGTAACTATATTGTGGACATTTAGCCCTACACAATACTATGTAACTATGTCATGGACATTTAGCCCTACACAATACTATGTAACTATGTCGTGGACATTTAGCCCTACACAATACTATGTATCTATGTGGACATTTAGCCCTACACAATACTATGTAACTATATTGTGGACATTTAGCCCTACACAATACTATGTAACTATGTCGTGGACATTTAGCCCTACACAATACTATGTAACTATGTCGTGGACATTTAGCCCTACACAATACTATGTAACTATATTGTGGACATTTAGCCCTACACAATACTATGTAACTATGTCATGGACATTTAGCCCTACACAATACTATGTAACTATGTGGACATTTAGCCCTACACAATACTAGTAACTATTGTGGACATTTAGCCCTACACAATACTATGTAACTATGTCGTGGACATTTAGCCCTACACAATACTATGTAACTATGTCGTGGACATTTAGCCCTACACAATACTATGTAACTATGTCGTGGACATTTAGCCCTACACAATACTATGTAACTATGTCATGGACATTTAGCCCTACACAATACTATGTAACTATGTCGTGGACATTTAGCCCTACACAATACTATGTAACTATGTGGACATTTAGCCCTACACAATACTATGTAACTATATTGTGGACATTTAGCCCTACACAATACTATGTAACTATGTCATGGACATTTAGCCCTACACAATACTATGTAACTATGTCGTGGACATTTAGCCCTACACAATACTATGTATCTATGTGGACATTTAGCCCTACACAATACTATGTAACTATATTGTGGACATTTAGCCCTACACAATACTATGTAACTATGTCGTGGACATTTAGCCCTACACAATACTATGTAACTATGTCGTGGACATTTAGCCCTACACAATACTATGTAACTATATTGTGGACATTTAGCCCTACACAATACTATGTAACTATGTCATGGACATTTAGCCCTACACAATACTATGTAACTATGTCGTGGACATTTAGCCCTACACAATACTATGTATCTATGTGGACATTTAGCCCTACACAATACTATGTAACTATATTGTGGACATTTAGCCCTACACAATACTATGTAACTATGTCGTGGACATTTAGCCCTACACAATACTATGTAACTATGTCGTGGACATTTAGCCCTACACAATACTATGTAACTATGTCGTGGACATTTAGCCCTACACAATACTATGTAACTATGTGGACATTTAGCCCTACACAATACTATGTAACTATATTGTGGACATTTAGCCCTACACAATACTATGTAACTATGTCATGGACATTTAGCCCTACACAATACTATGTAACTATGTCGTGGACATTTAGCCCTACACAATACTATGTATCTATGTGGACATTTAGCCCTACACAATACTATGTAACTATATTATGGACATTTAGCCCTACACAATACTATGTAACTATGTCGTGGACATTTAGCCCTACACAATACTATGTAACTATGTCGTGGACATTTAGCCCTACACAATACTATGTAACTATGTTGTGGACATTTAGCCCTACACAATACTATGTAACTATGTTGTGGACATTTAGCCCTACACAATACTATGTAACTATGTCATGGACATTTAGCCCTACACAATACTATGTAACTATGTTGTGGACATTTAGCCCTACACAATACTATGTAACTATGTCATGGACATTTAGCCCTACACAATACTATGTAACTATGTCATGGACATTTAGCCCTACACAATACTATGTAACTATGTTGTGGACATTTAGCCCTACACAATACTATGTAACTATATTGTGGACATTTAGCCCTACACAATACTATGTAACTATGTTGTGGACATTTAGCCCTACACAATACTATGTAACTATGTCATGGACATTTAGCCCTACACAATACTATGTAACTATGTTGTGGACATTTAGCCCTACACAATACTATGTAACTATGTCTGGACATTTAGCCCTACACAATACTATGTAACTATTGTGGACATTTAGCCCTACACAATACTATGTAACTATGTCATGGACATTTAGCCCTACACAATACTATGTAACTATGTTGTGGACATTTAGCCCTACACAATACTATGTAACTATGTTGTGGACATTTAGCCCTACACAATACTATGTAACTATGTTGTGGACATTTAGCCCTACACAATACTATGCAACTATGTCATGGACATTTAGCCCTACACAATACTATGAACTATGTCATGGACATTTAGCCCTACACAATACTATGTAACTATGTCATGGACATTTAGCCCTACACAATACTATGTAACTATGTCATGGACATTTAGCCCTACACAATACTATGTAACTATGTGTGGACATTTAGCCCTACACAATACTATGTAACTATGTCGTGGACATTTAGCCCTACACAATACTATGTAACTATGTCGTGGACATTTAGCCCTACACAATACTATGTAACTATGTCATGGACATTTAGCCCTACACAATACTATGTAACTATGTCGTGGACATTTAGCCCTACACAATACTATGTAACTATGTCATGGACATTTAGCCCTACACAATACTATGTAACTATGTCGTGGACATTTAGCCCTACACAATACTATGTAACTATGTCGTGGACATTTAGCCCTACACAATACTATGTAACTATGTCGTGGACATTTAGCCCTACACAATACTATGTAACTATGTCGTGGACATTTAGCCCTACACAATACTATGTAACTATGTCATGGACATTTAGCCTACACAATACTATGTAACTATGTTGTGGACATTTAGCCCTACACAATACTATGTAACTATTTGTGGACATTTAGCCTTACACAATACTATGTAACTATGTTGTGGACATTTAGCCCTACACAATACTATGTAACTATATTGTGGACATTTAGCCTTACACAATACTATATAACCATGTCGTGGACATTTAGCCCTACACAATACTATGTAACTATATTGTGGACATTTAGCCCTACACAATACTATGTAACTATGTCATGGACATTTAGCCCTACACAATACTATGTAACTATGTGGGACTATGCCTTAAGTGGGGGACTATACCTTAGGTGGGGGACTATGCCTTAAGTTGGGGACTATGCCTTAAGTGGGGGACTATGCCGTAAGTGGGGGACTATACCTTAAATGGGGGACTATGCCGTAAGTGGGGGACTATACCTTAAGTGGGGGACTATGCCGTAAGTGGGGGACTATACCTTAAGTGGGGGACTATGCCTTAAGTGGGGGACTATACCTTAAGTGGGGGACTATGCCTTAAGGGGGGACTATACCTCAAGTGGGGGACTATGCCTTAAGGGGGGACTATACCTTAAGTGGGGGACTAGCCTTAAGTGGGGGACTATGCCTTAAGTGGGGGACTATGCCTTAAGTGGGGACTAACCTAGGTGGGTTGTTATACATTAACCCATTCAACACCAAGTAACTCACATGGACTGGTCCATGATATTCATAAACCAATAAATGAATCAGAAAATCACATTTGGACAAGTTCATTTATCAAAATGGGTAATTATGTCTAAAAATAGTCATATCACTGGCAAAAAGTGCAGATCCTGATGAGATGGCTCGTCACGAGCCGGCTCATCTGGATCTACACTTTTTGTAAGCCTATTTAGAGGTCTGTGGTGTTGAAAGGGTTAAGTGAGGACTATACTACATCTGTAAATACAGTTTTTGTATGCCAGCAGTACATGTGCTTTGAGATATTATATTAAACTACCATTAAGTATTGACAGGTATCTCAGAGCTGGTTGACCCATCAACATGTATTAGCAGACTAGACTGTAAATGGTAGAGCAGCCATTTAATAATTGAGATGCTCACTTGGCAATGCTGTTTATTTTACATTGTCCTGTCTTTTTTATTGCTTGAAAATTAGTTTTGAAATATTTTATTGAATTTGCAATACAGTGAAACTGAACAGCCCCCGGACCAGAGGTACATTTTGGTTTGGAGGGGTTTTCGGATTAGTGGGGTTTTCATAGTAGGGTAGATTTCTCCTAAATTAACTCTGATATACTTAGAAGTAGTCAGAGACATGTTTATAGTTCTCAGTTTTAAGTGTACAATAAATCTGATTTTGATAATAAAAAATCTGAAAGTTTGTTTGTTTAAAAGAATTGTCAGTGTCATATTAGATGAAGACAAGTTGCTGTTCGGTTTACGAGGGGTTCCTGTTTACAGAGGTGTTTTTACAATGAGCAAATGAGAAAATTCGGGACCAAGAAATTTGTTTCGTTTGGGTGGGGATTCCAGTTTGAAGGGGTTTCACGATACAAGGTGTGTGTTAGACAAATGACCTTGAGATATTACAGGAGTGGAACCAATGTGTTGGTATGCGTGATGGATTACCTGACACGTACACGTATATAACGGTTAATACTCATAATTTTGCAGCTTACCAACAGTTGTTCTTTAATAAATAATTGTATATATTATAGTGTAATCATTGTGTAGTATCTTTCAATAGTTTATAAACTATACCACAGTTACTCACTTATCACAAGATGGAACCCCCCCCCCCCTACATTGTGTGATAGCTTTCAATAGTTTATAAACTATACCACAGTTACTCACTCATCACAAGATGGAACCCCCCCCCCCTACATTGTGTAATAGCTTTCAATAGTTTATAAACTATACCACAGTTACTCACTCATCACAAGATGGACCCCCCCTACATTGTGTGATAGCTTTCAATAGTTTATAAACTATACCACAGTTACTCACTCATCACAAGATGGACCCCCCCCCCCTACATTTCAAAACTAAACAAAATTTGCCATCTAAAAGCGTGTACATGTATTGATTATCTAACTTTTCTCTTTGTTATGCATGCATAATTAATTTGATCTGTTTGTCTTCACGCTGTATTTGTACTTGTTTTGTATGTGATGTTAATCATTATAACATTTAACTCTTTGCATGCTGGGTAACATATAGGCTATAAATAGTTCAAATAATTGTAGAAGCGGACTAATGCGTTTTTCTTATTTGTAACTGTACACTCTGGAAATGTGTCATGGAATTTCTTTAGAATTATGTTATTACGACAGAATTCTAATGACATTCTATGACAGATTAGACTGTTATTTCACCGCTAGCATGCACCGAGTTAATGTTATTATAATATTGTTACATGCACATTGAATTTCAATGTTGTGGAAGTCGTGATAGCGCAGTGGATGCGTGTTCACTTCAGGTGCGAAAGGTCCGGAGTTCGAGCCCCGCTGGAGCCGTTACAATTGTGCCTTTAGGCAAGGCATTTAAATGCCATGTTGCCTCTTCTCTCTCCCTCGTGGCGATGGATTCCATCAGGAATGAGGTCTCGAGAGTGATTAATATAAGTTGAAATAACTTGTTTCACAATCGAGCTAAAATAAATTTGTATAAACTAATTTCAATGTTTCAGCTTCTGCTTAGTCCTAAATATATTTACAGGATGCAACTCCGGCAGTCTTATCATCAATTTATATTTAATAGTAAATATATTTCATATCTGCCCCATTATACGTTTACTTAGAATGTGCTGCACACCGAGATATTGTAAGGAGCTGATGATTAGATATTGTGATTATTGTCTTATATTTTCATTTTTCAATAATACATTTTTATAGTAAAGAGTAAAATTTGGAAAATATGGCCACAACTGAACCTGCTTTTGTGAAATTACCATTTGTAAATTACCTCCCTTTATAGATCCTTTTAACTCTTTCAACACCAAGTAACTGACATGGACTGGTCCATGATATTCTTAGACCAATAAATGAATAAGAAAATTACATTCGGACCAGTTCATTTATCAAGATGGGTAAATTTGTCTAAAATTAGTAATACTACTTGCAAAAAGTGCAGATCCTGATGAGACGGCTCATCATGAGCCGGCTCATCTGGATCTACACATTTTAAAAGCCTATAAATAGAGGTCTGTGGTGTTGAAAGGGTTAAGCAAAACCACCAATAACTCTGTGAATCGTGGTTTACTGATGTTTACCCTTTCTCTCATAGAAGCACATCTTGACATATTAACCTAAATCTCTATGAAGGAAAGGGTTAACGCGAGGATAAACTTGCATATGAATTATAGTATTATTATTAGAAAATGAAAAGCATAATGAGACTTTAACATTTAAGTTAAATATTATGAAGTCATTTCATTGGCTTAGAGCATGTGTCAATCTGCGTGATGAAGCAATTTCATTGGCATGTGTCAATCTGTTCATTGATTGGATGAAATGTTTCTCTACTTGTTGAATATTACAGAAGAAAATGTATTTTTATTACTGTTGTATTTAAATATAAATATTCTGCAAAGGTCAGATAAATTCAGTACCCACCAAGATCTAAAATGACTAATCTCTTCAGGAGACGTCGCTCAAATGGACAACCGGTAGCGACGATAAATAAACGCTAAAACACAGAAATTCAATAATTGATCTTACCATCTGTGGTTCACTAGCAAAAATGTGTAAATATAGTAATTGAAATATGCTTTTGTGTGGTTTTCTCAGAAGAAAGCAAAGTGTCCAATCTACGTCACGGAGGATATATACAGATATATATAGGATCTTACATCAATGATGATTTCATACCATATTTTATGAAACGAGTTTAGCCCTTTCCCTCATAGAAGCACCTCTTGACGCCATTACCAGTACAACATACATTGACAATGTAGTGGCCAAACCGATGCTCATAATAAAGGCCAGAATCTCATGTAGTCCCAGTAATATCTATGGAGGTGGGGTAGATATGGCGACTACTTATCCACTGCACGATAGCTAAATGGCTGTCGTTTGTATGGAGAAATAATAGTATATTAACCTAAATCTCTATAAAGGAAAGGGTTAAAGCGAGCGTTTTGGCAAGCTTAATAGCAAACCTCCAAAACAAGTTTCATAAAATGGTATGAAATCACCACGAGTGCAAGATCTTTCTATCACATTACCATATTGGGTTTTAATCATATTTTTGCACAAAATAACGCTGCAACCTTCATTTTGCCGCCAACTGTAAACGCAAATTGTCATGACATCACTAAATTGTCATGATGTCACTAAATTGTCATGACATCACTAAATTGTAATTTAGTCATGACATCACTAAATTGTCATGATGTCACTACGCAATGCAGCATTATATTTATGTTTTAAACAGCGTTATAATTGCGGCAAGACTTCTTTTAAATCGTAGTTTGCCATAACATTATGTACCAATTCAAATAGAAATATGCATACTTTTGTTTAATTTACAAATTATAAGCATTATTCTCTCAACCAATCAGAATTCTTCCAGGTTACACATGTGTACATAATAATCAAAAAACAAGAAATTATAGTTACGGGTATGTGATGAATAGAAACAACACATGTTTGAATGTTGATACAGAAATAGAAAATGTTATTGGACGAAATGATTTTATCATTTTAGGTGCCATATAAAGACTTGAGGATGAGTGCCAAGGGAATTAAGGGTGGAATAAAGGACATACCCAGGAGAACAGAAGATGGAAAATTGATAGACAACTACAGTTTTGAATAAATATCATCATCATCATCATCATCATTGTGGAATCAGCTGGAATATTGACAACTAGTTTTTGCATTAATATCATCATCATCATCATCATCATCATCATCTTACCACAATTATTTCTGATGATAGAGAAACATGACATTAATTATTTGGAACATTTTGTTAATCATCAAGATATGCTTAATAGTTTGTATGAAGTTTATTTACATGTTCTAAAAATAAGACACATGTATATATAAACATAATCTATATAAGCATGCATTCTGTTGTATCGACTCACACTCGCTTTTATCATTATTATCATATTCCAAATAATAATACGATAAGATTGTTATATCTTAATTATGCAGTCAATGATAAATTGTCATCTGTGATATTTCCACCAATTTTCATGGTCTATGTGAGTTTTACGGCTCCCTAGGACCTATTTATGACGTGGCTCCTAGTATTTATGGCCTTCTCCAATTTTCCCCGGTTCTCGGCTCAATGGTCTACGTCTAATCTGGTTTTAACGTCGGCGTGTCGGATTTCACGACTTCTTCAGCGGGTGCATGAATTACGACTGCCGTCTATTTTATGTGATCATTATTGTTTTCCATCTCCTTCCTATCTATGTAATTATGTACATATACGTTGTTTGTCGTATAACAATGTGTATATTATGTACATATACGTTGTTTGTCGTATAACAATGTGTATATTATGTACATATACGTTGTTTGTCGTATAACAATGTGTAATTATGTACATATACGTTGTTTGTCGTATAACAATGTGTATATTATGTACATATACGTTGTTTGTCGTATAACAATGTGTATATTATGTACATATACGTTGTTTGTCGTATAACAATGTGTATATTATGTACATATACGTTGTTTGTCGTATAACAATGTGTATATTATGTACATATACGTTGTTTGTCGTATAACAATGTGTATATTATGTACATATACGTTGTTTGTCGTATAACAATGTGTATATTATGTACATATACGTTGTTTGTCGTATAACAATGTGTATATTATGTACATATACGTTGTTTGTCGTATAACAATGTGTATATTATGTACATATACGTTGTTTGTCGTATAACAATGTGTATATTATGTACATATACGTTGTTTGTCGTATAACAATGTGTATATTATGTACATATACGTTGTTTGTCGTATAACAATGTGTATATTATGTACATATACGTTGTTTGTCGTATAACAATGTGTATATTATGTACATATACGTTGTTTGTCGTATAACAATGTGTATATTATGTACATATACGTTGTTTGTCGTATAACAATGTGTATATTATGTACATATACGTTGTTTGTCGTATAACAATGTGTATATTATGTACATATACGTTGTTTGTCGTATAACAATGTATGTGTATATTTTTAACTCCGAAACCAATACATAAAATTAGCATTTACACAAAGATTTACATCAAATCTAATAAGGAAGTCGTGATAGCACAGTGCGAAAGGTCCGGAATTCGAGCCCCGCTGTAGCCATTACGATTGTTAAAAGCATTTAAATTCCACATGGCCTCTTCTCTCTCCTTCATGGCGATGGATTCCATCAGGAATGAGGTCGAGAGTGATTAATATAAGTTGAAAGAACTTGTTTCGCAATCGAGCTAAAATAAATTTGTATAAACTAAATCTAATAACATTTAGTCCTAACAGACAATATAAACGATGACCTCCATCATGAATGCGGTCTCGAGAGCAATCAATTAAATGTTGCAAAACTTGGTTCGCAATCGAGCCAAGATACAGATATGCATAGTAGACGAAAATATACGTTATACTCGGCCAAGCAAATTGTACATATGATATAATTATATAGTTCATAAAAACAATCTACTTCTATTTATTAATTAATTAATTTTAGTTTACCGGGTAATCATATTTTATTGCAACGATACAACAAATACACAAGTTTTGACAACATTAGATAACAGTCCGCACCAGAGATTAATTAATTAATTAATGTATATATTTAATTTACACGCAAAATGGATTCATAATTGAATAACATGGATGCAAAGAGAGATGGTCAATAAAAATAAATCTGTATTGGAAATTGCCGAGATCTGCTGAACATAAATATAAGAAATTTTGAAAAAGGCTTTGCTTAAAACAATGTGTTTATTGGTTTTATCTCAACCAGAAATAACTAAGCACGCTTTATTATTAGGTTTACATGTAGCCGATTATTTTCTAAGTTTCCTTTCATTACCTTAGATGTCAAATCTAAATGCGTAAATAACTATACAGTTAAACCTGTATTGGTAGTCACCTCCATTAAGCAGCCATCCTGTATTAAACAGCAATTTTCCAGATTCCCAATATAGTATTTCCCCCAGACTGAAAAAAGGGCCAGGGCGCAGTTACAAAAAAGGGCATTTTTTCATGTTGACTCTCCTCAAAAGGGCAAAATTGATAATGTCTTATTTATGTTATTACGAGTACGAAACATTTTGAGGACGAATCAATTTTGCAACATATTGCGTATTACAATTCAAAATATATTATACGTCGTGACAATGGTGTGGTATCCGAGGTAATTATCTAATGTATATGTTGTTTTTATTATACATTTGACTCTATAAAGCAGCACTCTGTGCTAAGTAGTGCCTTTCTGTGATTCCCTTTGTTGGCTGCTTCAGACAGGTTTGACTATATTTGTATTTCTATGCCCCCGAGTCTTGGAGAGTATGGATTGGTAGTTCATAATAGTCTTCATGCATCAATCCCTATTGAGCAGCCAACCTGTATTAAGCAGCCACCCTGTATTAAGCAGTCAACCTGTATTAAGCAGCCACCCTGTATTAAGCAGTCAACCTGTATTAAGCGGTCACCCTGTATTAAGCAGCCACCCTGTTTTAAGCAGCCACCCTGTATTAAGCAGCCAGTCTGTATTAAGCAGCCACCCTGTTTTAAGCAGCCTGCAGCCAACCTGTATTAAGCAGCCACTCTGTATTAAGCAGCCACCCTGTATTAAGCAGCCACCCTGTATTAAGCATTCAATCTGTATTAAGCAGCCACCCTGTATTAAGCAACCACCCTGTATTAAGCATTCAATCTGTATTAAGCAGCCAACCTGTATTAAGCAGCCACCCTGTATTAAGCAGTCAGCCAATCTGTATTAAACAGTCAACCTGCATTAAATTGCCAGATTCTGTACCTGTCAATTTTATAATACATTTAACTAAGCAGCTACCTGTGCTAAACAGCCACTTTCTGTACTTCCCTTGTCTGGCTGCATGAACACAGGTTGAACTGTATAACACTTAATGCACCTTGGGCGGTCTACTTCATACTTCAGTATTCATCAAAATGAAATGTCACACAGTTTGCATTATGAACATTGACTGGATAAGAGCACATTTCCAGGACTGGCGAGGCCTGCGGAGGATATCTAGTCTTGTTCTTACTACAAGAGCTTATCACATATGCACTGTGTGGCCTAGCCTGGGTGCCAGTCTGTTGATTTTTCACTAATTTACTTCTGGCAAAATGACATTATCAGAAACTCAATACGGCCCAATTAATAGTCTCAGTGTTAAATATATTTATATGACTGACCAGGCAACATATATCAATGCCTGTCAATGCTACGTGTGGCCTAGCCTCCTACAATGTTCATTCAATGAGAGACATTGTCAGTTACTTCCCCTGAATATTCCCAAACATAGATAGGTCCTCTTTATTGTTGGTTTCCTCTGTTTTTATCGTTGTTTCCTTTGCACAACATGCTATCAATTTCCATCCATTTTCTCATCTTATAATTATTAAATGATTAAATCCCGACAATATTTTTAATGCGTACGTTATTTTTAAAAAAATCAATTAATTAGCATGATGTTGATGAAATCACATTTATTATACCGCAACATTAGATTACGGAAAAAACAGTAAAAATGAAGGCCGTAGGGCTAAGTGGTTAATTTCGTTGCTTAGAATATTGACAAACCATGTTTTATTCGACTATTAATTAACGCAATTACAAATATTATTTCAATTCTAACATGGCCAAAATATCTAAAAGGCACAACAAATAGTTGATGTTATTTTTTTAGAAATCCGCAAAAGACGTCACAAAACTTCAAAAATGACGTCGCGTTTGACATCTCACGCTAAGCCATGTTTTATTACAGATTTAACCCATTCAACACCAAGTAACTGACATGGACTGGTCCATGATATTTTTAGACCAATAAATTAATAACAAAATTACATTTGGATCAGTTCATTTATCAAAATGGGTAAAAATAATTCTAAAAATAGTTATATTACTTGAAAAAAGTGCAGATCCTGATGAGACGGCTCATCACGAGCCGGCTCATCTGGATCTACACTTTTTTGTAAGCCAATTTAGAGGTCTGTGGTGTTGAAAGGGTTAACCACGGTAAATTCCTGCTATGCGTATACATGTACAGACAAAATGCCGAGTCATGCTAGAATATTAGATATATCATGCACACTTAATCTATTCCAAGATCAAAGGATTTGCTTTGTCAAAGCCATTTCATGTGTGTAGGGGTGGGGGGCATATCTCATACAAAGTTATACTTTACGTTTTGCTATATTTTTGGGTCTGGTGCTGATATATATATACACACTGCTATTGTGCCTTCATACATGTAACACTGCTGAATTGTCCGAACATGTTTCTATCCAAGCTGATTACAAGTTTATTCCAGTAGTATTACGTTTGTATCGGTAGTATTACATTTGTACAGGTAGTATTACGTTTGTACAGGTAGTATTACGTTTGTACAGGTAGTATTACGTTTGTACAGGTAGTATTACGTTTGTACAGGTAGTATTACATTTGTACAGGTAGAATTACGTTTGTACAGGTAGTATTACATTTGTACAGGTAGTATTACGTTTGTACAGGTAGTATTACATTTGTACAGGTAGTATTACGTTTGTACAGGTAGTATTACATTTGTACAGGTAGTATTACGTTTGTACAGGTAGTATTACATTTGTACAGGTAGTATTACGTTTGTACCAGTAGTATTACGTTTGTACAGGTAGTATTACGTTTGTACAGGTAGTATTATGTTTGTACAGGTAGTATTACGTTTGTACAGGTAGTATTATGTTTGTACAGGTAGTATTACGTTTGTACAGGTAGTATTACGTTTGTACAGGTAGTATTACATTTGTACAGGTAGTATTACATTTGTACAGGTAGTATTACGTTTGTACAGGTAGTATTACGTTTGTACAGGTAGAATTACGTTTGTATCAGTAGTATTACGTTTGTACAGGTAGAATTACGTTTGTACCAGTAGTATTACGTTTGTACCTGTACAGGTAGTATTACGTTTGTACAGGTAGTATTACGTTTGTACAGGTAGTATTACGTTTGTACAGGTAGAATTACGTTTGTACCAGTAGTATTACGTTTGTACCTGTACAGGTAGTATTACGTTTGTACAGGTAGTATTACGTTTGTACAGGTAGTATTACGTTTGTACAGGTAGTATTACGTTTGTACAGGTAGTATTACGTTTGTACAGGTAGTATTACGTTTGTACAGGTAGTATTACATTTGTACAGGTAGTATTACGTTTGTACAGGTAGTATTACATTTGTACAGGTAGTATTACGTTTGTACAGGTAGTATTACGTTTGTACAGGTAGTATTACGTTTGTACAGGTAGTATTACGTTTGTACAGGTAGTATTACGTTTGTACAGGTAGTATTACGTTTGTACAGGTAGTATTACGTTTGTACAGGTAGTATTATGTTTGTACAGGTAGTATTACGTTTGTACAGGTAGTATTACGTTTGTACAGGTAGAATTACGTTTGTATCAGTAGTATTACGTTTGTATCGGTAGTATTACGTTTGTATCGGTAGTATTACGTTTGTACCTGTAGTATTACGTTTGTATCGGTAGTATTACGTTTGTACCGGTAGTATTACGTTTGTATCGGTAGTATTACGTTTGTATCGGTAGTATTACGTTTGTACAGGTAGTATTACGTTTGTACAGGTAGTATTACATTTGTACAGGTAGTATTACGTTTGTACCAGTAGTATTACGTTTGTATCGGTAGTATTACGTTTGTACCAGTAGTATTACGTTTATACCTGTACCGGTAGTATTACGTTTGTACAGGTAGTATTACGTTTGTACAGGTAGTATTACGTTTGTATCGGTAGTATTACGTTTGTACCGGTAGTATTACGTTTGTATCGGTAGTATTACGTTTGTACCAGTAGTATTACGTTTGTACCAGTAGTATTACGTTTGTACCAGTAGTATTACGTTTGTACCTGTACAGGTAGTATTACGTTTGTACAGGTAGTATTACGTTTGTACAGGTAGTATTACGTTTGTACAGGTAGTATTACGTTTGTACCAGTAGTATTACGTTTGTACCTGTACAGGTAGTATTACGTTTGTACAGGTAGTATTACGTTTGTACAGGTAGTATTACGTTTGTACCAGTAGTATTACATTTGTACAGGTAGTATTACGTTTGTACAGGTAGTATTACATTTGTACAGGTAGTATTACATTTGTACAGGTAGTATTATGTTTGTACAGGTAGTATTACATTTGTACAGGTAGTATTACGTTTGTACAGGTAGTATTACGTTTGTACAGGTAGTATTACGTTTGTACAGGTAGTATTACGTTTGTACAGGTAGTATTACGTTTGTACAGGTAGTATTACATTTGTATCGGTAGTATTACGTTTGTACAGGTAGTATTACGTTTGTACAGGTAGTATTACGTTTGTACAGGTAGTATTACGTTTGTACAGGTAGTATTACATTTGTACTGTAGTCTATTAGTCGTTTTCTTATATATTAATATTTATTCGGCGAGTTAGAAAAAGTATACAAGGCGTAGCTTTTTCAGTTACGAGCCTAATGAAGTTAAAGTTATAAGATAATACATGTAACATATTATACTATTTATCCTACTGCCTAACAGTGAGGAAAGATTGTTCATGGCTTGAAGTTAATCATACCACGGTATGATGTCATACTTCACAATTTACTGAACGGTTGTCAGTAAAACTTGAAGTATATCATACCACCAATGAAGATATGATGTCATACTTCACAATTTACTGAACGGTTGTCAGTAAAACTTGAAGTATATCATACCACCAATGAAGATATGACGTCATACTTCACAAACGGTTGTCAGTAAAACAATATTTATTACACAGGCCGTTCTTGAACATTATTTTTCATGAATGAAGGATCAAATATAATAATAACAATGTCAACATTTTCAGCTTGTTACAGTTTTATATTTGTGAGCTATGTTAGTTACGTGCCTTAATTGAATACAGTTATTTGAATATGTTCCTACAGAAGCTGAACACATATATTTAACTAATATAATTATATATTTATTTTATAGATTTGTTTTATATATAGTTGTGCATTTCAATGTTTTACAACAATAGTAACTCTTAATTATAGGTTTTCGCAATATTATTTTAACTTTTTTTTGTACAGTATATCAACTGTGATAATTAACCCTTTGCCTTCTGAGTAAATAAAATCACATTTGCAAACAACATAGATCCAGATCAGCCACTGCGTAACGCCACATCTGATCAGGATCTATGTTGTTTGCTATTCAGCAAAGTGTTTTAACTTCACTATCCGAATAGCAAACAGCATAGATCCAGATCATCCACGGTGTAACGCCACATCTGATCAGGATCTATGTTGTTTGCTATTCAGCAAAGTGTTTTAACTTCACTATCCGAATAGCAAACAGCATAGATCCAGATCATCCACGGTGTAACGCCACATCTGATCAGGATCTATGTTGTTTGCTATTCAGCAAAGTGTTTTAACTTCACTATCCGAATAGCAAACAGCATAGATCCAGATCATCCACGGTGTAACGCCACATCTGATCAGGATCTATGTTGTTTGCTATTCAGCAAAGTGTTTTAACTTCACTCTCCGAATAGCAAACAACATAGATCCAGATCATCCACGGTGTAACGCCACATCTGATCAGGATCTATGTTGTTTGCTATTCAGCAAAGTGTTTTAACTTCACTATCCGAATAGCAAACAGCATAGATCGTGATCACACGGCAAGTTCTGATCTGGCGATATACTTTTATCAAAAGTGATTTTATCGGCCGGTAGCGTGCAAAGGGTTAAGCTCCATGAGACTAGCTCAGAGCGACCTCTAGTAAGGGAGAGTATATAGTTACCACTTTGTCTGCCTCTTTCGTCCGTCCGCACCCATAAAATAATACTTCCCTAGCTAAGAGAATAGTAGGTTTACTGTCTAGTGGTCTAGGTTAAGAGGTTATGTGGCTATGTATAAGAACTTATTTATGTGGCTATGAATTCCATTTATGTGGCTATGTATAAGAACTTATTTATGTGGCTATCAATTCCATTTATGTGGCTATGAATTCCATTTATATGGCTATGAATTCCATTTATATGGCTATCAATTCCATTTACATGGCTATGAATTCCATTTATGTGGCTATCAATTCCATTTATGTGGCTATCAATTCCATTTACGTGGCTATGAATTCCATTTATGTGGCTATCAATTCCATTTATATGGCTATCAATTCCATTTATGTGGCTATCAATTCCATTTATGTGGCTATCAATTCCATTTATATGGCTATCAATTACATTTATATGGCTATCAATTCCATTTATATGGCTATCAATTCCATTTATATGGCTATCAATTCCATTTATATGGCTATCAATTCCATTTGTGTGGCTATCAATTCCATTTATGTGGCTATCAATTCCATTTATGTGGCTATCAATTCCATTTATATGGCTATCAATTCCATTTATGTGGCTATCAATTCCATTTATATGGCTATCAATTCCATTTATGTGGCTATCAATTCCATTTATGTGGCTATCAATTCCATTTACGTGGCTATGAATTCCATTTATGTGGCTATCAATTCCATTTATATGGCTATCAATTCCATTTATGTGGCTATCAATTCCATTTATATGGCTATCAATTCCATTTATATGGCTATCAATTCCATTTATATGGCTATCAATTCCATTTATATGGCTATCAATTCCATTTATATGGCTATCAATTCCATTTATGTGGCTATCAATTCCATTTATGTGGCTATCAATTCCATTTATATGGCTATCAATTCCATTTATGTGGCTATCAATTCCATTTATGTGGCTATCAATTCCATTTATATGGCTATAGAGAACAAAGGAATAGCCACTTAATATACAATTTTTGGTATAATAATAAAGACTTTAATTAGATGGAACTCATTTAAACAATAAAGTCAATCTACCATGAGGTCACTTTGTATCTGCAATTCAAGGAAATCAAATGAAATTTGAAACAGTGATATAGGGCAATAAAGTGGAGTGTAATGTGCAAGAACCATAACTTACCAAATTGTCTCCCCTCTTCACTTCATTAAATTCTTTTCCACAACATAACTCCCACATTATTGAAGAAAATCAAATTAAAGCAGCATTACATTGTAATAAAGGATGTTTTGGGTAAAATATAACTACTAATGTGTGTTTACAAAAATCGAAATAGTCACTCAGAAACAATAAAATTCCAATAAATTTAAACCATCGTATACACGAATTTGTTTATCAACACACGAAATAAAAAACACGCACAGTGCGTATGCGTAAAACAACAGAGGATGTAGAAAACAACGTATATATTTTGAACATAAAAGACTATCTATCTTCCTCTAATGTCGAACTCCTCGCGGGGATGTAGAAATGTCCCTAAAAGACTTAGCTAACATATCAAGTAATTTAATTAAAAAAGACAACGTGGGACAAATGGGGACTATGCATTCCGAATGTAAACAAGTGCAGACCGGTTGTAAACAAGTGTGTGACCGATCGACTTGGAAAATACTACTTTCGGTTTCGAGTTTGTTTTATCGCCAAAAACACTGTTTACCAAATGAACATAAGCATACAAAGTATAATGTTAGAATTATTGCAGCAGCATTGCTACCCATATGTAAAAATTGAATTGTTCAAATATCTTTTATTTCATACGATGTAATGCTGCTTTAAACATTTATACAGGACAATGAGGTGGAGTGCAGAACGCAAGAACCATAACTTTCTGTGTTGTACTTACTGAATTATCTCCCCTTTGCATTTAATTAAATACTTTTTCAAGAAGAATTGGACAGCTCTAGTTTCTTATAGAAAGTAAGTCTTCGTCAGGCACCCAGCTTGGGGAGCATCCATTCCTGGGTTTATATATGGGTGGGATTATGTCCTGGGAGATCATGTCAGGGGACAATTATGTCTGGGGAGTTTATATCGGAGGAGATTATGTCTGGGTGGTTTATGTCTGGGGAGATTATGTCTGGGTGGTTTATGTCAGAGGGGATTATGTCTTGGTGGTTTATGTCTGGGGAGATTATGTCTGGGTGGTTTATGGCGGAGTGGATTATGTTGGAGGAGATTATGTCTGGGTGGTTAATGTCTGAGGAGATTATGTCTGTGTGGTTTATGTCGGAGGAGATTATGTCTGGGTGGTTTATGTCAGAGGAGATTATGTCTGTGTGGTTTATGTTGGAGGAGAATATGTCTGGGTGGTTTATGTCAGAGGAGATTATGTCTGGGTGGTTTATGTCAGAGGAGATTATGTCTGGGTGGTTTATGTCAGAGGAGATTATGTCTGGGTGGTTTATGTATGTGTGGTTTATGTCGGAGGAGATTATGTCTGGGTGGTTTATGTCGGAGGGGATTATGTCTGTGGTTTATGTCTGTGTGGTTTATGTCGGAGGGGATTATGTCTGGGGAGTTTATGTCCTCCACTTGAAACCAATGACTGATCTAGACTATTTAGCAACATAGCAACACTTGATTCAATTTTAGAGTCTTAAGTTATTTACGTATATGTTTGAATTATTAATATTCTGTTTGTACGCCAAGATTTCTAAATAAACGGTTACTGCTTGTAGATTATGGTCTTGTTCTATCTATATACAGTTAAATATTACATGGCAGTGGTCAGTTTCCACCATGCCTTATTAGCCTAGACAATTGTCAACATGTAAGTAATTGCACAATAATTAAGCAAATAAAACTTCTATATAACTTCTGATTTGTAACTGTTTAGTCACTGTTCTGACGAAATATTGGTACCGGAATATACCAGATAATAGACTGTACATTTTTAACTGTAAAAAAGTTACTTCCCTTAAATTGTGTATGACAAGAATAAACATTCGAAATAGCAGACTAGTTGTCTTATACAAGGAAAATAAAATGGCCTTATAGTCCCTTGTTAACAGTCGCTAATGCTCGGAAATGCTAACAAAAGCCCTTTTCTTGGTTTATCCTTTTTATTTTTCCATGCCACTTGACGTTTTGTCATTTCGGATTCCCAATACACAGCTGACAGCTTGACACTTAGTCTGGGTTCCAGTCTGTCGTTTTCACATTATTATTTCTGGCAAAACGACAGCCTGGGGAAACCTGATTTCTGAGCATTGCACCATCTACATACACCTGAAAATTAATTTTATTTTTGCAGGTGTTAATTTGAAGAACGACAACTCTTCTCTGCAAGATACGATTGCTAAAAATAGAAACCAAATTCTTTTGGAAATCACCAAATAGGAACGATAATTCCCGAAAATAAGTGAATGCTCCCATTGCCTCATTTTCAATTTTATAATTTCCTGTTAAAATGTGAAAAGAGCATTGCCAAAATTTGACCACAAATTATTGATGTTTCTGTGATAACACTGTCGTCTATCCATCCGTTTTACCTTGTCTGTGCATCATCTCCATAGCCTCATGTTGAATTTTCACCAAACTTGGCATGAAGGATTGGTATGATGTCTAGTTGTGCATATTTTCACCAAACTTGGCATGAAGGATTGGTATGATGTCTAGTTGTGCATATTTTCACCAAACTTGGCATGAAGGATTGGTATGATGTCTAGTTGTGCATATTTTCACCAAACTTGGCATGAAGCATCGGTATGATGTCTAGTTGTGCATATTTTCACCAAACTTTGCAGCAAGCATCAGTATGATGTCTAGTTGTGCATATTTTCACCAAACTTTGCAGCAAGCATCAGTATGATGTCTAGTTGTGCATATTTTCACCAAACTTTGCAGCAAGCATCAGTATGAATTGTAAATTGTAAATCTGTTTGCGTTGGATTATTCCTTGCGGATTTTCAGCCATTTGTACAATTTTATTTTATATGCGCTTCATCTCCTAAACCCCTTGTTCCAGAAATATTTCTTTATATACTGTGTTCTAAATAATGAATATTCTAATAGAAAGGGAAATTTGTCTTCTAACATACGACGGTACAAACATTTTGTTTTCATTTCATTGAATTTTATTTGCCTGTTTCTATTTCTTTTTTTTTAATTTTGAGGCCCCTTTTGGGTAACCCCGTTTATTTCTTCCTTGTATATACATAAAAGCATTTACACAATGTTACAACATAAATGATCTAATAAGACGTTTGCCTTCCATGTATATACACAAACGAGTTATTTATGGATAATATTGTTATATGTTATATTTCGGGTTTTACGCCTGCATCAGCACCATTTTGGGCTATATCGCCGGCGGGCAGTTTACCTAACAACACCTTTCCTGGGCAGGCTCCAGCGGTTAACCAGTACTTGGGTGCACCAACCTCCGTAAGAAACTGCCAACTTTTTCATATAAATGAGACACGGTCTGAGCGGGGCTCGAACCCGTGACCATCAGTGATGATAGGTTACAGTGGTATACAAGTCAGCGACCTTAACCACTCGACCACGGAGGCGCTATTTATGGATAAGTATCCCTAGTTTGAAAAATAAATTTTAAAGCAAAAAGAGAAGAAAAAGCGTATGGGTGATCGTTTCCATTTATTTATTTACAATTACACAAGTTTCCAGGGATCATTCTAGAGGGCGATGTGGGCGAAATTGTCGCCCTAGGGACCCTGACTTCTCCCTAAAAAAAAAGAAAAAAAGTTTTTTGGTTTCTACGATTTTCAAACAAAATTGTGTCTAGTAAGATACACTGGCCCATTATAAAGCACTCCTTCTATTCAAATGTTGTATTTAATGGTTGTACTGTGCATTTTAACCCTATTTTGCAGAATTATATTAAAGAACACCATTTAAGGAAGCAAGCACACGCTTTCTCACTTCTCCCAAAAATTCTGACCTAGAATGAACCCTGAGTTTCTATTTCTAATCTCTGCATATAAATACATATATTCTATATGAAGGATACGTTTGCAAAAGCAAATATACACGATATAAAAATAACACTATATAATAATATAAAACAAAAAGTATATAAATGAGTGATCATTATCAGAATGAATTGACAGGCTCGGCGCCACACTGAGGTAAATAAGGCACTCGCCTCGGTTACAATTTGGCAAGTAACGACATGTATAATTCTGTAGAAATTTGCGTTTTCATAGATGTAGTGTCACTTTAAAAAAAATTATGTTTTTAATATTTTTGTCAGACTTAATTATACTATCTGCGTACTGTTGCGTCTGCCTGTGTTGTTTCCAAGACCTCCTTCCGGGTGGATTCAATCACTATGACAGAGATAGTAGATGTGGAGTTACGTGTGTTGTTTAAGCACAGCTCAACCATAGATGTGCAGCTAGCAAACCTCGCTTTAACCTCTAGCAAGTGTATTGCATATTTGGGAGAGAACAATCAGTATCCACGATTTGGGGACAATTTTCCAGAACCATTAATGCATTCTATATAGACAGGACACTGCCAATTCTCGATGACCTCATGAACCACTGTACTAATCGGACGGGTTCGATCCTCAGACCGGGAAGTATGTGAGATGGTACAGTAGTTGCAAATTGGACAGGCGGGTTTCCTCCGAATTCCTCTCATACCGGTACTTTCATCCACGCAAACGAGAGTGATTAAAGTTGTTAAATCTTGTTTCGCAATCATAAAATAAATCAAATTTATACATTGTAGCCGAAAATCAAGCCATTTTAGTGAAATCTGGACATGCTGTGATTTATGTCAAACAAGTTCCATGCAGTCTTTAAAACCTCTTTTCAGCAATAACTTTGTACTGTTTGCAAGTAAGACCTGCAAATGCTCCGCCAGATGGAGAAAGATCCGCACACTTTCCGGATTCCATTTTCCATTTATAACGCTGCATCAAACTCGCAAAGATTAAATGAAGTTCGGGTTTTGCAACAAATTCACCGAGGCATGATCGAATACCCGCTGAAAATGGCAGCCAGTTCTTCGGCTTGGGACCTAGTTTTCCGTTTTCATCCAAATATCTTTCCGGTATGAATCTGTCGACCTCTTCCCACGCTTCCGGATCATGATGAAGGGCCCAGTGATTAATCCCCACAAGTGTTCCTTTAGGGATTTTGTAGCCAGCTGCAAAACAAACAAATGTTTTCTTCTACTTAAAATACAAAATGTGTTTATAATCAGATAACTTCAATAATACCATTACAGGGCTCCTCTTAGAGGGCGACAGTGGTGAATTAGTCGCCCTAGGGATCCTGACTTCGCCCACTGTGAACAATTTTAATATAAAATATTGTCCAGTAAAATACAGCAGCAGCGGCCATTGTAGAGCACTCGTCTTATTCAAATGGTCATATTGTGTATTTTAACCCTAATTTTTAAATTTATTAAATACCCGTAGCACTACTACTATTTAACCCTTTCCCTCATAGAAACACCTCTCAACGACATTACCAATACGACATACATTGACAATGTAGTAGCCAAACCAATGTTCATTAACCCTTTCCCTCATAGAAACACCTCTTGATGCCATTACCAATACGACATACATTGACAATGTAGCCAAACCAATGTTCATAAACCCTTTCCCTCATAGAAACACCTCTTGATGCCATTACCAATACGACATACATTGACAATGTAGTAGCCAAACTAATGTTCATAAACCCTTTCCCTCATAGAAGCACCTCTCAATGCCATTACCAATACGACATACATTGACAATGTAGTAGCCAAACCAATGTTCATTAACCCTTTCCCTCATAGAAGCACCTCTCAATGCCATTACCAATACGACATACATTGACAATGTAGTAGCCAAACCAATGTTCATTAACCCTTTCCCTCATAGAAGCACCTCTTGACGCCATTACCAATATGACATACATTGACAACGTAATAGCCAAACCAATGTTCATTAACCCTTTCCCTCATAGAAGCACCTCTCAATGCCATTACCAATACGACATACATTGACCATGTAGTAGCCAAACCAATGTTCATTAACCCTTTCCCTCATAGAAACACCTCTCAATGCCATTACCAATACGACATACATTGACAATGTAGTAGCCAAACCAATGTTCATAAACCCTTTCCCTCATAGAAACACCTCTCAATGCCATTACCAATACGACATACATTAACAATGTAGTAGCCAAACCAATGTTCATTAACCATTTCCCTCATAGAAGCACCTCTCAATGCCATAACCAATACGACATACATTAACAATGTAGTAGCCAAACCAATGTTCATAAACCCTTTCCCTCATAGAAGCACCTCTTGACGCCATTACCAATACGACATACATTGACAATGTAGTAGCCAAACCAATGTTCATAATAAAGGCCAGAATCTCATGTAGTCCCAGTAATATCTATGGAGGTGGGATAGATATGGCCACTACTTATCCACTGCGTTTGTATGGAGATATAATAGTATATTAACCTAAATCTCTATGAAGGAACGGGTTAAATGACTGTCGTTTGTATGGAGATATAAGAGTATATTAACATCAATCTCTATGAAGGAAAGGGTTAAATGGCTGTCATTTGTATGGAGATATAATAGTATATTAACATAAATCTCTATGAAGGAAAGGGTTAAATGGCTGTCGTTTGTATAGAGATATAATAGTATATTAACATAAATCTCTATGAAGGAAAGGGTTAAATGGTTGTCGTTTGTATAGAGATATAATAGTATATTAATCTAAATCTCTATGAAGGAAACGGTTAAATGGCTGTCATTTGTATGGAGATATAATAGTATATTAACCTAAACCTCTATGAAGGAAAGGGTTAAATGGCTGTCGTTTGTATGGAGATATAATAGTATATTCACCTAAATCTCTATGAAGGAAAGGGTTAAATGGGTGTCGTTTGTATGGAGATATAATAGTATATTAACCTAAATCTCTATGAAGGAAAGGGTTAAATGGCTGTCGTTTGTATGGAGATATAATAGTATATTAACCTAAATCTCTATGAAGGAAAGGGTTAAATGGCTGTCGTTTGTATGGAGATATAATAGTATATCAACCTAAATCTCTACAAAGGAAAGGTTAAATGGCTGTCATTTGTATGGAGATATAATAGTATATTAACCTAAATCTCTATGAAGGAAAGGGTTAAATGGCTGTCGTTTGTATGGAGATATAATAGTATATTAACCTAAACCTCTATGAAGGAAAGGGTTAAATGGCTGTGGTTTGTATGGAGATATAATAGTATATTAACCTAAATCTCTATGAAGGAAAGGGTTAAATGGCTGTCGTTTGTATGGAGATATAATAGTACATGTATATTAAGTGAGTATTTGGTTTAACGGCGCTTCAGCACAGTTCAGGCTATATCGCGCCGACATGTATATTAACCTAAATCTCTATGAAGGAAAGGGTTAAATGGCTGTCATTTGTATGTAGATATAATAGTATATTAACCTAAATCTCTATGAAGGAAAGGGTTAAATGGCTGTCGTTTGTATGTAGATATAATAGTATATTAACCTAAATCTCTATGAAGGAAAGGATTAAATGGCTGTCGTTTGTATGGAGATATAATAGTATATTAACATAAATCTCTATGAAGGAAAGGGTTAAATGTCTGTTGTTTGTATGGAGATATAATAGTATATTAACCTAAATCTCTATGAAGGAACGGGTTAAGGACTCAATCGCATGCTTTCTCATTCACCCAAACATTCTGACCTAGAATAATTCCTGCTTACATTACAAAATGTGTTTATAATCAGAAACTCTGCAATATAACAAATTAAGAAATACTACAGAAAGCACTGACCATTGACATACACTTATGTTATTGGTATGAATCGGTCGACATACTCACTATGCATGTATACCAATCTTAATATACAGTCCAGATGATAGCATGTATACCAATCTTAATATACTGTCCAGATGATAGCATGTATACCAATCTTAATATACTGTCCAGATGATAGCATGTATACCAATCTTAATATACTGTCCAGATGATAGCATGTATACCTTGCTTAATATACTGTCCAGATGATAGCATGTACACCATGCTTAATATACAGTCCAGATGATAGCATGTATACCTTGCTTAATATACAGTCCAGATGATAGCATGTATACCAAGCTTAATATACAGTCCAGATGATAGCATGTATACCTTGCTTAATATACAGTCCAGATGATAGCATGTATACCTTGCTTAATATACAGTCCAGATGATAGCATGTATACCTTGCTTAATATACAGTCCAGATGATAGCATGTATACCATGCTTAATATACAGTCCAGATGATAGCATGTATACCTTGCTTAATATACAGTCCAGATGATAGCATGTATACCAAGCTTAATATACAGTCCAGATGATAGCATGTATACCATGCTTAATATACAGTCCAGATGATAGCATGTATACCTTGCTTAATATACAGTCCAGATGATAGCATGTATACCATGCTTAATATACAGTCCAGATGATAGCATGTATACCTTGCTTAATATACAGTCCAGATGATAGCATGTATACGCTTAATATACAGTCCAGATGATAGCATGTATACCATGCTTAATATACAGTCCAGATGATAGCATGTATACCTTGCTTAATATACAGTCCAGATGATAGCATGTATACCAAGCTTAATATACAGTCCAGATGATAGCATGTATACCATGCTTAATATACAGTCCAGATGATAGCATGTATACCAAGCTTAATATACAGTCCAGATAGTAGCATGTATACCTTGCTTAATATACAGTCCAGATGATAGCATGTATACCTTGCTTAATATACAGTCCAGATGATAGCATGTATACCTTGCTTAATATACAGTCCAGATGATAGCATGTATACCAAGCTTAATATGCAGTCCAGATGATAGCATGTATACCAAGCTTAATATACAGTCCAGATGATAGCATGTACACCATGCTTAATATACAGTCCAGATGATAGCATGTATACCAAGCTTAATATACAGTCCAGATGATAGCATGTATACTAAGCTTAATATACAGTCCAGATGATAGCATGTATACTAAGCTTAATATACAGTCCAGATGATAGCATGTATACTAATCTTAATATACAGTCCAGATGATAGCATGTATACTAATCTTAATATACAGTCCAGATGATAGCATGTATACCAAGCTTAATATACAGTCCAGATGATAGCATGTACACCAAGCTTAATATACAGTCCAGATGATAGCATGTATACCAAGCTTAATATACAGTCCAGATAGTAGCATGTATACCATGCTTAATATACAGTCCAGATGATAGCATGTATACCAAGCTTAATATACAGTCAAGATGATAGCATGTATACCAAGCTTAATATACAGTCCAGATAGTAGCATGTATACCATGCTTAATATACAGTCCAGATGATAGCATGTATACCAAGCTTAATATACAGTCCAGATGATAGCATGTACACGTATTTTCATTTTTAAATATTAGGGATGGCAACGAATAGCGATTATACTATTCGAATATTTGGTTGGGAAGATATTCGAATATTCAATAGAATTCTATCAAAAATTCAAAATCACTCAAACTCTTACAAAAATTGCCAAACTAACCTAATTTCTGTTTTACGTGTAAATGTCATCTTCTTCAAATGATTATTCAGATTGATATTGTACCAGAATATGCTAAATCCAATTTGCACCTAGCAGATTTCCTATTCTCAGAGGGAGTCAAGCATTTCCAAATGTGTGACTGAGCGGGTGGCATTTTTGACGACAATATAATATTTTTTCCTAATATTCGAATACTGGAATAGTATTTGACTATTCGGACGTTCGAGCGAATATTCGAATATTCGTTACCATCCCTATTAAATATATTATTCTCCTGCATATTGTATATCAACCAATTGATAGGGAGAAGACATACAATCAAATCTGTGTTAAGCAAAGGTGGCCTCTTAATAATAAAGGGCAACTGTAGAATAAACAACATCTTGGGCTCTGGTAACTGGCTATTTGAGACAGGTTGGCTGCTTAATTGAGGTCAAATGTAAAATAAAACCACATATTGGGATCTGGAAACTGGCTGCATAAAAGAGGTGACCGCTAAACAAAGGTTTAACTGTAGAAGTTTTCTTTCGTTCTAATCCCTTTCAGTCTACTAATGTTAATTAATACAGTCAAACGGTTAGTGGTCACCGTGCCTCCTTGGTGTGTGTATACATGGGTACTGTGCCTCCCTGATGTGTGTATGCATGGGTACCGTGCCTCCCTGATGTGTGTATGCATGGGTACCGTGCCTTCTTGGTGTGTGTATACATGGGTACCGTGCCTTCTTGGTGTGTGTATGCATGGGTACCGTGCCTTCTTGGTGTGTGTATGCATGGGTACCGTGCCTTCTTGGTGTGTGTATACATGGGTACCGTGCCTTCTTGGTGTGTGTATGCATGGGTACCGTGCCTTCTTGGTGTGTGTATACATGGGTACCGTGCCTCCTTGGTGTGTGCATACATGGGTACCGTGCCTTCTTGGTGTGTGTATGCATGGGTACCGTGCCTTCTTGGTGTGTGT
>CM026389.1:58006508-58031051 GCA_014843695.1 Archivesica marissinica | reverse complement strand
TTGATGCATTCTAGTGCATTTTCGAAATGATGGGTGACTGATAAATGTATGTCACCCTGCCAGCAGTTGTACGGGAGTTGAATGTATGTCACCCTGCCAGCAGTTGTATGGGAGTTGAATGTATGTCACCCTGCCAGCAGTTGTATGGGAGTTGAGTGCATGGTATCACCCTGCCAGCAGTTGTATGGGAGTTGAGTGCATGGTATCACCTTGCCAGCAGTTGTACGGGAGTTGAGTGCATGGTATCACCCTGCCAGATAACTTACCTACGACCCTGTCAATCTCTTTCTGAACCTTTTCTTGTATATCAGGGAAGGCCACCATGTGGAGTATCACGCCCCTCAGTGTAAATCTGGAGGTGTCGATACCAGCTGAAATGTACATTTGGAGGAAATAAATTCAAAACTACAGACATATTTTTAGCGACTCGGTGTATCACGTCCCTCAGAGTAAATCTGGAGGTGTCGATACCAGCTGAAATGTACATTTGGAGGAAATAAATACAAGACACCAGACATATTTTTAGCGACTCGGTGTACGACGCCGTCGGTGTAAATCTGGAGGTGTCGATACCAGCTGAAATGTACATTTGGACGAAATAAATGCAAGACACCAGACATATTATAAATGACTCGTATTATTTGCATTCTTGATTTACATTTTTGATTATATTTAATGATATATACATAAGCCATGCTTTGAACCCACATTGCTTCCACTGCCGACACATCGCTACCGTAACCTTGAACCCACATTTCCACGGCCGATGTACCCTTTACTCCACATTTCTACGGCCGATGTACCCTTTACTCCACATTTCCATGCCAATGTCACCTTGAACCCACATTTCCACGGCCGATGTACCCTTTACTCCACATTTTCACAGCCGATGTACCCTTTACTCCACATTTCCATGGCCGATGTACCCTTTACTCCACATTTCCACGGCCGATGTACCCTTTACTCCACATTTCCACGGCCGATGTACCCTTTACCCACATTTCACGGCCGATGTACCCTTACTCCACATTTCCATGCCGATGTCACTTTAACCACATTCCACGGCCGATGTAACCTTTACTCCACATTTCCACGGCCGATGTACCCTTTACTCCACATTTCCACGGCCGATGTACCTTTACTCCACATTTCCAAGGTCCGATGTACCTTTACTCCACATTTCCACGGCCGATGTACCCTTTACTCCACATTTCACGGCCGATGTACTTTACTCCACATTTCCACGGCCGATGTACCCTTTACTCCACATTTCGATGCCGATGTCACTGAACCACATTTCCACGCCGATATCACTTGATTCCACATTTCCAAAGCCGATGTACCCTTTACTCCACATTTCCATGCCGATGAACTTGAACCCACATTTCCACGCCGATATCACCTTGATTCCACATTTCCACAGCCGATGTACCCTTTACCACATTCCACGGCCGATGTACCCTTTACTCCACATTTCCACGGCGATGTTACCCTTTACTCCACATTTCCATGCAGATGTCACCTTGAACCCACATTTCCACGCCGATGTACCCTTTACTCCACATTTCCACGGCCGATGTACCCTTTACTCCACATTTCATGCCGATGTCACCTTGAACCCACATTTCCACGCCGATATCACCTTGATTCCACAGCATACGGCCGATGTCACCTTGATTCCACAGCATACGGCCGATGTCACCTTGAACCCACATTTCCACAGCCGATGTACTCTTTACTCCACATTTCCACAACCGATGTACCCTTTACTCCACATTTCCATGCCGATGTCACCTTGAACCCACAATTCCACGGCCGATGTCACCTTCAACCCACATTTCCACGGCCGATGTCACCTTCAACCCACATTTCCACGGCCGATGTCACCTTCAACCCACATTTCCACAGCCGATGTCACCTTCAACCCACATTTCCGCTGCAAGCTCAGGTTTCCCGTATGAACATATCGGGCAGATGATTTTTAAGATTTATAACATTCAAACATGTAGAAAAAGTATGTATAGATCTAATATGGCTGTCATAATTGGTAGATTTATTTGTTTTTTTGTTTTTTGTTGAGCGGTTTGGTGTAGGGGGAGAGGTACTCGTAGTAGCCCGTTTATTTTTTCATGTTATAATTAACAATTACATATGTAAACATATAATATAAATTACAGTTATTTTACAATAATCTATAGATACTACATACTAATATAGTATATATACAAATGCATTTATTAATTTTTATAAAAAGAGAAGGCATTATGTTTGAAAGTAAGATAGCAGGAGAAGAGATGAAAAAAATTCTGATCGCGAATACAAACATCTTTTCAATATCAGTTGCTAATACGATTGCTGTTACATGCTTGTGATATATTTATATCAGTCAATATCAATTTGTTCCACTTTCTATTGTGAGCTTCTAGTTTATTTTTCATAAAGGCTATATGTTCTTCGATGTGTTGTCTTTCTTTTAAATATCTGATAAAGGTAATGCAGTTTGGAACACTTTTTTCTATTTTGCTTTCAAAAATATAATATTTTGCTAAAAGAATTATGAAATCTATCATAATATGGGGATGCTCTATACTTTGATTACCAAATGAAACCATTTTATAATCTATATTAAACTCTATTTGTTTGTCTATCAAATATGTTTTTAATCGCGACCAAAAATGTTGAACATGAGAACAGTCCCAGAATAAATGTTTTAATGTCTCTGTATGCATATTGCAAAGTTCACATAAAGTTGAGTTTGTTATTTTTAATTTATAGAGTAGTTCATTAGTTGGTAATATTCGTGTCACATATTTATAATTGGTAGATTTATGGTAATTTTACCAATGCCAAAACGTTGCAATGCTTTTGACAAGTACACAGGCCGACAATATTGATGGATCAATTTTATGATGCCGTCGTTTTTTGGTTTTTTTTGCCCTGTTGTAGTCCTGTCTGAGATAGTAACTTGCACAACATATTTACCGTATAATGCAGCGTTCCTTGGTGTCATTTATTTTGGAAAAATAATCCCAAACTTTTGACGTTTCTTGTCAACATTTTGCGGATGCATGAATTTGTTGGTAGCACTTTCGTGGAGTTGTGAATTGCACATTTCCGTATCAGTCAAGAGTTACATCCCTTCATATCTGTATGCCACAAACCCGATATTCGTACCATATCATGTCTATTAAACCCGATTTGAACCGATATATCGATCCAGCTCTATATTACACAACACATTCTTGGAGTCTCATTTACATAGAAAAATGTCGTACCAAGGAATATATTCGACAGAGTTTGTACAAGGTGATCTTCACTCAGGGCCCCGTCTTCACCATCCTCCTTTATCGCCTCTTGACGGGCCAAAATAAGATTGTCTGTGAAATGGCGCATGTTATCTACAATGTGTGAAATATAGCAAAATGAGTTGGGCAACAAGTTCTAACAACATTAGTAATCTGCCGTCCCCAAGACGAATAATTTGTAATTTGGCACAAGAAGAATATTTGAATAATTGGCACAAGAAGAATATTTGAATAATTGGTACAAGAAGAATATTTGAATAATTGGTACAAGAAGAATATTTGAATAATTGGTACAAGAAGAATATTTGAATAATTGGTACAAGAAGAATATTTGAATAATTGGTACAAGAAGAATATTTGAATAATTGTGTTAGTGGTAACCTCTACAGTCAAACCTGTGTTAGTGGTCACCTCTACAGTCAAACCTGTGTTAGTGGTCACCTCTACAGTCAGACCTGTGTTAGTGGTCACCTATACATACAGTCAAACCTGTGTTAGTGGTCACCTCTACAGTCAGACCTGTGTTAGTGGTCACCTCTACAGTCAGACCTGTGTTAGTGGTCACCTATACATACAGTCAAACCTGTGTTAGTGGTCACCTCCATTAAGCAACCAACCTGTATTAAGCAGCCAGCTGCAAGATTCCATATTTGTTGATTTGTTATACATTTGAGCAGTTAAGCAGTTACCTGTGCTAAGCAGCCACTTTCTGTGATTCCTTTGGCTGGCTGTTTAGGACAGGTTTGACTGTAGAAGTAAATGAAGAAATGGAGTTCTGTATAAACAGTTTGACAAGTACACAATCGTAATGGCTACAGCTGGACTCAAACTCCGGGCCATTCGCACCTGAAGCGGACGCACTGCTACTGCGCTATCACGACTTCCACGTCCAATGTTCAGTGTTAGCATTACCTTCGTCAAATGTTTCCTGTGCCTTCTTAAGCTTCAGTCTTATGAAATCATCTAACACGGCTGTTGTAAATTCCTCCATCAATTTAAACAACTCAGACTTGTACACGTATTTCAGGCCGGGAATCAAATCTTCCCAAGTTCCAAGTCCAAATTTTTCTATTAATACATCTTCCTTTTCCAACATGTATGTCACTTCTTTATCCTTAAATTCATACCTAGAATACACGAAGCACCTGTCAGTTTTGTTTCTATCTCTTGCACATGTCTTCTCTAATTTGTTAATTTAAGGAGGTATAGCTTTTCGAATTGGTGAAAAGTGGGTGGGATATTGTTTAATTAATTTTTTTTATTCAAACAACTTTTGGGCAATTATTGTCTTCGTAAAACCCAACACACAATAGTATGCAATGATTGAAAAGAGATGTCATTGGAAGAGAAATATTGACACCACACAAACGAATGTGTTGACTTGTTATTGAGGCGTGAGGGAGTGTTTGACAAAGAAAATATGGCAAGACATGACAAGAAAAGGTGACAGTGATAGGTGAATCTAAACGAATGTGAAATGAAATCGGTGATTGTGTGTTTTATGTTTATTTATCGTCGCTACCGGTTACCCATCATTGGTGGGGAAACACCCCGGATACGCCTCCAAACAGTATTTAAGGCACAGACGGACAGATGCTATTATTGGTGGGGAAACACCCCGGATACCCCTCCAAACAGTATTTAAGGTACAGATGGACAGAGGCTATTATTGATGGGGAAACACCCCGGATACCCCTCCAAACAGTATTTAAGGTACAGACGGACAGAGGCTTTATTGGTGGGGAAACACCCCGGATACCCCTCAAACAGTATTTAAGGCACAGACGGACAGAGGCTATTATTGGTGGGGAAACACCCCGGATACCCCTCCAAACAGTATTTAAGGCACAGACGGACAGAGGCTATTATTGGTGGGGAAACACCCCGGATACCCCTCCAAACAGTATTTAAGGTACAGACGGACAGAGGCTATTATTGGTGGGGAAACACCCCGGATACCCCTCCAAACAGTATTTAAGGTACAGACGGACAGAGGCTATTATTGGTGGGGAAACACCCCGGATACCCCTCCAAACAGTATTTAAGGCACAGACGGACAGAGGCTATTATTGGTGGGGAAACACCCCGGATACCCCTCCAAACAGTATTTAAGGTACAGACGGACAGAGGCTATTATTGGTGGGGAAACACCCCGGATACCCCTCCAAACAGTATTTAAGGTACAGACGGACAGAGGCTATTATTGGTGGGGAAACACCCCGGATACCCCTCCAAACAGTATTTAAGGTACAGACGGACAGAGGCTATTATTGGTGGGGAAACACCCCGGATACCCCTCCAAACAGTATTTAAGGTACAGACGGACAGAGGCTATTATTGGTGGGGAAACACCCCGGATACCCCTCCAAACAGTATTTAAGGTACAGACGGACAGAGGCTATTATTGGTGGGGAAACACCCCGGATACCCCTCCAAACAGTATTTAAGGTACAGACGGACAGAGGCTATTATTGGTGGGGAAACACCCCGGATACCCCTCCAAACAGTATTTAAGGTACAGACGGACAGAGGCTATTATTGGTGGGGAAACACCCCGGATACCCCTCCAAACAGTATTTAAGGTACAGACGGACAGAGGCTATTATTGGTGGGGAAACACCCCGGATACCCCTCCAAACAGTATTTAAGGTACAGACGGACAGAGGCTATTATTGGTGGGGAAACACCCGGATACCCCTCCAAACAGTATAAGCACAGCGGCAGAGGTATTATTGGTGGGGAAACACCCCGGATACCCCTCCAAACGTATTTAAGGTACAGACGGACAGAGGCTATTATTGGTGGGGAAACACCCCAGATACTCCTCCAAACAGTATTTAAGGTACAGACGGACAGAGGCTATTATTGGTGGGGAAACACCCCGGATACCCCTCCAAACAGTATTTAAGGTACAGACGAGCAGACGGAGAATGAGCAATGACAGTATAGATTTGTTTTATGATTCAACTTCACATAGGATATCTGGTCCAGCAAAATCTTGTTTTAACTTGTCTTGTAAAACTGTAAAGTTTACTGGACCAAATGTCTGGTGCTTGGAAAAGATTGTTGTAAAAAACTGTGTTTGCGTACTCACTTTCCTCCGAAACATAATCCCGTCAACATGTTTCCGACAATGTAATTCACATGCTCTGTTGGATTGAATTCGCCCGATATTTTGTCTATTTCCACAAAGACTGTGCTTACTGCATCATGAATACGGCGTTCCAAGGCACCACCTTGCATGTAATGCCTGTAACAAAGACAATTTCATTATGATACAACCAGTATAACGTGGAAGTCGTGATTGCATAGTGGAAGTCGCTGCAGGTGCAAAAGGCCTAGAGTTTGCGCTCCGCTGGAGCCGTTACGATTGTGCGCTTAGGCAAGGCATTTAAATTGCACATGCCTCTTCTCTCTCCCTCTTGGCGATGGAACCTGTAAATCGTCTTCGTGTGAGTTAGATAGATTTTCATCCATTTTGGTATGTTCGTGTATCAATTAGTTTAAACATATTTTATTCGGATCAAATACATATACGAGGGGGGTTCAAGAAGTTCGCGGAAAGTGGTTATAACTTTTTTAACAATACAGTTTTATTCATTATATTTAATACCGATATACATACATCTCTTTTCAACTTGTAGGAAAGATTTCACCATAGTATCTTTAAAAATGAAGAAGTTACCATAGTTTTAGTAATGCCTACAAAGCGTGACCAGATCAACGTCAAAATATGAGTAATTAATTAACGTCACGTCATTCTCAAATTTCCTTACTTCAATGTCACATCTTCTCAAAATACTCGCCCTTGTACTGCAAACATTTCTCCCATCTTTCACCCATGTTAGAAATGATCTTCTGAAACTATCTTTCGGGATGCTTTTAAAAACGGAACAGACAGTGTTTTGAATTTCCTCTATCGAGCCCATTCGTCTGCCAGGAAGTTCAGCTTTCAAAGTAGGGAATAGATAAAAGTAATTTGGTGCCAAATCGGGTGAGTAGCGCAGGTGATCCACAGTTTTCATATTCAAATTATCCATCATCGCCTGTGTGTATGCAGACTTGTGACTGGGAGCATTGTCTTGATGCAGAAGGTAGTCATTTAAGAGCCCAGGTCGCTTCTTTCTCATCGCTGCTATGAAATTCTGCTCAACACCTGAAAGGCAATTGCAAAAATATCACAACCTGCCCATTTGTGAGGCAAAAAAAGGAGAAAATAATGTATAAATCATATAGATTGTACTGTACATACCTTTGAATAGTACTTGGAGGTAATTGTAGTCCCCACAGGTACGGCATGAGATAGGACCACACCTCGCACGTCGTAGAATACGATAAACATCTGCTTCTTCGCTGAGTGGACGACACGTGCCTTCTGTGGTGATGGGGATGCCGGTGTTTTCCAAACTGACGACATTTGCTTGGTTTCAGGATCGAACGTTGATACCCATGTTTCATCAACTGTCACTATTTTATTTAAATATCTTATGCCTTTTTTACGAAAGTTCTGTAGAAATTGTGTAGCCGCCGCCATTCTTTTCTCTTTGTGTTCGCTTGAAAGTAACCGAGGTACCCATCTAGCTGCAACACGACGCATATTCAACTTATCCGTATAGAATACGCACTTCCCGTTGAAATATCCAATTTATTAGCTAAATCCCTGACACGTATACGTCTATCCTACAGATGATTTTATCGTTTTTCGACGTTGCAGGACGTCTGTCTCGTTTTACGTCCTTAGGTAAATCGACACCGTCGCTGAATCTGTTGTACCACTTATATATTGCAGTTTTCTTCAAACCCTTTTCAACATATGTTGTCGTAATATCAGTCACAGTTTCTGATTTAGTTTTCTTTTGCAAAACACAAAAGTTTATCGTGATGTGAATCCGGTCTGCTAATAGACGGTGCGGTGCGCACGTTGAACATGTGTTGACGTCACAAATGACGTCGTAATAATCTACTGACGTCACAGTATGAATGTACGGGAACCGTATGTGGACGTGATGTAATTTTTGAGAAAATCAATTAGCACATACAAAAGTAATGAACAGACGGACAGAGGCTATTATTGGTGGGGAAACACCCCGGATACCCCTCCAAACAGTATTTAAGGTAAAGTGGTAACAATTTTCCGATACAAATAACATTATTATGAATACAGTGCTGTTTTTCAGTAAATCAATTAGGAATATAAAAAGAGTTCACTATGTTAAATTTCAAGTCATATAGAAGACAAATAAACATTTTATAAGCACTTTCCGCGAACTTTTTGAACATCCCTCGTATACATATATAAACACAATTTTTATACATTCGAACCGATATGGGTCGAGAAACAAGCTTAAAGCTTATATGAATCCCTTCCCATCATGTATCAATTGGTTTAAACATATTTATTTTCTATCATGTACATGATTAGGCCATAATAAAATAAATCCTAGATTTTCATCCAAATTTTTTTGAAAATGGGGGGTGAAATTTTATTTTTTATTTTATATTTTCAGGATATCGATATTTATGCTGATAAAATGGTGTTTTGACAAGATTCAACTTGACAAGATTTTTTTTTTTTTTTTTTCAAATAGTAATAAAAAAAATCGGGGCGGGCCCTAAAAACGGGGGCGGGCGGGGATGAAAATCTAGGAAATATTTTATTATGGCCTAATATTTACAATCATTGCATTAAGGAATTGGACAGAAAGCTATACAGCTTACGGTTGTCCTGTCTGCGTATCAATTGTTTGAAAGATTCCAGCCGTAGGGCATAACACAGCCATACCTAAACCTACAAAAATCCTTTACACAACTGATCCACATGCATCACTTCTGGATTGTCAATAAATGTGGTTTGTAGCACTCTTAATTGACCCATTTCATTCTGGATACCGGTCAAACAGTATTTGCAAAGAACATAGAGCCAGATCAACCGCCACGGAATGTTCCGTCTGATCAGGCTCTATGCTGTTTGCTATTCAGATGATCTTGCTAAGACACTTGGCTATATAGCAAACAACATAGATCCTGATCAGCATGCGTCACGCGTCGGCTGATCTGGATCTATGTTGTTTGCAAAAGCCTTTAAATGTATCCAGAATGAAATGGGTTAAGAAGCAGTTATAAAACAGAATACCATAATTATATAGTCGATCTTGGCCATAGGTCGATAGTTAATAGATAGTTTCTATAGCCACTAACCGTAGACAACTAGACAGTAAACCTATTGTTCTTCTAGCCACGTAAGTACCATTTTATGGGTGTGGCTGGACGGACAGACAGAGGCCAGGAACAATATGTCTCCCTCCATTAGGGACCTGAGAAATGATGTATTTTAGTTTATACAAATTTATTTTAGCTCGATTGCGAAACAAGTTCTTATAACTTATACTAATCACTCTCGAGACCTCATTCCTTATGGAATCCATCGCCACGAGGGAGAGAGTAGAGGCATGTGGAATTTAAATGCCTTGCCTAAGGACACAATCGTAACAGCTCCAGCGGGGCTCGAACTCCGGGCCTTTCGCACGTGAAGCGAACGCGCTACCACTGAGCTATCACGACTTCCACAATGTGGATGTATTTTAGCATCAAGCAAACAATGGGGTGGCACTTACCGTAAAGCCTTTGAAACAATCTTCCTGTGTAACTTCCACGTTGGGGTAGCATCGCTGAATGTTATATCCTTTCCACCATATGTAAACATCTCAACTAAAATAAAATATTATATATGTGTGTGTACCGGTATATGGTTGTAAGAGAATATGCAAACTAAGCGCAAGGGAGCCTAAACTTGCACATGACTATAAACTTTACTCAATTATGGAATATAAAATCAGGTGGGTCAGTAGTCAGTAGTCTAGTGTTTAACATTTTGGACTGCGAATACAGGGATCACAGTTTCATCTCATATCTGCATAGGTGGGTTTACGGGGGCGGACCCGGTATGAGCTCCCTTAATATCATATCTGCATAGGCGGGCTTAGGGGGGCGGACCCGGTATGAGCCCCCCTTAATATCATATCTGCATAGGCGGGTTTAGTTTATACAAATGATTTTAGCTTGATTGCGAAACAAGTTATTATAACTTATATTAATCACTCTCGAGACCTCATTCCTGATGGAATCCATCGCCACGAGGGAGAGAGAAGAGGCAACGTGGAAATTAAATGCCTTGCCTAAGGGCACAATCGTATCGGCTCCAGCGGGGCTCGAACTCTGGACCTTTTGCACCTGAAGCGAAAGCGCATTCACTGCGCTATTATGACTTCCACATAGGCGGGTTTAGGGGGGCGGACCCGGTATGCGTCCCCCTTAATATCTGGCAAGCATAAGCAAATTTATTATGGTTGAATTGGAGACATTTAGTGCCATAAAACTATAGCTAATTAAAAGTCATCTTTATTTCTTCACATTTTATACAAACAGTAGACCTGATGTTTGTGTAATCACATTTTACCCTATACAGTGTTAATAACTTACATAACATTTGATATTTTTGTTCAGTTTTTTATTTGTGAGTACATTCTACATTACGATAAAATAATGATGGCAGAGCATTTGAAAATCCAAACAGTTACACAGCTTCTTTTCTGTCGGAATAGAGGAGAAGAGGTCAATAGACTACCCATGTAATAACATGACATGATCTATTAACTAAAGTATGTCCAAGTTTCCAGCATAACAACCGAAGGAGACCATGTGACTGATGTCACTGACTAGAAATGTATACAACATAATCACTGACCATAACAGAAAGCCGCAATGCTGAAGCATTGAACTAGCATGCAGTACAGCAATCAATACACAGACTTGCATGGCACACAATACACAGATTGAGCATTAGTACAGCACACAATACACAGACTTGCATGGCACACAATACACATATTGAGCATTAGTACAACACACAATACACAGACGTGCATGGCACACAATACACATATTAAGCATTAGTACAGCACACAATACACATATTAAGCATTAGTACAGCACACAATACACATATTAAGCATTAGTACAGCACACAATACACATATTAAGCATTAGTACAGCACACAATACACATATTGAGCATTAGTACAGCACACAATACACATATTGAGTATTAGTACAGCACACAATACACATATTGAGTATTAGTACAGCACACAATACACAGATTGAGTATTAGTACAGCACACAATACACATATTAAGCATTAGTACAGCACACAATACACATATTAAGCATTAGTACAGCACACAATACACATATTAAGCATTAGTACAGCACACAATACACATATTAAGCATTAGTACAGCACACAATACACAGATTGAGTATTAGTACAGCACACAATACACATATTAAGCATTAGTACAGCACACAATACACAGATTGAGTATTAGTACAGCACACAATACACAGATTGAGCATTAGTACAGCACACAATACACAGATTGAGTATTAGTACAGCACACAATACACAGATTGAGTATTAGTACAGCACACAATACACAGATTGAGTATTAGTACAGCACACAATACACAGATTGAGTATTAGTACAGCACACAATACACAGATTGAGTATTAGTACAGCACACAATACACAGATTGAGTATTAGTACAGCACACAATACACAGATTGAGTATTAGTACAGCACACAATACACAGATTGAGTATTAGTACAGCACACAATACACAGACTTGCATGGCACACAATACACATATTGAGCATTAGTACAGCACACAATACACAGATTGAGTATTAGTACAGCACACAATACACAGACTTGCATGGCACACAATACACAGATTGAGTATTAGTACAGCACACAATACACATATTGAGTATTAGTACAGCACACAATACACAGACTTGCATGGCACACAATACACAGATTGAGCATTAGTACAGCACACAATACACAGACTTGCATGGCACACAATACACAGATTGAGTATTAGTACAGCACACAATACACAGATTGAGCATTAGTACAGCACACAATACACAGATTGAGTATTAGTACAGCACACAATACACAGATTGAGCATTAGTACAGCACACAATACACAGATTGAGTATTAGTACAGCACACAATACACAGATTGAGCATTAGTACAGCACACAATACACAGATTGAGCATTAGTACAGCACACAATACACAGATTGAGCATTGTACAGCACACAATACACAGATTGAGTATTAGTACAGCACACAATACACAGATTGAGCATTAGTACAGCACACAATACACAGATTGAGTATTAGTACAGCACACAATACACAGACTTGCATGGCACACAATACACAGACTTGCATGGCACACAATACACAGATTGAGCATTAGTACAGCACACAATACACAGATTGAGTATTAGTACAGCACACAATACACAGACTTGCATGGCACACAATACACAGATTGAGTATTAGTACAGCACACAATACACAGATTGAGCATTAGTACAGCACACAATACACAGATTGAGCATTAGTACAGCACACAATACACAGATTGAGTATTAGTACAGCACACAATACACAGACTTGCATGGCACACAATACACAGATTGAGTATTAGTACAGCACACAATACACAGATTGAGCATTAGTACAGCACACAATACACAGATTGAGTATTAGTACAGCACACAATACACATATTAAGCATTAGTACAGCACACAATACACATATTAAGCATTAGTACAGCACACAATACACATATTAAGCATTAGTACAGCACACAATACACAGATTGAGTATTAGTACAGCACACAATACACATATTAAGCATTAGTACAGCACACAATACACATATTGAGTATTAGTACAGCACACAATACACATATTAAGCATTAGTACAGCACACAATACACAGATTGAGTATTAGTACAGCACACAATACACAGATTGAGCATTAGTACAGCACACAATACACAGATTGAGCATTAGTACAGCACACAATACACAGATTGAGTATTAGTACAGCACACAATACACAGATTGAGTATTAGTATAGCACACAATACACAGATTGAGTATTAGTACAGCACACAATACACATATTGAGTATTAGTACAGCACACAATACACAGATTGAGTATTAGTACAGCACACAATACACATATTAAGCATTAGTACAGCACACAATACACAGATTGAGGATTAGTACAGCACACAATACACATATTAAGCATTAGTACAGCACACAATACACATATTGAGTATTAGTACAGCACACAATACACATATTAAGCATTAGTACAGCACACAATACACAGCTTGAGTATTAGTACAGCACACAATACACATATTAAGCATTAGTACAGCACACAATACACATATTAAGCATTAGTACAGCACACAATACACATATTAAGCATTAGTACAGCACACAATACACAGATTGAGTATTAGTACAGCACACAATACACATATTAAGCATTAGTACAGCACACAATACACAGATTGAGTATTAGTACAGCACACAATACACAGATTGAGCATTAGTACAGCACACAATACACAGATTGAGCATTAGTACAGCACACAATACACAGATTGAGTATTAGTACAGCACACAATACACAGATTGAGTATTAGTACAGCACACAATACACAGATTGAGTATTAGTACAGCACACAATACACAATTGAGTATTAGTACAGCACACAATACACAGATTGAGCATTAGTACAGCACACAATACACAGATTGAGCATTAGTACAGCACACAATACACAGATTGAGTATTAGTACAGCACACAATACACAGACTTGCATGGCACACAATACACAGATTGAGTATTAGTACAGCACACAATACACAGATTGAGCATTAGTACAGCACACAATACACAGATTGAGTATTAGTACAGCACACAATACACATATTAAGCATTAGTACAGCACACAATACACATATTAAGCATTAGTACAGCACACAATACACATATTAAGCATTAGTACAGCACACAATACACAGATTGAGTATTAGTACAGCACACAATACACATATTAAGCATTAGTACAGCACACAATACACATATTGAGTATTAGTACAGCACACAATACACATATTAAGCATTAGTACAGCACACAATACACATATTGAGTATTAGTACAGCACACAATACACAGATTGAGCATTAGTACAGCACACAATACACATATTGAGTATTAGTACAGCACACAATACACAGATTGAGTATTAGTACAGCACACAATACACATATTAAGCATTAGTACAGCACACAATACACATATTAAGCATTAGTACAGCACACAATACACATATTAAGCATTAGTACAGCACACAATACACAGATTGAGTATTAGTACAGCACACAATACACATATTAAGCATTAGTACAGCACACAATACACATATTGAGTATTAGTACAGCACACAATACACATATTAAGCATTAGTACAGCACACAATACACAGATTGAGTATTAGTACAGCACACAATACACAGATTGAGCATTAGTACAGCACACAATACACAGATTGAGCATTAGTACAGCACACAATACACAGATTGAGCATTAGTACAGCACACAATACACAGATTGAGTATTAGTACAGCACACAATACACAGATTGAGTATTAGTACAGCACACAATACACAGATTGAGTATTAGTACAGCACACAATACACATATTGAGCATTAGTACAGCACACAATACACAGATTGAGTATTAGTACAGCACACAATACACAGATTGAGTATTAGTACAGCACACAATACACAGATTGAGTATTAGTACAGCACACAATACACAGACTTGCATGGCACACAATACACATATTGAGCATTAGTACAGCACACAATACACAGATTGAGTATTAGTACAGCACACAATACACAGACTTGCATGGCACACAATACACAGATTGAGTATTAGTACAGCACACAATACACATATTGAGTATTAGTACAGCACACAATACACAGACTTGCATGGCACACAATACACAGATTGAGCATTAGTGCGGCACACAATACACAGACTTGCATGGCACACAATACACAGATTGAGTATTAGTACAGCACACAATACACAGATTGAGCATTAGTACAGCACACAATACACATATTGAGTATTAGTACAGCACACAATACACAGACTTGCATGGCACACAATACACATATTGAGTATTAGTACAGCACACAATACACAGACTTGCATGGCACACAATAAACATATTGAGCATTAGTACAGCACACAATACACAGACTTGCATGGCACACAATACACAGATTGAGTATTAGTACAGCACACAATACACAGATTGAGCATTAGTACAGCACACAATACACAGACTTGCATGGCACACAATACACAGATTGAGTATTAGTACAGCACACAATACACAGATTGCATGGCACACAATACACATACTTGCATGGCACACAATACACAGATTGAGCATTAGTACAGCACACAATACACAGATTGAGTATTAGTACAGCACACAATACACAGACTTGCATGGCACACAATACACAGATTGAGCATTAGTACAGCACACAATACACATATTGAGCATTAGTACAGCACACAATACACAGATTGAGCATTAGTACAGCACACAATACACAGATTGAGCATTAGTACAGCACACAATACACAGATTGAGTATTAGTACAGCACACAATACACAGACTTGCATGGCACACAATACACAGATTGAGTATTAGTACAGCACACAATACACAGATTGAGCATTAGTACAGCACACAATACACAGATTGAGTATTAGTACAGCACACAATACACATATTGAGCATTAGTACAGCACACAATACACATATTGAGCATTAGTACAGCACACAATACACATATTAGCATTAGTACAGCACACAATACACAGATTGAGTATTAGTACAGCACACAATACACAGATTGAGCATTAGTACAGCACACAATACACAGATTGAGTATTAGTACAGCACACAATACACAGATTGAGCATTAGTACAGCACACAATACACAGATTGAGTATTAGTACAGCACACAATACACAGATTGAGCATTAGTACAGCACACAATACACAGATTGAGTATTAGTACAGCACACAATACACAGATTGAGCATTAGTACAGCACACAATACACAGATTGAGTATTAGTACAGCACACAATACACAGATTGAGCATTAGTACAGCACACAATACACAGATTGAGTATTAGTACAGCACACAATACACAGATTGAGCATTAGTACAGCACACAATACACAGATTGAGTATTAGTACAGCACACAATACACAGACTTGCATGGCACACAATACACATATTGAGCATTAGTACAGCACACAATACACAGATTGAGCATTAGTACAGCACACAATACACAGACTTGCATGGCACACAATACACAGATTGAGCATTAGTACAGCACACAATACACAGACTTGCATGGCACACAATACACAGATTGCATGGCACACAATACACAGATTGAGCATTAGTACAGCACACAATACACAGACTTGCATGGCACACAATACACAGACTTGCATGGCACACAATACACAGATTGAGCATTAGTACAGCACACAATACACAGACTTGCATGGCACACAATACACATATTGATGGCACACAATACACAGATTGCATGGCACACAATACACAGATTGCATGGCACACAATACACAGATTGAGCATTAGTACAGCACACAATACACAGACTTGCATGGCACACAATACACATATTGAGCATTAGTACAGCACACAATACACAGATTGAGCATTAGTACAGCACACAATACACAGATTGAGTATTAGTACAGCACACAATACACAGATTGAGCATTAGTACAGCACACAATACACAGATTGAGCATTAGTACAGCACACAATACACAGATTGAGTATTAGTACAGCACACAATACACAGATTAAGCATTAGTACAGCACACAATACACAGATTGAGTATTAGTACAGCACACAATACACATATTGAGCATTAGTACAGCACACAATACACAGATTGAGCATTAGTACAGCACACAATACACAGATTGAGTATTAGTACAGCACACAATACACAGACTTGCATGGCACACAATACACAGATTGAGCATTAGTACAGCACACAATACACAGATTGAGTATTAGTACAGCACACAATACACAGACTTGCATGGCACACAATACACAGATTGAGCATTAGTACAGCACACAATACACAGATTGAGCATTAGTACAGCACACAATACACAGATTGAGCATTAGTACAGCACACAATACACAGATTGAGCATTAGTACAGCACACAATACACAGATTGAGTATTAGTACAGCACACAATACACAGACTTGCATGGCACACAATACACAGATTGAGCATTAGTACAGCACACAATACACAGATTGAGCATTAGTACAGCACACAATACACAGATTGAGCATTAGTACAGCACACAATACACAGATTGAGCATTAGTACAGCACACAATACACAGATTGAGCATTAGTACAGCACACAATACACAGATTGAGCATTAGTACAGCACACAATACACAGATTGAGCATTAGTACAGCACACAATACACAGATTGAGCATTAGTACAGCACACAATACACAGATTGAGTATTAGTACAGCACACAATACACAGAGTGCATGGCACACAATACACAGATTGAGTATTAGTACAGCACACAATACACAGATTGAGCATTAGTACAGCACACAATACACAGATTGAGCATTAGTACAGCACACAATACACAGATTGAGTATTAGTACAGCACACAATACACAGACTTGCATGGCACACAATACACAGATTGAGCATTAGTACAGCACACAATACACAGATTGAGTATTAGTACAGCACACAATACACAGACTTGCATGGCACACAATACACATATTGAGCATTAGTACAGCACACAATACACAGATTGAGCATTAGTACAGCACACAATACACAGATTGAGCATTAGTACAGCACACAATACACAGATTGAGCATTAGTACAGCACACAATACACAGATTGAGTATTAGTACAGCACACAATACACAGACTTGCATGGCACACAATACACATATTGAGCATTAGTACAGCACATAATACACAGATTGAGTATTAGTACAGCACACAATACAAAGATTGAGCATTAGTACAGCACACAATACACAGATTGAGTATTAGTACAGCACACAATACACAGACGTGCATGGCACACAATACACAGATTGAGCATTAGTACAGCACACAATACACAGATTGAGCATTAGTACAGCACACAATACACAGATTGAGCATTAGTACAGCACACAATACACAGATTGAGTATTAGTACAGCACACAATACACAGATTGAGCATTAGTACAGCACACAATACACAGACTTGCATGGCACACAATACACAGATTGAGCATTAGTACAGCACACAATACACAGATTGAGCATTAGTACAGCACACAATACACAGATTGAGCATTAGTACAGCACACAATACACAGATTGAGCATTAGTACAGCACACAATACACAGATTGAGTATTAGTACAGCACACAATACACAGATTGAGCATTAGTGCAGCACACAATACACAGATTGAGTATTAGTACAGCACACAATACACAGATTGAGCATTAGTACAGCACACAATACACAGATTGAGTATTAGTACAGCACACAATACACATATTGAGTATTAGTACAGCACACAATACACAGATTGAGCATTAGTACAGCACACAATACACAGACTTGCATGGCACACAATACACAGATTGAGTATTAGTACAGCACACAATACACAGATTGAGCATTAGTACAGCACACAATACACAGACTTGCATGGCACACAATACACATATTGAGTATTAGTACAGCACATAATACACAGATTGAGCATTAGTACAGCACACAATACACAGACTTGCATGGCACACAATACACAGATTGAGCATTAGTACAACACACAATACACATATTGAGTATTAGTACAGCACACAATACACAGACTTGCATGGCACACAATACACATATTGAGTATTAGTACAGCACATAATACACAGATTGAGCATTAGTACAGCACACAATACACAGATTGAGTATTAGTACAGCACACAATAAACAGACTTGCATGGCACACAATACACAGATTGAGCATTCGTACAGCACACAATACACAGACTTGCATGGCACACAATACACATATTGAGCATTCGTACAGCACACAATACACAGACTTGCATGGCACACAATACACAGCTTGAGCATTAGTACAGCACACAATACACAGACTTGCATGGCACACAATACACAGACTTGCATGGCACACAATACACAGATTGAGCATTAGTACAGCACACAATACACAGACTTGCATGGCACACAATACACAGACTTGCATGGCACACAATACACAGACTTGCATGGCACACAATACACAGACTTGCATGGCACACAATACACAGATTGAGCATTAGTACAGCACACAATACACAGACTTGCATGGCACACAATACACATATTAAGCATTAGTACAGCACACAATACACAGATTGAGCATTAGTGCAGCACACAATACACAGATTGAGTATTAGTACAGCACACAATACACAGATTGAGCATTAGTACAGCACACAATACACAGATTGAGCATTAGTACAGCACACAATACACAGACGTGCATGGCACACAATACACAGATTGAGTATTAGTACAGCACACAATACACAGATTGAGCATTAGTACAGCACACAATACACAGATTGAGCATTAGTACAGCACACAATACACAGATTGAGTATTAGTACAGCACACAATACACAGACGTGCATGGCACACAATACACAGATTGAGCATTAGTACAGCACACAATACACAGATTGAGTATTAGTACAGCACACAATACACAGACTTGCATGGCACACAATACACATATTGAGCATTAGTACAGCACACAATACACAGATTGAGCATTAGTACAGCACACAATACACAGATTGAGCATTAGTACAGCACACAATACACAGATTGAGCATTAGTACAGCACACAATACACAGATTGAGTATTAGTACAGCACACAATACACATACTTGCATGGCACACAATACACATATTGAGCATTAGTACAGCACATAATACACAGATTGAGTATTAGTACAGCACACAATACAAAGATTGAGCATTAGTACAGCACACAATACACAGATTGAGTATTAGTACAGCACACAATACACAGACGTGCATGGCACACAATACACAGATTGAGCATTAGTACAGCACACAATACACAGATTGAGCATTAGTACAGCACACAATACACAGATTGAGCATTAGTACAGCACACAATACACAGATTGAGTATTAGTACAGCACACAATACACAGATTGAGCATTAGTACAGCACACAATACACAGACTTGCATGGCACACAATACACAGATTGAGCATTAGTACAGCACACAATACACAGATTGAGCATTAGTACAGCACACAATACACAGATTGAGCATTAGTACAGCACACAATACACAGATTGAGCATTAGTACAGCACACAATACACAGATTGAGTATTAGTACAGCACACAATACACAGACTTGCATGGCACACAATACACAGATTGAGCATTAGTACAGCACACAATACACAGATTGAGTATTAGTACAGCACACAATACACAGACTTGCATGGCACACAATACACATATTGAGCATTAGTACAGCACACAATACACAGATTGAGCATTAGTACAGCACACAATACACAGATTGAGTATTAGTACAGCACACAATACACAGATTGAGTATTAGTACAGCACACAATACACATACTTGCATGGCACACAATACACATATTGAGCATTAGTACAGCACACAATACACAGATTGAGTATTAGTACAGCACACAATACACAGATTGAGCATTAGTACAGCACACAATACACAGATTGAGTATTAGTACAGCACACAATACACAGACGTGCATGGCACACAATACACAGATTGAGCATTAGTACAGCACACAATACACAGATTGAGCATTAGTACAGCACACAATACACAGATTGAGCATTAGTACAGCACACAATACACAGATTGAGTATTAGTACAGCACACAATACACAGATTGAGCATTAGTACAGCACACAATACACAGACTTGCATGGCACACAATACACAGATTGAGCATTAGTACAGCACACAATACACAGATTGAGCATTAGTACAGCACACAATACACAGATTGAGCATTAGTACAGCACACAATACACAGACTTGCATGGCACACAATACACAGCTTGAGCATTAGTACAGCACACAATACACAGACTTGCATGGCACACAATACACAGACTTGCATGGCACACAATACACAGATTGAGCATTAGTACAGCACACAATACACAGACTTGCATGGCACACAATACACAGACTTGCATGGCACACAATACACAGACTTGCATGGCACACAATACACAGACTTGCATGGCACACAATACACAGATTGAGCATTAGTACAGCACACAATACACAGACTTGCATGGCACACAATACACATATTAGCATTAGTACAGCACACAATACACAGATTGAGCATTAGTGCAGCACACAATACACAGATTGAGTATTAGTACAGCACACAATACACAGATTGAGCATTAGTACAGCACACAATACACAGATTGAGCATTAGTACAGCACACAATACACAGATTGAGTATTAGTACAGCACACAATACACAGACGTGCATGGCACACAATACACAGATTGAGTATTAGTACAGCACACAATACACAGATTGAGCATTAGTACAGCACACAATACACAGATTGAGCATTAGTACAGCACACAATACACAGATTGAGTATTAGTACAGCACACAATACACAGATTGAGTATTAGTACAGCACACAATACACAGACTGCATGGCACACAATACACAGATTGAGCATTAGTACAGCACACAATACACAGATTGAGTATTAGTACAGCACACAATACACAGATTGCATGGCACACAATACACATATTGAGCATTAGTACAGCACACAATACACAGATTGAGCATTAGTACAGCACACAATACACAGATTGAGCATTAGTACAGCACACAATACACAGATTGAGCATTAGTACAGCACACAATACACAGATTGAGTATTAGTACAGCACACAATACACATACTTGCATGGCACACAATACACATATTGAGCATTAGTACAGCACATAATACACAGATTGAGTATTAGTACAGCACACAATACACAGATTGAGCATTAGTACAGCACACAATACACAGATTGAGTATTAGTACAGCACACAATACACAGACGTGCATGGCACACAATACACAGATTGAGCATTAGTACAGCACACAATACACAGATTGAGCATTAGTACAGCACACAATACACAGATTGAGCATTAGTACAGCACACAATACACAGATTGAGCATTAGTACAGCACACATACACAGATTGAGCATTAGTACAGCACACAATACACAGACTTGCATGGCACACAATACACAGATTGAGCATTAGTACAGCACACAATACACAGATTGAGCATTAGTACAGCACACAATACACAGATTGAGATGTGCACACAATACACAATTGAGCATTAGTACAGCACACAATACACAGATTGAGCATTAGTACAGCACACAATACACAGACGTGCATGGCACACAATACACAGATTGAGCATTAGTACAGCACACAATACACAGATTGAGTATTAGTACAGCACACAATACACAGACTTGCATGGCACACAATACACATATTGAGCATTAGTACAGCACACAATACACAGATTGAGCATTAGTACAGCACACAATACACAGATTGAGATTAGACAGCACACAATACACAGATTGAGCATTAGTACAGCACACAATACACAGACTTGCATGGCACACAATACACAGATTGAGCATTAGTACAGCACACAATACACAGATTGAGCATTAGTACAGCACACAATACACATATTGAGTATTAGTACAGCACACAATACACAGATTGAGCATTAGTACAGCACACAATACACAGATTGAGTATTAGTACAGCACACAATACACAGACTTGCATGGCACACAATACACAGATTGAGCATTAGTACAGCACACAATACACAGATTGAGTATTAGTACAGCACACAATACACAGATTGAGTATTAGTACAGCACACAATACACAGATTGAGTATTAGTACAGCACACAATACACATATTGAGTATTAGTACAGCACACAATACACAGATTGAGCATTAGTACAGCACACAATACACAGATTGAGCATTAGTACAGCACACAATACACAGATTGAGCATTAGTACAGCACACAATACACAGATTGCATGGCACACAATACACAGATTGAGTATTAGTACAGCACACAATACACAGACTTGCATGGCACACAATACACATATTGATGGCACACAATACACAGATTGAGTATTAGTACAGCACATAATACACAGATTGAGTATTAGTACAGCACACAATACACAGATTGCATGGCACACAATACACAGATTGAGTATTAGTACAGCACACAATACACATATTGAGCATTAGTACAGCACACAATACACAGATTGAGCATTAGTACAGCACACAATACACAGATTGAGTATTAGTACAGCACACAATACACAGATTGAGTATTAGTACAGCACACAATACACAGACTTGCATGGCACACAATACACATATTGAGTATTAGTACAGCACATAATACACAGATTGAGATTAGTACAGCACACACAGATTGAGTATTAGTACAGCACACAATAAACAGATTTGCATGGCACACAATACACAGATTGAGCATTCGTACAGCACACAATACACAGACTTGCATGGCACACAATACACATATTGAGCATTCGTACAGCACACAATACACAGACTTGCATGTCACACAATACACAGCTTGAGCATTAGTGCGGCACACAATACACCGACTTGCATGGCACACAATACACAGACTTGCATGCACACAATACACAGATTGAGCATTAGTACAGCAACAATACACAGACTTGATGGCACACAATACACAGACTTGCATGGCACACAATACACATATTGATGGCATTAGTGCATGGCACACAATACACAGATTGAGCATTAGTACATGTTGTGGCACACAATACACAGATTGAGCATTAGTACAGCACACAATACACAGATTGAGCATTAGTACAGCACACAATACACAGATTGAGTATTAGT
>CM026389.1:57902984-58005508 GCA_014843695.1 Archivesica marissinica | reverse complement strand
CACACAATACACAGATTGAGCATTAGTACAGCACACAATACACAGATTGAGCATTAGTACAGCACACAATACACAGATTGAGTATTAGTACAGCACACAATACACATATTGAGCATTAGTACAGCACACAATACACAGATTGAGTATTAGTACAGCACACAATACACAGACTTGCATGGCACACAATACACAGATTGAGTATTAGTACAGCACACAATACACAGATTGAGCATTAGTACAGCACACAATACACAGATTGAGCATTAGTACAGCACACAATACACAGATTGAGTATTAGTACAGCACACAATACACAGACTTGCATGGCACACAATACACAGATTGAGCATTAGTACAGCACACAATACACAGATTGAGCATTAGTACAGCACACAATACACAGATTGAGCATTAGTACAGCACACAATACACAGATTGAGTATTAGTACAGCACACAATACACAGATTGAGCATTAGTACAGCACACAATACACAGATTGAGTATTAGTACAGCACACAATACACAGATTGCATGGCACACAATACACAGATTGAGCATTAGTACAGCACACAATACACAGACTTGCATGGCACACAATACACAGATTGAGTATTAGTACAGCACACAATACACAGATTGAGCATTAGTACAGCACACAATACACAGACTTGCATGGCAAACAATACACATATTGAGTATTAGTACAGCACATAATACACAGATTGAGCATTAGTACAGCACACAATACACAGACTTGCATGGCACACAATACACAGATTGAGCATTAGTACAACACACAATACACATATTGAGTATTAGTACAGCACACAATACACAGACTTGCATGGCACACAATACACATATTGAGTATTAGTACAGCACATAATACACAGATTGAGCATTAGTACAGCACACAATACACAGATTGAGTATTAGTACAGCACACAATACACAGATTGAGTATTAGTACAGCACACAATACACAGACTTGCATGGCACACAATACACAGATTGAGCATTCGTACAGCACACAATACACAGACTTGCATGGCACACAATACACATATTGAGCATTCGTACAGCACACAATACACAGACTTGCATGGCACACAAAACACAGCTTGAGCATTAGTGCGGCACATTTAAAAGTACATATCTAAACCGAAGCCATCAAGTAAAGAACGGCAGAATACTTACTTGTAGGTGATCTTATACGTCCTGAAAAATCATTCGTTTTCTTCACCAACACCTCAAGTGCAGTATCGATCGTGTTCACAATAACAAATGGCAGTGGACCTATAATTTGCAAACAAATGACACTGTGGATATTTGTGACTGTTTGTACAGATCTGTAGTCCAGTGGTAACACGCTGGACTGGTAATCCAGGGATCGCAGGTCTGATCCCCCGTCTGACCCTAATAAAATTAACAGTCTTTCAGATGGGACGTTAAACCGAGGTCTCGTGTCAGTGCTTTACACCGTGCACTTAAAACAACTATTGGAGACTCTGGATTGGGTCTCTGTCTGTATCATTGCACTATCCTCCAAAATCTAAAATGACTAATCTCTTCAGGAGGCGCCGCTCATATGAGCAACCGGTAGCGACGATAAATAAATGTTTGAGTTTTATTTTCTATACGATTCATGAAAGAACAAGAAATGAAAATGTTGCCAAGATGTAGTTGAATACCATCTACATGTGGATTGTTAATGTGAGCGACAACACACACGCAAATTGAACATTTCAAAATCATACAGTGGAACATTGCGAGTTCAAAGGAATATTAACCCTGAATGTACTGGAAACAACTATATGTTCGTTTTTGGAAACAGAATAGAGCCAGATCAGAAGGCACATAACATGCACAGAATGTGCCGCGTCTGATCAGGATCTATGTTGTTTACACATTACTTTTTTATTCAGTATTTTAAGGGTTAAGTGACGTTCAGTATACCTAGTCCAACTGTGATCACGGGTCCGTACTTCTTTGACCAATCAAACGCCTGCTCATGCAGCTTATTCTGTTGAATCTCTGTAACAAAAATACAGTATCATATAAACATGTGTCCAGATTTAATTTAAAAGTTAAAAAAATAAATTTAAAAAAATTATAATATCAAATCACAGAATTTTCTATTCTATAATATTTTGTTATTTAAATTTGTTTTTCCCACAGCACTAATTATAGGCCTACTATCAAAGCACTGTACGTTATGTCTGCCTGTGTATGCAATAATATACAAATATTTCATTTCCATTCGGGGAACAGTCATAACTATTGCCCCGAGATGATGTGGACGACCCGATGAACTATTGCCCTAGGCCGCAGTTTTGACTGTTCCCCGAATGGCAATGAAATAGTTTACAGATTGGTCAGTAGTCCAGGTCAGTAGTCCATGTAGTTACCAGCATTGTGACTCAGGGGCATTAGTCAGGTCAGGGGCATAAGTCATGGGGCAGGGGGATAGTAACATGGGGCAGGGGCATGCATAGTAAACATGATGGAGGGGCAGGGGGATGGTAACATGGGGCAGGGGGATAGTAAATGGGGAGGGGAGATAAGTACAGGTTGGGCAGGGGCATAGTAAATGGGGGCAGGGGGATGGGAACAGGGGAAGGGGTAGTAACAGGGGGGATAGTACAGGGGCTAGTAACGCAGGGGGATAGTAACATGGGGCAGGGGGATGTAACATGGGGCAGGGGGATAGTAACATGTGGGGAGCAGGGGATAGTAACATGGGGAGGGGAGGTACATGGGGCCGGGGGTAGTAACATGGGCAGGGGATAGTAACATGGGGCAGGGGGATAGTGACATGGGCAGGGGGATAGTAACATGTGGCAGGGGCATAGTAACATGGGGCAGGGGATAGTAACATGGGGCAGGGGGATAGTAACATGGGGCAGGGGATAGTAACAGGGGCAGGGGGATAGTACATGGGGCAGGGGGATAGTAACATGGGGCAGGGTGATAGTAACATGGGCAGGGGATAGTAACATGGGCAAGGGGATAGTAACAGGGGCAGGGGGATAGTAACATGGGGCAGGGGGATAGTAACATGGGGCATGGATAGTAACATGGGGCAGGGGATAGTAACATGGGGCAGGGGGATAGTAACATGGGGCACTGGGGGGGGGATAACATGGGGCAGGGGTATAACATGGTGGATAGTAACATGGGGCATAGTAACATGGGGGCAGGGGGATAGTAACATGGGGCAGGGGATCGTAACATGGAGTAATCATGGGGACATGGGGGATAGTAACATGGGGCATGAGTAACATGTGGGGCAGGGGGATAGTAACATGGGGAGGGGGGATAGTAACATGGGCAGGGGGATAGTAACATGGGGATAGGGGGGATAGTAACATGGGGCAGGGGGATAGTAACATGGGGCAGGGGATAGTAACATGGAGGGATAGTAACATGGGGCAGGGGGATAAAACATGGGACAGGGGGGATAGTAACATGGGGCAGGGGGCAGTAACATGGGGCAGGGAACATGGGCAAGGGATAGTACATGGGGCAGGGGTAGTAACATGGGCAGGTGATAGTAACATGTGACATGGGGCAGGGGGGATAGTAACATGGGGCAGGGGGATAGTAACATGGGGCAGGGGCAGAGGTATAGTAACATGGGGCAAGGGGAATAGTAACATGAGGAGGGGGATAGTACATGGGGCAGGGTGGTAGTAAACATGGGGGGCAGGGGGGCATAGTAACATGGGGCAGGGGGATAGTAAGGGGCAAGGGGATAGTAACATGAGGCAGGGGGATAGTAACATGGGGCAGGGGATAGTACATGGGGCAAGGGTATAGTCAACATGAGGCCGGGATAGGAACAGGGGCAGGATCGTAACATGGGGCAGGGCAGGGTGATAGTAACATGGGGCAGGGGGATAGTAACATGTGACAGGAGGATAGACACAGGGAGGGTGATAGTACATGTGAAATGGCAGGGGGATAGTAACATGTGCAGGGGATAGTAACATGGGCGGGGGGATAGTAAAGGGGGCAGGGGGATAGTAACAGGGGCAGGGGGATAGTAACATGGGGGCAGGGGGATAGGACATGGGACAGGGGGATAGTAACATGGGGGCAGGGGGATAGTCATGGGGCAGGGGGATAGTAACATGGGACAGGGATAGTACAGGGGAGGGGTATGTAACATGGGGCAGGGGGATAGTAACTGTGCAGGGGGTAGTAACATGGGGCAGGGGGATAGTAACATGGGCAAGGGGGATAGTAACATGGGGCAGGGGGATAGTAACATGGGGCAGGGGGATAGTAACATGGGGCAGGGGCTAGAACAATGGGGAGTAACATGGGGGCAAGGGGGGGGATAGTAAAACATGGGGATAGGGGGATAGTAACACATGGGGCCGGTGGATAGTAACATGGGGATAGTAAGGGGATAGACATGGGGATGTAACAGGGGGATAGTACACATGGGGACGTACCATGGGGATAGACATGGGGATAGTAACATGGGGTAGTACATGGGGCAGGGGGTATAGGTAACATGGGGGCAGGGGGGATGTAACATGGGGTAACAGGGGAGGGGGCAGTAACATGGGGCAGGGGGTAGTAACATGGGGATAGTACAGGGGGCATAGTAACATGGGGCAGGGGCAGGGGATAGAACCGGGCAGGGGGATAGTAACATGTGGCAGGGGATAGTAACATGGGGATAGTAACATGGGGCAGGGGGATAGTAACATGGGGCATGTGGCAGGGGCTAGTAACATGGGGATAGTAACATGGGGCGGGGGATAGTAACATGGGGATAGAGTAACATGGGGAGGGGGTAGTAACATGGGGCAGGGGGGATAGGGGATAGTACATGGGGCAGGGTGGGGCATAGTAACATGTGGGCAGGGGTAGTAACATGGGGCAGGGGGGCCAGTAACATGGGGCAGGGGGATAGTAACATGGGGCAGGGGGTAGTAACATGGGGCAGGGGGATAGTAAACATGGGGCATGGGGCAGGGGATAAACATGGGGCAGGGGGAGGTAGTAACATGGGGCAGGGGATAGTAACATGGGGCAGGGGGATAGTAACATTGGCAGGGGATTAACATGGGGCAGGGGGGCAGTAACATGGGGCAGGGGATAGTAACATGGGGACAGGGGGATAGTAACATGGGGCAGGGGGATAGTAACATGGGGCAGGGGGGATAGTAACATGTGGCAGGGGGTAGTACATGGGGCAGGGGGGCAGTAACATGGGGCAGGGGGATAGTAACATGGGGCAGTAACATGGGGCAGTAGTACATGGGGCAGCAGTAACATGGGGCAGGGGGTAACATGATAGTAACATGGGCAGGGGGATAGTAACATGCAGGGGGGGGATAGTAACATGTAAACATGTGGCAAGGGGGATAGTAACATGGGGCATGGATAGTAACATGGGGCAGGGGGATAGTAACATGTGACAGGGGGATAGTAACATGTGGCAGGGGGATAGTAACATGGGGCAGGGAGATAGTAACATGGGGCAGGGGGATAGTAACATGGGACAGGGGGATAGTAACATGTGACATGGGGCAGAGGGATATTAACATGGGACAGAGGGATAGTAACATGGGACAGGCATTTAAATTCCATGTTGCCTCTTCTCTCTCCCTCGTGGCGATGGATTCCATCAGGAATGAGGTCTCGAGAGTGATTAATAGAAGTTGAAAGAACTTGTTTCGCAATCCAGCCCAAAATAAATTTGTATAAACTAACAGGGGACAGGGGATAGTAACATGGGGCAGGATGTCACATTATGTCACTAAATACCATATGTTATCTCCTTGGATACCATACATTATCTCCATGGATACCAAATGTTTTGCTGGAATATTATTAACCACTTCTCTACCAGGGACTACAAGTAAACTATACGTACGCAACGCATTGCCCAGAAGAGGAAGTCCTTTAAGTCCAGGCGGGTAATTGTATTTCCTTTTCTGTATTATCCGGTATACAACGAGGACAGTTACCATGACAACGAGACACGCGACTGTCACGGAACCGGATAGCAAGTTCTCCAGCATAGCGGTGTGTTATTTTGAGCGACTTTGTGTACTTTTTGTCTGCATCAGAAATATATATACATGTATGCTACTACAACTTCAATCAGCATAGTCGATGGTAATCTAAACGCAAGAATTTCATTTGGTTATGCCTATTTATAAATCAACAAATACACAGACATTTGGAGTCTGGACAAATGTTCCCTTAGGAAAATTGTGAATCCTAGAACGTGGATGGCTGTAGGCCCTATGTTTTAGACGTTCAAATTTCGATTTTTCTTTCACCGAGAGACGTATTTTTCAAAGTCTAAAATTGCTATGACATGATGATGTCACATTGCATACAAAAGATACATGTGCTCGGTGTGATTAGTCCAAATATTTAGACTTGAAAAATGTAACAATTTACTATCAAGGCATTTTTCAAAATAACAGATAAAAACAAAATTATGTAGAGGTCTTATATATAGGACTAGGTGCGATATGTGATCGTGGGTCTAGATTCTACAACATACAGAAATGCCAATATTCCCTCCACTTTTTATTGAATTTTTGGCATATTTTTGGATTTTTCTTTTTCTGTGAAAATCTGCAGACTCGGGCCTTCAGGGCCTTATGCATCTGCACAGTGCAGCTTAACCACCCAGTACGAGTCGATTGGAGTGAGAATGGCGGAACTTGTCATACCAATACTAGCTTAACCCTTAGCCTGCCGAATAAATTGGAAGGAATGTGCAAACAACATAGATCCTAATCAAACCTGGCGTTATGCACAACATAGATCCTGATCAAACGCAGCATTATGCACAACATAGATCCTGATCAAACGCGGCGTTATGCACAACATAGATCCTGATCAAACGCGGCATATGCACAACATAGATCCTGATCAAACACAGCATTATGCACAACATAGATCCTGATCAAACGTGGCGTTATGCACAACATAGATCCTGATCAAACGCGGCGTTATGCACAACATAGATCCTGATCAAACGCGGCATTATGCACAACATAGATCCTGATCAAACGCGGCGTTATGCACAACATAGATCCTGATCAAACGCGGCGTTATGCACAACATAGATCCTGATCAAACACGGCGTTATGCACAACATAGATCCTGATCAAACGTGGTGCTATGCACAACATAGATCCTGATCAAATGTGGCATTATGCACAACATAGATCCAGATCAAACGCGGCATTATGCACAACATAGATCCTGATCAAACGTGGCGTTATGCACAACATAGATCCTGATCAAACGCGGCGTTATGCACAACATAGATCCTGATCAAACGCGGCGTTATGCACAACATAGATCCTGATCAAACACGGCGTTATGCACAACATAGATCCTGATCAAATGCGACATTATGCACAACATAGATCCTGATCAAACGCTGCGCTATGCACAACATAGATCCTGATCAAACGTGGCGTTATGCACAACATAGATCCTGATCAAACACGGTATTATGCACAACATAGATCCTGATCAAACATGGCATTATGCACAACATAGATCCTGATCAAACACGGTATTATGCACAACATAGATCCTGATCAAACGTGGCATTATACACAACATAGATCCTGATCAAACGCGGCATTATGCACAACATAGATCCTGATCAAACGTGGCGTTATGCACAACATAGATCCTGATCAAACATGGCGCTATGCACAACATATATCCAGATCAAACATGGCGCTATGCACAACATAAATCCTGATCAAACATGGCGTCATGCACAACATAGATCCTGATCAAACATGGCGTCATGCACAACATAGATCCTGATCAAATACGGCATTATGCACAACATAGATCCAGATCAAACGTGGCATTATACACAACATAGATCCTGATCAAACGCGGCGTTATGCACAACATAGATCCTGATCAAACACGGCATTATGCACAACATAGATCCTGATGAAACGCGGCATTATGCACAACATAGATCCTGATCAAACGCGGCATTATGCACAACATAGATCCTGATCAAACGCGGCATTATGCACAACATAGATCCTGATCAAACGTGGCATTATGCACAACATAGATCCTGATCAAACACAGCATTATGCACAACATAGATCCTGATCAAACGTGGCGTTATGCACAACATAGATCCTGATCAAACGTGGCGTTATGCACAACATAGATCCTGATCAAATGCGGCATTATGCACAATATAGATCCTGATCAAACGCGGCGTTATGCACAACATAGATCCTGATCAAACGCGGCGTTATGCACAACATAGATCCTGATCAAACGCGGCGTTATGCACAACATAGATCCTGATCAAACGTGGTGCTATGCACAACATAGATCCTGATCAAATGTGGCATTATGCACAACATAGATCCAGATCAAACGCGGCATTATGCACAACATAGATCCTGATCAAACGTGGCGTTATGCACAACATAGATCCTGATCAAACGCGGCGTTATGCACAACATAGATCCTGATCAAACGCGGCGTTATGCACAACATAGATCCTGATCAAACATGGCGTTATGCACAACATAGATCCTGATCAAACGTGGTGCTATGCACAACATAGATCCTGATCAAATGTGGCATTATGCACAACATAGATCCAGATCAAATGCGGCATTATGCACAACATAGATCCTGATCAAACGTGGCGTTATGCACAACATAGATCCTGATCAAACGCGGCATTATGCACAACATAGATCCTGATCAAACACGGCGTTATGCACAACATAGATCCTGATCAAATGCGGCATTATGCACAACATAGATCCTGATCAAATGCGGCATTATGCACAATATAGATCCTGATCAAACGCGGCGTTATGCACAACATAGATCCTGATCAAATGTGGCATTATGCACAACATAGATCCTGATCAAACGCGGCGTTATGCACAACATAGATCCTGATCAAACGCGGCATTATGCACAACATAGATCCTGATCAAATGCGGCATTATGCACAACATAGATCCTGATCAAACGCGGTGTTATGCACAACATAGATCCTGATCAAACGCGCCGTTATGCACAACATAGATCCTGATCAAACGCGGCGTTATGCACAACATAGATCCTGATCAAACGCGGCGTTATGCACAACATAGATCCTGATCAGCCACGGATTAGGATCTATGTTGTTTGCTATCCAGACAAGTGTTTTAGCTCCACTATCTGAATAGTAAACAGCATAGAGCCTGATCAGAAGGCACATTTTGTTCCGTCTGATCTGTCTCTGTGCTGTTTGCAATACTGACTTTAGTCCCCTAGACCCACCTACTGTGCGCACTTGTTAGGGCCTACATCTACTAAATAATAACTAATCTAGTCCATATATTTAGACTTGAAAAAATGTTACTCGAAATAACAGGGAAAACAATTATGTAGAGGTCTTATTTATAGGACTATAACTAGTCCAGCTACGCGCCTGATAGATCTATATAATAAATATATGCATGACTGATGTCTGCAGACCGGAAATAAAAAATGTTCATATTGCTACACTAAGCTAAACTATTTGGAACAAAACTTACCTGGAGTTTGAATATTATCCGTAGATTCGTCTTCTGGTAAACATACAGAGGTATATATATACACACACTATATAGGTCAGTGGTTCAAAATTTAGCACAGACGAGTTCAAACGTTATGCACTGTAACCCTAAGTTATAACCATATTTGGTACAGTTAGTGAAGCATAAATAGATATAACCCATGATGTATATATATGGTTAAGACATGCAGGGTAAATACATAACACAAACTATGAATTATTTTACTAAATTAACCGTAGAATCTACATAGCTCTGTTAATACTTGTCCTTATATGGTAGTGTATTTTATATAATATGAAAACATGCGTTCCTGGTTATGTTTTCTGTATAGCTTTGTACATGTTATAACCCATGTATAATTAACAGTTAATATATACATTTAGTTTATACAAATTTAGTTTAGCTTGATTGCAAAACAAGACCGTACAACATTGGTTTAATCTCTCTTGAAACCTCATTCCAGATGGAATCCATCGCCACGGGGGGGGGGGGGATAGACACGGTGAACGTTAACCATTTCCTGCATAGAGATTAAAGCTAAAGTGATCCAAGTGAATTACTTACATAATGGATGCTGTCGTGATCTAATTATTGAAACCTGTCGACGATTAAAAGCTATATTAACTGCTTATATTTTTTAAAATTTATTGTAAAGTTTATTTAGTGACTACCGATTGCCCATGTTAGCAAGTTTCAAGTTTATTGGCATTATCAGCAATACATTGCCTTTGACCATTTACATAAGTATAAACGATGGCAAAGACATACACAAATACATACATCCACACATACACACACACACACACACACCCACCCACCCAACCACCCACCCACATAGATTCCTTTATATACTTAGATATTTTTAGCAATTCTATTTTATTCTTAGAAGACATGATAGTATTGAATTTCTGTACACACGGCCACGATATATTACCAAGGTATTTAGTTCTTAAACGTGTGTATCTCGTACAACATAGCAAAAAGTGATACTCCGATTCAACTGACTTTTGGTTACATAGTTTACATAATCAATTTTCTCTTTCTATAGCTATATCTACCAAATTCAATTTCTAGAGTTTGTGAACATAATCTTAAGCATGTGAAACACTTTCGCAAAATCATCACTAAAAATCGTAGCGACGGGCAGTTTACCTAACAACACCTTTCATGGACAGGCTTCGATGGTTAACCAGTAGGCCCTACTTGGTGCACCAACCTCCGTAAGAAACTGCCAACTTTTTCAAATAAATGAGACACGGCCTGAGTGGTGCGTGTCTCGAGTCCGTGACCATCAGTGATGATAGGTTACAGTGGTATACAAGTCAGCTACCTTAACCACTCGACAACGGAGGCGAACTTATAAGTTACCTATTAGAACATTTGAAGCACTAGATAGAGCACTATTTCAGATATTCCGTTTTGTTACAAGCAAACTATTAATTATAAATCTATACATATATATTCCTATGATCAAATTGTTTAACTATTCCATGCGCAATATATATCTAACAACACGTACACAATGTACAGTGACTACGCGTACATAATTCCTATTATCAGCACGTGCGCGTGTGATGCTGGGTGAGGTGACTCGTGTTACCTGAGTTAAATAGGTCGACGCTTAAGTAGTGTGTGTTTTAGCGTTTATATATTTATCGTCGCAGGGGCGTAGCTTGGATGGACGTGATACCTTGTTATACCTTGTAATGATAGTTACGCTCCAAAGGTTTGCACCCCCCCCCCCATCGTGTTCCCTTGAAATTGATGTAACTGTATAACTTTTTTCCATTATATCACTATAAATATTATGTATAGTTCCGTTTTAAAATTGCTGGGTATAGAAGCAATTTCCTGCGTTTTCCGATTTAATGAGTTTAGACGTATAATTATGTACTGACCTTTCAGCTCTCTAGCAATCAACATTTTATACAGCAAAGGGATATTTATGGCATTTTTTTCCCCATTTACTTTTTTTTTGCTTTCGACATTTTATGTCAGTATGGCTACGGGCCTGGTGGTCCGGTGGTTATCCCTCCCCAAAGTTCAATTAGATTATCGGATGTTGTTTTGGTGTATATTTCGTATCAGTATATATGTTTGCAAGAATCATTAAATTGTACCCTACATATGTCTTGTAACTATTTAAAGATGGCAGTAACATGGCAACAATGTAACGCTACAGTTTATATCAAACAAAACACAGGTTATATGATCAAACTGCACATGTATATTTTCATGTTAAGCCACAAATACACAAGCATGTGTATCCCCAAACACCCCTACAAGGGCATACACGTACAGTGATGTTAAAATATTGATGCTGCTTGCGTTGCTGCATTATGTTACCTCCGTTGTCGAGTGGTTAATGTCGCGGACCTATCATCACTGAGTGTCACGGGTTCGAGTCCGCTCAGACCGCCGCTTTCTTTATATTAAAAAGTTGGAAGTTTCTTACAGAGGTTGATGCATCAACTACTGGTTAACCACTGGAGCCTGTCCAGGAAAGGAGTTGTTGGGTAAACTTCGCTCATATGGGCAACCGGTAGCGACGTTAAATAAATGGCCAACCTTTTCATATAAAGAGACAAGGTCTGAGCGGGGCTCGAAACCCAATAGGTTATAGTCAAGTAAAAAGATATTTATTAGTAGATATAGGCCACCGGCCCACAATACAACAAGCAAGTTATACAGTGTACATAAATGTACAGTAAGGGTATACATGTATCCCATATAAACATACCCATACTGCTCAGTAATGATGCGTGTGTGTTTTAGGCTACCGGTTGTCCATATGAGCGACGCCTCCTGAAGTGATTAGTCATTTTAGATTGTTGGAGGATAGTACAATGATACAAACAGAGACCCATTTCAGAGTCTCCTCTGGTTCTTTTACGTGCACGGTGTAAAGCACCGACACGAGACCTCGGTTTAAAGTCCCATCTGAAAGACTGTTAATTTTATTAGGATCAGACGGAGGATCGACCCTGTGATCCCTGGATTACCAGTCCAACGTGTTACCACTGGACTACAGATTTGTATGTAATCCCATCTCAAAGACTGCTAACATTGCTAGGGTCAGACGGGGGATCCCTGGATTCGCCGTCAGGACAACTGGACCACCACAATGTAAATATATGATGCATGGCATGACTTATGTGGATGCTCACATATTCTTCGTTTATTCATATATAATTTTGACTTAAAATTTGATAGTTATAATATAATTTCAAATTATTAATAATGGCATTGTATTGTCTATATTTACTTCATACACATTTATTTTAGCTCGAATGCGAAACAAGTTCCTATAAAGTATATTACTCACTCTCGAGATATCATTCCTGATGGAATCCATCGCCACGAGGGCAGACTGGGCAATGTGGACTTTTCGTAGCTTGGTGTAGGCGCAGGCGTACAAGGTATGTAGGCAGCTACGCGCCTGATGAAGTCATGGACCGTAAACACTTGGCCACGGAGGCCCCCGTGTCTGCAATTAAAGTACATGCCTGCCTGTCTGTCCAACCGTTTTTCTCAAGCAATCATACTGGGGTGGACGTAGGTCTTTCTTATGCGATAGAGTATTCTCAAACCCCCATTTCCAGAGATGCTAATTACAAAGTCTTAAAATTAGATGCTCGGAGTATAGGCTAAGTCGTGTTTGTTGCCACACATTTCTTGGGGGAACACCTCCCCACCACCATCTCAAAAATGCTGATTGGATAGTCTAACTGTGTTAGAATCTATTATTAGTAAGACAAATGACGTGGTGTGTGTGTTTTACGTTTATTTATCGTCGCTACCGGTTGCCCATATGAGCGACGCCTCCTGAAGAGATTAGTCATTTTAGATTTTGGAGGATAGTGCAATGATACAGACAGAGACCCATTCCAGAGTCTCCTCTGGTTCTTTTACGTGCACAGTGTAAATCACCGACACGAGACCTCGGTTTACCGTCCCATCTGAAAGACTGTTAATTTTATTAGGGTCAGACGGGGGATCGACGTGGGAAAACTGAGCCATATTATGTACTGCTGAGAATGCATGGAATGGCGTTTCATAGCATCTGGATTTCACAATTGTCCGAAAGGGCATCCCCCGGACCCCCCCCCCATCCCGATACTGATGATTGAGCTTATTTACCCTAGATGCCAGCGAACCATGTAGGTGAAGGCAGACAGACGGACAGACGAGACACTCCCCTAATAGCGTATGTCGCCATTAACAATTCTGAAAACGGATTTCATGTCACACCCAACTTTTTCAAATCTGGCTACAGCCTGGAACTGCTGGTTGTGACTTTGAGCACAATAAACAGTAATATGCAATCTAAACATGACACTATCGTTTCTATGAACAGGCAGTATTGATGTACATCAAGAGCTGGAGGTGGATATTGGAAGAGTTGTTTAGATTGTTGACTTCAAATCACTTGCTCCTCACCACTGTAGGTTCGAATCCCTATGGGTGTCAACGATAGGATGTTTAACTTGTAACCGTGTTCATAGTACATTTTATACCCTGGTCAAACAAGCAAGTATCCTGTTCATTTCTATAACACTGTAACAAAATAAATCTAATTTGAAACATATCAGACGCAGTCTATAGGCCTATCAACTTAGGAGAACCATGTATGCTAATGTTGATTAAAGAACTCCATCGAAAGTCAATTAATGTAATCCATCCACAGTGGTATGGTATTTATGATACCATAGTGTTCTGTAATTATAAAATAGCCTCTTATGAACCTTGCGACCGGCTTTTGTGAATCCATCCATTACTATATTGGCGACGATAACGAATATATGTACTTGTTAATTTACAACTGTCTTAGACATATCCGTCACTCGGAATACTTTGGTTTTTGTCCAATATTTCTGAAAATTGAAAATTCAGCAAATAAAGGCACATTTTCATTGACTTTACGTAGAGATGGAAGTTGGTCTTGCAGAAGGTAAACACAAAGACTCGAGTATTTTCTTGTGGCATTTAAATAAGACAGAATAATTATCATAGCCGTACTATTATGGCCGTCTAAGGATTTTTTTGTGTGAATAGCTTGTACATTGTAACATAGTCATTCTCTTTCATGATCATGATGCTTTTACCACTGTTTACAGCAGGTGAAATAATAATTTTGTCTACGTCCCCGCGAGGGGTTCGACATTAGCGGAAGATGGATAGGTGTGTAACATTTGTGTGTGTGTTTTGTGTATGTAATTGTTCTCACATTTCCTGTACTCGAGCACCACCTGTACCATACCCGGAAATGGCACTATGTACAAACTGTTAGGTTTGATCCTCATATTCTGCGTTACAAAAACACGGAAATTTTATCACAAGGAAACATATGACCGTCCAACAAGTAGCTGCTCCCCACTATTTGACTACCAAATCACACAAATGCCTCAGTATCTTCCACTGGCTATCCCATCTCAGAAAACCATTCTTCTGCACAAAACACATACTACCGCCTTCGGACAAAATCTACCACTTACTCATCAAACTGTTACTTGGAAACCAAGTCGAACTCAACCCGGGCCCTAGAACGCCAAGATGGCCCTGTGGTACATGTGGCAAAGCAGTCACCTGGAAATCCAAAGCATTGGAATGTGACTCGCAGAACCTGGTACCATATCAATTGTCAAGGACAGATGACTAATACAATGTATGCTCTAATGGATAACAGTAACCTCTCATGGCATTGTCTCAAGTGTGGTTTACCAAATTTCACAAGCTCATACTTCCAAAATGATCCAATTACATCTTCAAATAACTTCTCAATTCTAAGTTGTGATAGTCCCGGAAAACCTACTGCCTGTTCATCCCCTAAACCAGATGCAAACAAAACAACGTCGGACAACCATACCCATAGGAGCCCAAGAAATCAGAATACTAACAAACCCAAACAAAAGACAAAAAGCGTCAAACGACCATTAAAAATCATAAGTCTAAATTTTCAATCACTAAAAAACAAAAAACCTGAACTTGACTTCCTTATAGACTCGATAAACCCTGATATTGTCATTGGAACAGAAACTTGGCTTGACCCATCTGTCTCTTCGTATGAATTCTTTCCAGCAAATCACTTCACAGTCTACAGGAAGGATCGCCAACCCAATAAAAAAGGCCAAAGCCATGGGGGTGTTCTTATCGCTGTTAGAAATGAATTCCAAAGCTCTGAGGTTAAAGAATTACAGACCAATTGCGAAATAGTATGGGTGGAGCTGACTATCCAAAACTCAAGAAAATTATTAATCTCCTCTTTCTACAGACCGCAACCAAATGACGAAGTTTCACTTGAGCAACTAAACCTATCACTTAGCAGGATAACCCCTAATTCAAGATCTGTAATCTTAGTTGGTGGCGATTTCAACCTCGGAAATATTAATTGGAAAACTACTAGCATAATCCCTGGCAAAACTAACATCAAACATCATCAAGAACTCTTAGACATAATTGCAGACCACTTGCTGAACCAAATTGTAGACAAACCAACTCGAAACGACAAAACATTAGACCTGATTCTCACAAACTACCCGTCCATTATAGATAATTTAGAAACCATTCCCCCAATCGGTGAAGCTGATCATGATATTCTATGTCTTGAAAGTAATACTTCCCTACGTCGCTGTAAATCCCCTCCACGGGAAGTACTAAAGTATTCTAAAGCAGACTGGGACAAAATCAATCTAGACTTAGAAGAAACATATCAGAAAATTCAAGAAACTCAAAACACACAAGATATCAACTATATTTGGAACACATTTAAAAATGATCTTCAAGCTTCCATCTCGAAAAATATTCCAACTAAATTAATAAAACCTGACAACAAACTTCCCTGGATAACAAATGAACTCAGAAAGAAAATGAAAAACTATAGACGTAAATTCTCAAGAAGCAAACAAAACCACAACCATAATCAACTGAAGCACCTAAAAAGCGAAATTCAAAAAGAACAAAGGCAGGCATATTGGAAATATATTGAAAACATGATATTCGACATACCGATTCCGGAACAAGATAGCCCAGCCTTCACAAAAACTCCAAAAAACTTATTCTCGTACATAAAAACCCAAAAAACTGAAAGTCAAATTATACCCCCCCTCCGAGAAAACGGCATTCTCAAATCAACCGCAACCGATAAATCCAACATACTCAATAAACAATTCCAAAAAGCTTTTACCCCTGTCACAAATGACGATATACCTGACAAAGGCCCAAGCCCTCATCCACAAATGAAAGACATCTCAATCACTGAAAATGGAGTTAAAAAGTTACTGAAAAACATCAAACCACATAAAGCCGCTGGACCGGACAAAATACAAAGTAAAATCTTAAAAGAATGTATAGCCTCCATATCACCAATTCTTACCAATATTTTTCATAAATCTCTCTCACTTGGCGAAATCCCTACAGACTGGAAGCACGCAAATGTATGTCCTGTATTTAAAAAAGGCGACACGCATGATGCGATCAATTACAGACCAATTTCACTCACATGTATTTGTTGCAAGCTCCTCGAACATATTATCTCAAGTAATGTAATGTCACACCTAGAAAACAATAATATCCTCTATGATCTACAACATGGCTTTCGATCTTCCCGCTCCTGCAAATCACAGCTAATTTCATTTCTCCAAAACCTAACGGAATCTAACCACAAACATATTCAAACCGACGTCATCATTATGGATTTTGCGAAAGCATTTGACAAAGTTTCTCACCGTCACCTCCTCTACAAACTACAATTCTACGGTATCAATTGTAATGCTCTTCATTGGATATCTGACTTCTTGAGAGATAGGACCCAGACAGTTGTCCTGGAAGGGGAAACATCAAACACTGTACCAGTCACATCCGGAGTACCCCAGGGCACTGTCATGGGGCCTATCCTCTTTCTTATCTATATAAATGACTTCCCTGAATACCTCAATCACAGTATCCTTAGACTATTCGCAGATGGGTGAGATGACAGCATTATATATAAAGAAATTAACAACACTTCTGATGCAAAACTCTTACAATCTGACCTAGAAGCTGCTGGTAGATGGGAGCATGATTGGCTCATGAATTTTCACCCTGATAAATGTAATGTTCTAAATGTCACACAAAAAAGAAACCAAGTTAAATTTACATACAAACTTCACAACCACCCCCTTGAAATTGTCGAACATGCAAAATATTTAGGCCTCACTTTACAGAATAACTTAAAATGGGATAAGCATATAAACTCTATAACAAGCAAAGCTAATCAGTCACTAGGATTCCTCCGCAGAAATTTAAAAATCAACTCTACCAAAGTAAAAGACCATGCTTATAAAGCCCTCGTCAGACCCAAACTAGAATACTCCTCTTCTGTTTGGGACCCACATACCAAAAGCCAAATTAGTCAAATTGAAAAAAGTACAACGCCGTGCAGCCCGCTATACATCCAACCGCTACCACAATACAAGTTCTGTAACTGACATGCTCACTACCCTCAACTGGCCCACCTTGGAAATTCGAAGAATCCGTACCAGACTCATCATGTTTTATAAGATCATACACCACGTAGTTGCCATCCAACCACCCTGTAATCTAATTATTCCTTCAGACCCCAGAACCAGGCACAGTAACACCTATACCTACAAACATATTCATGCAGCTAAAGACTCGTACAAATACTCATTCTATCCTAGAGCCGTCACTCAGTGGAACATGCTACCGCCCACCATATATGCCGCAGACACAGTGGACGCCTTCAAAGCCCTGATCCCTGTGTCTGTCCTCACCCCAATATACTTTGCATAAATTGCCACAATTATGTACATAGTTTTATAAAAAACACTTAAAAATATATCTAAAAATATGTCTATTCACTGTATCCTTTCTAATGAGCACTTTCTGATCAAGCACTTAACTAACACTTTTTATTACGGCGCCAGCACCTAATCTTCAAAAGTGAAGGAGTGCTGCTTAAACAAAGAAGAAGAAGAGATATATAGGTTATATAAAACACTTGTTGATGTGAGCTGTGATGTCAATTGAATTTCGTAAGTAAACAAAAAGACGGTTGAAAACAAAGAGATTGACAATACATTTTAAAAGTTGATACTGCCCAATGCTAACCAAACATACATGACCGTAAATATCACAACTATCAAAATCCATCGTGGCCTTAAACAGAAGAACAATTCCAGTCTACCCTACGACAAAACAAACTGCCCTCCCTAATAATTACCAGAAAATGATTGATGACCACTCAGTTATTTCATATTTGAGTGTTGGGATATAATACAATTGTACATAGCAGATGTGCCTCTACACTGTTCAACTTCAATCATACTCCTCGCGTCTTCGTGAAGCAAAATGAAAACAGACAGACATCTCGCTCTTCATGTACCAAAATCACCAAAAAAATGATCATCTATAGTGATTGCGTCACTCTGCATACTCGCAATGTCGGTAATCACAGATAAAATAGTCCATGTGTGTCACTCTGCATAGAGTATACTCGCAATGTCGTTAAACACAGATAAAATAGTCCATGTGCGTCACTCTGCATAGAGTATACTCGCAATGTCGGTAAACACAGATAAAATAGTCCATGTGTGTCACTCTGCATAGAGTATACTCGCAATGTCGGTAAACACAGATAAAATAGTCCATATGTGTCACTCTGCATAGAGTATACTCGCAATGTCGGTAAACACAGATAAAATAGTCCATGTGCGTCACTCTGCATAGAGTATACTCGCAATGTCGGTAAACACAGATAAAATAGTCCATGTGCGTCACTCTGCATAGAGTATACTCGCAATGTTGTTAAACACAGATAAAATAGTCCATGTGTGTCACTCTGCATAGAGTATACTCGCAATGTTGTTAAACACAGATAAAATAGTCCATGGATGTGTGTCACTCTGCATAGAGTATACTCGCAATGTCGGTAAACACAGATAAAATAGTCCATGTGTGTCACTCTGCATAGAGTATACTCGCAATGTCGTTAAACACAGATGAAATAGTCCATGGATGTGTGTCACTCTGCATAGAGTATACTCGCAATGTCGGTAAACACAGATAAAATAGTCCATGTGTGTCACTCTGCATAGAGTATACTCGCAATGTCGGTAAACACAGATAAAATAGTCCATATGTGTCACTCTGCATAGAGTATACTCGCAATGTCGGTAAACACAGATAAAATAGTCCATGTGCGTCACTCTGCATAGAGTATACTCGCAATGTCGGTAAACACAGATAAAATAGTCCATGTGCGTCACTCTGCATAGAGTATACTCGCAATGTTGTTAAACACAGATAAAATAGTCCATGTGTGTCACTCTGCATAGAGTATACTCGCAATGTCGGTAAACACAGATAAAATAGTCCATGTGTGTCACTCTGCATAGCGTATACTCGCAATGTCGGTAAACACAGATAAAATAGTCCATGTGTGTCACTCTGCATAGAGTATACTCGCAATGTTGTTAAACACAGATAAAATAGTCCATGGATGTGTGTCACTCTGCATAGAGTATACTCGCAATGTCGGTAAACACAGATAAAATAGTCCATGGATGTGTGTCACTCTGCATAGAGTATACTCGCAATGTCGGTAAACACAGATAAAATAGTCCATGTGTGTCACTCTGCATAGAGTATACTCGCAATGTCGTTAAACACAGATGAAATAGTCCATGGATGTGTGTCACTCTGCATAGAGTATACTCGCAATGTTGTTAAACACAGATAAAATAGTCCATGTGTGTCACTCTGCATAGAGTATACTCGCAATGTCGGTAAACACAGATAAAATAGTCCATGTGTGTCACTCTGCATAGAGTATACTCGCAATGTTGTTAAACACAGATAAAATAGTCCATGTGTGTCACTCTGCATAGAGTATACTCGCAATGTCGGTAAACACAGATAAAATAGTCCATGTGTGTCACTCTGCATAGAGTATACTCGCAATGTTGTTAAACACAGATAAAATAGTCCATGGATGTGTGTCACTCTGCATAGAGTATACTCGCAATGTCGGTAAACACAGATAAAATAGTCCATGGATGTGTGTCACTCTGCATAGAGTATACTCGCAATGTCGGTAAACACATAAAATAGTCCATGTGTGTCACTCTTAATAGAGTATACTCGCAATGTCGTTAAACACAGATGAAATAGTCCATGGATGTGTGTCACTCTGCATAGAGTATACTCGCAATGTCGGTAAACACAGATAAAATAGTCCATGTGTGTCACTCTGCATAGAGTATACTCGCAATGTCGGTAAACACAGATAAAATAGTCCATGTGTGTCACTCTGCATAGAGTATACTCGCAATGTCGGTAAAAAGTCAACACCAGTAGGCGTTTCTCAAAACTAAAATTTTCCATATTTTCAAGAAGTTCTTAAAAACGGGTAAAAGAGTCCATGTGTGTTTAGTGGAAATAGCGATTGGCCAGTACCAATTGGAAACCCCCCAAGGTGGTCTGGTCAATATCGTTCTGGGGTAGCTTGTTCCAGAGTACTATGGATGCAGGAAAGGAGCTGTTTGTACAGACTCTGATTTGGCAGTAACGTTGGTTGTTGCCTCGGTTGGTCCTGGCTGTTGGTAACTAAATGTTGGTTTGGAGTGATGTTGGCTAGGTTGTGGAGGGTCTTGTATAGCATGGTTAGATGTGTGTTTTCGCGGCGTTGTTGTAAGGTGGTCCATGCCAGGTCGTTCATCATGTTTGTTGCACTGCTGGTTGTGGAGTAGTCATTCTTGACGAACCTAGCAGCTCTCCGATGGACCATTTCCAGTTGCTTGATGCGATTTTCTGAGTGGGGCGACCAGACAGAAGAAACATACTTCACACACGGACAGACATAGGTATTGAAGGCTTTGGCTGATGGTGGGCTTGAGCGATTGGTCGAAGGACATGGTTGAATTGGTTTTCTTCGTGACATTGTTGATATGTTTATTCTAGGATAGATCTTGTGATATATGATGGCTTACACCACCGAATTACCGCCACAATCAGTGTGATAATAATAAAACTAATTAGCGATGAATATGTGTGGAATCTTACCTGTACACTGCGCTTGTCATCAACTATTTTTGTTTAAATTAGTGATTGCTGCGTATCATAATATTTAAATATAAAAACAGAATTTTTCGGATGTATGGAAATTTGTTGCGAATTGGATTCAATTAAGAAAGGTAGGTGCTGACATGTATGCTCATAATTACATACATGTATGTGCTACTATTTGAGTAGTGCAGTCTATTTGACTGACACAAATGAAGAAGGTCATGTACTTTATTTAGCTCAAATAATCAGGCTGATATCAAGTTACCGTGTGTCGATACCTAGACTGATATGAAACTAGTGGTGGTGTTTTACGTTTATTTATCGTCGCTACCGGTTGCCCATATGAGCGACGCCTCCTGGAGAGATTAGTCATTTTAGATTTTTTGAGGATAGTGCAATGATACAGACAGAGACCCATTCCAGAGTCTCCCCTGGGTCTTGTATGTGCACATTGTTAAGCACCGACACGAGCCCTATAAAGTCCCATCTGAAATACTGTTAATTTTATTAGGGTCAGACGGGGGATCGTACCTGCGATCCCTGGATTACCAGTCCAATGTGTTGACCACTGGACTACAGATCCGTCTGATATGAAACTACAACGTAGCCACGTAATAACCTCTAAATATCACGTTGATGCACAGGAGTTTATTTTAGGCAGAATTACCTGTACATACTTGTATTAGTATTGCCATGTTGTTCACTGGAATAGGATTATAAAATAATAAACAACACAGTTTGTATATAACTATATATACATGTATATACGCGAAAATGTGCGATCTGCGGAAGCAAATAGAATGGTGACTGGTGTATGTGACATTTGACACACTTATACTTGAGACCGAATAGGATTACCTGTTCAACCGGTATAGTCGCTAAAACTTGCTATGCTTTTTGCCCATTTTTTTCTGATTCTGGAACACTAATTCCCTACTCTAACAGTTACCTGTTTTCAGCAGTAGACTGCTGTATAGATAATTTGTATGGTCCACACAAGGAATGGGTCATTCTGCATCAATTATACCCGATAATTAAAGTGGAGATGTAATGTTTGTGTACTTTCAGAAGGCGGGGAGACGCCACTGCAGGATGAACCAGAGTATGATTACAGTATAAACGAGGTAAATATATACATGTACAATGTAACCAGATGATTAGTATAAACGAGGTAAATATATACATGTACAATGTAACCAGATGACTATGGTATAAACGAGGTAAATATATACATGTACAATGTAACCAGATGATTAGTATAAACAAGGTAAATATATACATGTACAATGTAACCAGATGACTATGGTATAAACGAGGTAAATATATACATGTACAATGTAACCAGATGATTAGTATAAACGAGGTAAATATATACATGTACAATGTAACCAGATGATTAGTATAAACAAGGTAAATATATACATGTACAATGTAACCAGATGATTAGTATAAACAAGGTAAATATATACATGTACAATGTAACCAGATGACTATGGTATAAACGAGGTAAATATATACATGTACAATGTAGCCAGATGACTATGGTATAAACAAGGTAAATATATACATGTACAATGTAGCCAGATGATTAGTATAAACAAGGTAAATATATACATGTACAATGTAACCAGATGATTAGTATAAACGAGGTAAATATATACATGTACAATGTAACCAGATGACTATGGTATAAACAGGTAAATATATACATGTACAATGTAACCAGATGATTAGTATAAACGAGGTAAATATATACATGTACAATGTAACCAGATGATTAGTATAAACGAGGTAAATATATACATGTACAATGTAACCAGATGACTATGGTATAAACGAGGTAAATATATACATGTACAATGTAACCAGATGATTAGTATAAACAAGGTAAATATATACATGTACAATGTAACCAGATGACTATGGTATAAACGAGGTAAATATATACATGTACAATGTAACCAGATGACTATGGTATAAACGAGGTAAATATATACATGTACAATGTAACCAGATGACTATGGTATAAACGAGGTAAATATATACATGTACAATGTAACCAGATGACTATGGTATAAACAAGGTAAATATATACATGTACAATGTGTCTTTTTTAACGATTGCAAAGCACGTTCTAACAACTACAATGTGTCTTTATTTTGCAGGGCCAGGGAGACAGTGCAGATGAGAGTGCAGGAAGGGGATCAAACAGGAAGGAAGAGGAAATGGAACAAGGTATGACAAATGTTACAGTAAAACCCCTCTAATCTGGACAAAAAGTCTCGTTATGTGGGTTTCTGGATTAGATGGGGTTTTTTATTTAATATTACTATTTAAATTTTAATACCTACATGTATACAGTCAAACCTGTGCTAGTGATCACCTGTATTAAGCAGCCAACCTGTATTAAGCAGCCAGTTTCCAGATTATCAAAATGTTGTTTTATTATACATTTGAACTATTTTAAGCATCCACCTGTGTTTAGCAGCTGCTTTGTTCGACTACCTTGGCTGGCTGCTTAAGACAGGTTTGACTGTATGATGTACAGTGCAACATATGAACATGAAAATAAAACAAAGATAGTTATACACGAGTACAAAATGGACATGTATGTACAGTCAAACCTGTCTTATGCAGCCAGCCAAGGGAGTCAGAGAAAGTGGCTGATTAGCACAGGTGGCTGCTTAATAGAGGTCAAATATGCAATAAGAACAACCAATTGGGAATCTGGAAACTGGCTGCTTAATACATGTTGGCTGCTTAATGGAGGTGACCACTAACACAGGTTGGTTGCTTAATGGAGGTGACCACTAACACAGGTTGGCTGCTTAATACATGTTGGCTGCTTAATGGAGGTGACCACTAACACAGGTTTGGCTGTATAATGGAGGTGACCACTAACACAGGTTTGGCTGTATAATGGAGGTGACCACTAACACAGGTTTGGCTGTATAATGGAGGTGACCACTAACACAGGTTTGGCTGTATAATGGAGTTTTACCACTAACACAGGTTTGGCTGTATAAGGGAGGTGACCACTAACACAGGTTTGACTGTATAATGGAGGTGACCACTAACACAGGTTGGCTGTATAATGGAGGTGACCACTAACACAGGTTGGCTGTATAATGGAGGTGACCACTAACACAGGTTTGGCTGTATAATGGAGGTTACCACTAACACAGGTTGGCTGTATAATGGAGGTGACCACTAACACAGGTTTGGCTGTATAATGGAGGTGACCACTAACACAGGTTTGGCTGTATAATGGAGGTGACCACTAACACAGGTTTGACTCTATAATGGAGGTGACCACTAACACAGGTTTGGCTGTATAATGGAGGTGACCACTCTGGGGAGTATTTCCTAGGAAAAAATACCTCCACCCTAGAAATTTACCCCCCCCACTACACATTGAAATACGTTTTTTTAAAAAACAAATACATGTTACCCAACCAATGAAAACAATAAAATAATAAAATTGACATCAATGTCAGTAAATCTTTATTGCAAAAATGGTCAATTTGTTATATATTTCACACACAAAAATAATTTGGTTAAATGATACTAGTTTGGTGCAATTGATCTATTACTAATTTATTAGTGCTAAAAACAACAAACAAAATTAACTAAACATCCCAAGGCACACTGCAGATTAAGTCCTATGGTATATTTCACCAACAACAAAATTGAGGGGAGGGGGCGGAATTTTCAGGATGGGGGGTATATTTTCTAGTATTTTCAGGGGGGTAAATTTCCTGTTACACCGGTACACTTAGATGGAAGTGCTGCCATGTTTCGTATTGTAACCAAATTACATTAAATGAGAGAAAACAAAAAAAATTAAAATGTACTAATAATAACTACTATTTAGTTGGTTGATGCTAATATCCAATCATGTTTCCATAGTTGAACAGAAATTCAAATCGTGTCAAATCAAAGTTTTCACAACTTGATAGTTTACAAATAATATATCAACGGGATAAATTCCAAAAATACATGCTAATGTCTGCACCGACCAAATATACATGCTAATGTCTGCACTGACCAAATATACATGTTAATGTCTGCACCGACCAAATATACATGCTAATGTCTGCACCGACCAAATATACATGTTAATGTCTGCACCGACCAAATATACATGCTAATGTCTGCACCGACCAAATATACATGTTAATGTCTGCACCGACCAAATATACATGTTAATGTCTGCACCGACCAAATATACATGTTAATGTCTGCACCGACCAAATATACATGTTAATGTCTGCACCGACCAAATATACATGTTAATGTCTGCACCGACCAAATATACATGTTAATGTCTGCACTGACCAAATATACATGCTAATGTCTGCACTGACCAAATATACATGTTAATGTCTGCACCGACCAAATATACATGCTAATGTCTGCACTGACCAAATATACATGTTAATGTCTGCACCGACCAAATATACATGCTAATGTCTGCACCGACCAAATATACATGTTAATGTCTGCACCGACCAAATATACATGCTAATGTCTGCACCGACCAAATATACATGTTAATGTCTGCACCGACCAAATATACATGTTAATGTCTGCACCGACCAAATATACATGTTAATGTCTGCACCGACCAAATATACATGCTAATGTCTGCACCGACCAAATATACATGTTAATGTCTGCACCGACCAAATATACATGCTAATGTCTGCACCGACCAAATATACATGCTAATGTCTGCACCGACCAAATATACATGCTAATGTCTGCACTGACCAAATATACATGTTAATGTCTGCACCGACCAAATATACATGCTAATGTCTGCACTGACCAAATATACATGTTAATGTCTGCACCGACCAAATATACATGCTAATGTCTGCACTGACCAAATATACATGTTAATGTCTGCACCGACCAAATATACATGCTAATGTCTGCACTGACCAAATATACATGTTAATGTCTGCACCGACCAAATATACATGCTAATGTCTGCACTGACCAAATATACATGTTAATGTCTGCACCGACCAAATATACATGCTAATGTCTGCACTGACCAAATATACATGTTAATGTCTGCACCGACCAAATATACATGCTAATGTCTGCACTGACCAAATATACATGTTAATGTCTGCACCGACCAAATATACATGCTAATGTCTGCACTGACCAAATATACATGTTAATGTCTGCACCGACCAAATATACATGCTAATGTCTGCACCGACCAAATATACATGTTAATGTCTGCACCGACCAAATATACATGCTAATGTCTGCACCGACCAAATATACATGTTAATGTCTGCACCGACCAATTGTACGCACAGTCATGTATTTACTTGTATGATAATCTCACAGTCATGTATTTACTTGTATGAGAATCTCACAGTCATGTATTTACTTGTATGATAATCTCACAGTCATGTATTTACTTGTATGAGAATCTCAGTCATGTATTTACTTGTATGATAATCTCACAGTCATGTATTTACTTGTATGATAATCTCACAGTCATGTATTTACTTGTATGATAATCTCACAGTCATGTATTTACTTGTATGATAATCTCACAGTCATGTATTTACTTGTATGAGAATCTCACAGTCATGTATTTACTTGTATGAGAATCTCACAGTCATGTATTTACTTGTATGATAATCTCACAGTCATGTATTTACTTGTATGAGAATCTCACAGTCATGTATTTACTTGTATGATAATCTCACAGTCATGTATTTACTTGTATGAGAATCTCACAGTCATGTATTTACTTGTATGATAATCTCACAGTCATGTATTTACTTGTATGATAATCTCAGTCATGTATTTACTTGTATGATAATCTCACAGTCATGTATTTACTTGTATGATAATCTCACAGTCATGTATTTACTTGTATGAGAATCTCACAGTCATGTATTTACTTGTATGATAATCTCACAGTCATGTATTTACTTGTATGAGAATCTCACAGTCATGTATTTACTTGTATGATAATCTCACAGTCATGTATTTACTTGTATGATAATCTCAGTCATGTATTTACTTGTATGATAATCTCACAGTCATGTATTTACTTGTATGAGAATCTCACAGTCATGTATTTACTTGTATGATAATCTCACAGTCATGTATTTACTTGTATGATAATCTCACAGTCATGTATTTACTTGTATGATAATCTCACAGTCATGTATTTACTTGTATGAGAATCTCACAGTCATGTATTTACTTGTATGAGAATCTCACAGTCATGTATTTACTTGTATGATAATCTCACAGTCGTGTATTTACTTGTATGATAATCTCACAGTCATGTATTTACTTGTATGATAATCTCACAGTCATGTATTTACTTGTATGATAATCTCACAGTCATGTATTTACTTGTATGATAATCTCACAGTCATGTATTTACTTGTAGGAGAATCTCACTGTCATGTATTTACTTGTATGATAATCTCACAGTCATGTATTTACTTGTATGATAATCTCACAGTCATGTATTTACTTGTATGATAATCTCACAGTCATGTATTTACTTGTATGATAATCTCACAGTCATGCATTTACTTGTATGAGAATCTCACAGTCGTGCATTTACTTGTATGATAATCTCACAGTCATGTATTTACTTGTATGATAATCTCACAGTCATGTATTTACTTGTATGAGAATCTCACAGTCATGTATTTACTTGTATGATAATCTCACAGTCATGTATTTACTTGTATGATAATCTCACAGTCGTGTATTTACTTGTATGATAATCTCACAGTCATGTATTTACTTGTATGATAATCTCACAGTCATGTATTTACTTGTATGAGAATCTCACAGTCATGTATTTACTTGTATGATAATCTCACAGTCATGTATTTACTTGTATGATAATCTCACAGTCATGTATTTACTTGTATGATAATCTCACAGTCATGTATTTACTTGTATGATAATATCACAGTCATGTATTTACTTGTATGATAATCTCACAGTCATGTATTTACTTGTATGATAATCTCACAGTCATGTATTTACTTGTATGATAATCTCACAGTCATGTATTTACTTGTATGATAATCTCACAGTCATGTATTTACTTGTATGATAATCTCACAGTCATGTATTTACTTGTATGATAATCTCACAGTCATGTATTTACTTGTATGATAATCTCACAGTCATGTATTTACTTGTATGATAATCTCACAGTCATGTATTTACTTGTATGATAATCTCACAGTCATGTATTTACTTGCATGATAATCTCACAGTTATAGTAGAATCTCACAGTCATGTATATACTTGTAGTAGAATCTCACAGTTATAGTAGAATCTCACAGTCATGTATATACTTGTAGTAGAATCTCACAGTTATAGTAGAATCTCACAGTCATGTATATACTTGTAGTAGAATCTCACAGTTATAGTAGAATCTCACAGTCATGTATATACTTGTAGTAGAATCTCACAGTTATAGTAGAATCTCACAGTCATGTATATACTTGTAGTAGAATCTCACAGTCATGTATATACTTGTAGTAGAATCTCACAGTTATAGTAGAATCTCACAGTCATGTATATACTTGTAGTAGAATCTCACAGTTATAGTAGAATCTCACAGTCATGTATATACTTGTAGTAGAATCTCACAGTTATAGTAGAATCTCACAGTCATGTATATACTTGTAGTAGAATCTCACAGTTATAGTAGAATCTCACAGTCATGTATATACTTGTAGTAGAATCTCACAGTTATAGTAGAATCTCACAGTTATGTATATACTTGTAGTAGAATCTCACAGTTATGTATTTACTTGTAGTAGAATCTCACAGTTATAGTAGAATCTCACAGTCATGTATATACTTGTAGTAGAATCTCACAGTTATAGTAGAATCTCACAGTCATGTATATACTTGTAGTAGAATCTCACAGTTATAGTAGAATCTCACAGTTATGTATATACTTGTAGTAGAATCTCACAGTTATAGTAGAATCTCACAGTCATGTATATACTTGTAGTAGAATCTCACAGTTATAGTAGAATCTCACAGTCATGTATATACTTGTAGTAGAATCTCACAGTTATAGTAGAATCTCACAGTCATGTATATACTTGTAGTAGAATCTCACAGTTATGTATATACTTGTAGTAGAAATCTCACAGTCATGTATATACTTGTAGTAGAATCTCACAGTTATAGTAGAATCTCACAGTCATGTATATACTTGTAGTAGAATCTCACAGTTATAGTAGAATCTCACAGTCATGTATATACTTGTAGTAGAATCTCACAGTTATAGTAGAATCTCACAGTCATGTATATACTTGTAGTAGAATCTCACAGTTATAGTATAATCTCACAGTTATGTATATACTTGTAGTAGAATCTCACAGTTATGTATTTACTTGTAGTAGAATCTCACAGTTATGTATATACTTGTAGTAGAAATCTCACAGTTATGTATATACTTGTAGTAGAATCTCACAGTTATGTATATACTTGTAGTAGAATCTCACAGTTATAGTAGAATCTCACAGTCATGTATATACTTGTAGTAGAATCTCACAGTTATAGTAGAATCTCACAGTCATGTATATACTTGTAGTAGAATCTCACAGTTATAGTAGAATCTCACAGTTATGTATATACTTGTAGTAGAATCTCACAGTTATGTATTTACTTGTAGTAGAATCTCACAGTTATGTATATACTTGTAGTAGAAATCTCACAGTTATGTATATACTTGTAGTAGAATCTCACAGTTATGTATATACTTGTAGTAGAAATCTCACAGTCATGTATATACTTGTAGTAGAAATCTCACAGTCATGTATTTACTTGTAGTAGAATCTCACAGTCATGTATATACTTGTAGTAGAATCTCACAGTCATGTATATACTTGTAGTAGAATCTCACAGTTATGTATTTACTTGTAGTAGAATCTCATAGTCATGTATATACTTGTAGTAGAATCTCACAGTCATGTATATACTTGTAGTAGAATCTCACAGTTATGTATTTACTTGTAGTAGAATCTCACAGTCATGTATATACTTGTAGTAGAATCTCACAGTCATGTATATACTTGTAGTAGAATCTCACAGTTATGTATTTACTTGTAGTAGAATCTCACAGTTATGTATATACTTGTAGTAGAATCTCACAGTTATGTATTTACCTGTAGTAGAATCTCACAGTCATGTATATACTTGTAGGAGAAATCTCACAATCAGATGGAGAGCAGGACAAGATGTCGACCAACAGCGGTCCAGTCTCACCCATGTATAGCCAACCAGCGTCCCCTACTCAAAGCGACCCACCAGGATCACCACAGTCACCAATGTATACTCCGCCAGCGTCCCCTACTCAAAGCGACTCACAAGGGTCACCAATGTATAGCCCACCAGCGTCCCCTACTCAAAGCGACCCACCAGGATCACCACAGTCACCAATGTATAGCCCACCAGCGTCCCCTACTCAAAGCGACCCACCAGGATCACCACAGTCACCAATGTATAGTCCGCCTATGGGAAGTCCATCAGACTACCCAGTGTCCCCTACATACAACAGTGCACATGACTCGCCTACACATAGCCAAAGTGGTGGAAACTCACCAACTTACAGTGGAAGTCCTCCCATTTCACCTAGGTCACCTGCATCCCATGGAAGTGTCCCGGGAACTCCACGATCTTCCCACGAGTACGGAGATTATACACCTGACTCTCGTGTACTGGCTGATAGTCAACCAGAAGATGAAAACGGCCCGGCTTCACCAACAGAAGAAACACAAGAATCTGCAGGTCCAGGTTCACCAACAGCAAGTGATGTTGAAATGGAACAGCCTGCCTCTCCTGATGGCAGTGGTTATGGTTCCCCAACTCAAAGGAGCCGGTCACCATCCCCTGCAGGAAGTGCACCTGGCTCACAATCGCCTTTAAGCAATGCACCTGGTTCCCCTGAACAGAATGAAAGTGCTCCAGGTTCCCCAACACAGGACAGAAGTAGATCACCTTCTCCTGCTGGGAGCCAGAGGAGCAGGTCAGTCAGTCCTGTTGGCAGTCATGCAAGTAGGTCAAGGTCACAGTCCCCAGATGAAGTACAGAGAAGTAGGTCACAGTCCCCAGATGAAGTACAGAGAAGTAGGTCACATTCGCCAATTGAAGGACAGAGAAGTATGTCACAGTCCCCAGATGAAGTACAGAGAAGTAGGTCACAGTCACCAATTGAAGGACAGAGAAGTAGGTCACAGTCCCCAGATGAAGTACAGAGAAGTAGGTCACATTCCCCAGATGAAGTACAGAGAAGTAGGTCACAGTCACCAATTGAAGGACAGAGAAGTAGGTCACAGTCACCTCATGAAGGACAAAGAAGTAGGTCACATTCCCCAGCTGAAAGACAAAGAAGTAGGTCAGGATCATCAGTCGGTAGTGCTGGTGCAAGAAGCAGGTCTGGCAGTCCAATGCGAGGTCAATCTGAAAGTCCTGTTAGAAGTAGGTCAGCCAGTCCAGCAAGTCACAAAAGTAGATCAAGATCTGGAAGTGTGGCCAGTAAGGGAAGTAGATCGGCATCTGGGAGCCCGGCAAGCAGACAAAGTAGACCAGGTTCTGCAAGTCCTGTGAGAAGTAGGTCATGGTCAGGTTCTGTGAGAAGTAGGTCAGGGAGTCCAGCTAGTGGTAGAAGTAGGTCACGGTCAGTGTCACCTGCAGGAAGTGATCGCAGTAGAAGTAGATCTGGTTCAAGAGCTAGTGGAAGAAGCAGGTAACTTTGATTGTACTTGTAACTTCTCCTTCATAGCCGTTCTGACATTTGGATCAGGATGACTAGTAGAGGAAAGATAGCAGAGTTATTGCTGATCCGAAATCCAAAATTATCACAATGACCAGAACTATTTATCTCATTTATGCTAAAATAGTCACTAGTTTATACAAATTTAGTTTGGCTCGATTGCTTTATACGTTCTTACAATCACTCTCGAGACCTCATTCCTGATGGAATCCATCGCCACGAGGGAGAAAGAAGTTGCAACGTGGAATTTAAATGCCTTACCTAATGGCACAATTGTAACTGCTCCAGCAGGGCTCGAACTCCGGGCCTTTCTGCACAAGAGGCAGTCGTGCTACCACTTCGCTATCACGACTTCCACAAAATAGTCACTGTTGTAGTCACTGTTCCATTGGAGTAACTAGTAGTTGACAAATCACTAAAAGCAGTGTGTCGGAATTTCTGACGTGTAGGATTTTGGCAATTTTGTCGGATATACATGTAGGATTTATAGCCATGGTGCATTAATCAGTTGTATTTAAAAGAAAAATTCGGAAAAAATTGTCAGGTGTTAAATCAAAACATTAACAGCACATGGATCATCGATTCAGACAAGCGGAAGTACAAAGTATTTTAGTGAGCATACCCCATCTGGTAGTACATGTACATAGCTGCAAATGTATTGTTATATGGAAGCTTGATTCTAACGGGAAAAGCATATTCACGACCTTTAGCATTGTTTCTCGCTACCCGAGATTTGCGTTCTGCCGCCATTTTTTTCCGATGTTCTCTTTTGCGGAAAATGATGCTGCATTATTCAGAAGATCTTTTGAAGACCACAGAACCCAATTATGGGGACATTTTGTGATTGGATCGTCAATACGGGTACATTTCCACTAAATATGGTTGTATTATATTTTTAACCAGATCTGGGTCACGGGGAAGCAGTAGGAGTAGGTCGCGTAGTGGATCACGGTCACGGTCTGTTTCACCAGCGGGAAGTGGTACTCCACCGTACTCGCCGTTAGGGAGCCGAGCCAGTGGAAGTCCCCTCCGGTCTCCTGCCGGTAGCAAGTGAGTATTCACGTACTCGTGAACAGCTAGTGCTGCTCGTGATAATATTCAGGGTTCCCTCTGTCTGAATGATTGTCTGCGCCACTTCTGTCGCCAATTGTAAAACACTGGAGCCAATTTAAAAAACTTGGAGCCAACTAAGAGCCATATAGTTTACAAATAAATAATTGAAGCCAAGATAATAAAAAAAGATATAAAAAAAAGAAGAAAACGTTGCCCCAAATATTTTCGTCAATTCACAAAATTTTACAACAGCGAGAACCCTGAATATTGCTTTCCATGTTCCTTCAATGATATATAATTTGATCATTCACTGAAGCAAACAATTATCCTCTTGTTATATCCCTGAAGGGAGGCATATAGTTTTCGCAGTGTCCGTCCGTCCGAGTCAATATTTCCATTCATCACCTACTGTGATATTTCTTGTTTTTCTCGTTGCTTTAAACTTAGGGTTTCCAGCCACTGCAGTTTGAAATATTATCCATGTGAACATTTTCAGACTTGGTTCGTTAGTGACGCCATCTAAGCACTCCATAGCACCATTTAGCTCATGGTTGCCTCATTTTCTGTCATCAAAATACTTTGCAGCTTAAAACAAAAAGGAAACTAATAGCGCCACTTGTGATAATATTGTTTTCAATGTTCATTTGATGAAATATACATGTAATACGGTCATAATCTGAAACAATCAAATAACCTCTATATATGCGCCTTATACTAGGTCGGCAGATTTGTCATGGTCAGGGATCATTCTAGAGGGCGATGTGGGCGAAATTAGGGACCTAGGGACCCTGACTTCGCCCACTTCTCCCTAAAAAAAAAGTTTTTACGCTTTTTCAAACAAAATTTTGTCTAGTAAGATACACTGGCCCATTAAAAAGCACTCCTATTCAAATGTTGTATTTAATGGTTGTACTGTGCATTTTAACCCTATTTTGCAGAAGTATATTAAAGAACACCATTTAAGGAAGCGATCACGCGCTTTCTCACTTCTCCCAAAAATTCTGACCTAGAATGAACCCTGATGGTGTGTAGATGACCCATTGTTCAATAACTTTGTCACTCAGAGACATTTTGAAACCATTTGACGCAAGTGATCCACAATATAAAAAAGTTTATACTTATTTATTTTACAATTATTGCGAACAAGCCTCAACAACTTTCTCTGATTTACAATTGCTCTCATTGGCGCGGATAAAAGTGTCGATGTGGTCATGGGAGAAAACCCACTTGTCTGATCTGGCGACCACCGTACCATCTCACATACTTTCGGGTCCGAGGATTGAACCTGGGCAGCATTGGTGATCCACCATATAAGGACGGCATGTTGTTCATGTGACTGGATGCGTAGTGATGTACGTGTATTGTGTTTCAGTGCTGGATCTGATGTGGAGAAGACGAAGGGCAGTGATGATGAAAGTGATAAAGAGTAAGTAAATAACGCACAGGGGGCTGCAGTTCGGAGATCAGAAAAGTTGTTAAATTAAAAGTACCATTTTTACACAGTGTTGCACAAATCCAACAGTTTGACGCCGGGACAAGTGAAAAGTTCCCTCTAACGAGTCCCACTGTCCGAAAATTGAGTCTTTTTGAAAATATGTTTTTCAACAAGGTCCGAAAATTGAGTCTTTTTGAAAATATGTTTTTCAACAAGTACCTTTAAAGAATTAATCTCATCTGTAGGAGAACATAGCGTTCAAATGCCCATAAAAATGCCGGATCAGTCGCCAATGGTGACAAAATATCCGCTATACAGATCGTATTAATACATGAATAACATTGAAGAATATCTATTTCTTTATTGTAAACTTTACATGTCACCGAAACTGAAAGGCAATGTACAACCAAATACAAATATTGGCAATCTCACACGCCGATAAAGTAAAGCGCACTATACAACTAGCGATCCGGAGCGATGAGGATTCGCATGTCTGGACAAGTGAGATATTTTGTGGCACAAGTGTCAAATTCAATCTCATTTGTCTTGGACAAATATAAATTTGTAATAAATAGAGTTTTTTCTATAGCAGAATGACAATGTCACGTTATTAGCCCTGCCCTTTTGCCTTTTAAATTTTTGTTTGTGCATAAACATCAACAGATGAGTGCCTTCGGGCAGGCAGACATATATAAACTAGAACGTGTACTGCCTTACTGCCTCTTTGATCAAGTATAATTGGCTGTAAGTTAGCCAAATTTTCATGGGTAACCCCAAATCCCTCCCCCATTGCGACTCAAAATGCACTTTGTCCATTTTCTGACTCATCCTGCCCCTTTTCTGACTCATCCTGCCCCTTTTCTGACTCATCCTGCCACTTTTTGTTCATTCTAGAATAAACCTTAAGGGCAGAATGTTGCTTATTTGACTATTATTCAGAAGTATTCGCACAAAAACTAATGTATTTGTTGATCTCAACAATATTGATATAGATTTTAATATTTCTTAACTATTGATTCAGAAATTCAAGCGCTGTAAAAGTAAAGTGTTTGTTTATTATAGTGTCACACCCCTATTGAAAGGGCCAGTGAGTTATGACTTATGAGACACCTTTTATAACATCAGTACTTCCCGATTCCTAGCCTTGTATGCCAGGCTAATAGACAATAGATAACCATTGTTTAACTAGCTGGCAGCTCACCAACCGGTCATATCAGAACGAAATCCTGGCGAAGTTCGAACCTTCGACCTCCCGCTATGTAGGCTGTAACCATTAGGCCACGGAGCCTTGTATGTTTTATCTCTTAGAGGGGCTAGGGAAAGCATGGATGTAGTGCATAGATTTTTTTATACTTTATTTATTTTACAACGATTACGAAGCAAGTTTTAACAACTTATATTAATCACTCTCGTTGGCTCGGATGAAAGCGTATATGTGGTCATTCATGTGGGAGGAAACCGGAGTACCCGGAGAAAACCCACCTGTCCTGTCTGGCAACCATCGTACCATCTCACATACTTCCCTGTCCGAGGATCGAACCCTGGTCGCATTGGTGAGAAGCGAGAGCGCTAACCAATGAATAGATATCATTAGATTTTTATACATATGAACATTTTTTCATATCTTGCAACAACGTGGTACCTTTTTGGCAAACAATTATGTATATACTCAGACAATGTGGAATAAATAAGAATTTTAATAGACTATCTGCAATTGTGTTAGGTTACAAGATAGATTATTTTGAATATCGAGATATCAATTTGTTGTTCACCATAATTGGGTTTTCTATATACAAGTCTTATATTATCAGTGAAAACAGACAGAAACATGTTGATATAACGATAATAATGAAACGTGAAATAACAATTATGAATGAATATTCTAAACGTAACAAAAATACTTTGTTCTTTAGGAAAATTGAAAATATTTTGAAATCTTAATTCAATTCATATATATATATATATATATATCTATACATTATTATAATGTACATTGCTTTTGAATGTATGATTATTGTGTTAATACATGTGTGTATTGTTCTGTAAATATTTGTAAATAATGAACTGAATAAACCTTTAAAAAAAAGGTTCAGATTTTAGTAACATACATTATTGTTGGAAATGTTATAGAACCATGCAGTATAATAAATATATATGACAATATGCAGGGATTTGGTAGCGGATATTTTTGGCTCAAGCGATGAGGAAGAGGAATTTGAAGGGTTTGGAGAAGCGGATGTCGAGGCAACTGCGCACAAGAAAGAGAAAAAAACCGGTGAGCAAGAAATGCAAACATTGTAATTCTATTCATGGCACATTCTAGACAAATTAGTTGCCCTAGGAAGCCTGACTTGGTCCCCTGTAGAGCCCACTTCTCTCTAAAAGAACATTTCTTTTACAATTTTCATAAAAAAAATCTCCTGTAAGCTCCATTATAAAGCACTCCATCTATTCAAATGTCGTATTTAATGGTGATAATGCAGGGTTCCCGCTGACGGTCGTCAATTGCGACAAAAAACAAATATTGGCCCTACCGTATTTAGCTATGTATAGTGCGCACATTTCTTACTGAAATCCTCATCCATTTTATCTACTGCGCATTATACACCAGTACAGACATCAGGACATTTTTTTCCGGACCAAAATTGACCAATAATTCGTGAAATTCGACCCGAACGGCCCACAGTCATTCTATAATTTGTTACATTCGACAAACGTTATAAACTAGCTATTAAAACCAGTTGCCGATAGTCTATATAAATAAATGAAATGAATAAGACCACAAAATTAGCATATATTGCGTTTATTTTTGCAAACTTTGAAGAATTTAATTGAAATTAGTAAATGCATAAAAAAATGGCGATTTGATAACATCACATGGTTTTATCGTTTGTAATAGTTCCCATACTTTTCGCGTACTTCGCCGCATAAAGCGACCAGCATACATACGATATCATAGAGATAAAGAAACTTTGTAATAATAGTTTATTTGATTTAATATACCGTATGATTTTAAATACGACATGATTAAAGACACGATGTGTTGGTTATTTTTCGGGAAATATTTACTATGGCTGCAGTATTTCAATTGTTTGTAGCGATAATTAATTTCGACAAACCTTTCACAATGGGTCCCAGTTAATTAGGTAGGCTACACGTGTTGAGAAGTTTGAGTATCTGCTGACATGTTTGAGAACGTGTTGAGATGTTTGAGAACGTGTTGAGATGTTTGAGAACGTGTTGAGAAATTTGAGCAGGTGTGCCTGAGTGTGTTACCGTTCCTCGATTAGGTATCTCGAGTGATTAATATAAGTTGTAAAAATCACGGAGCACAATTTTTAGCGATTCTTGAGAAATGTTAAACTTTGAAAATTGCGTTTTTCACGGAACTCAGTTTTTACCCCGATTTTCGTGCCAAATCGTGGGGGCGCATTATACACGATAGCGCACTATGCATAGCTAAATACGGTAAATTTTGTTAATTTGCGAAAATATTTGGCGCACGTTTTCTTTCTTTTTTTTGGGCACATGTTTTGTCAAATACATGGCTTCAAATATTTATTTGTGAACTATATGGCTCTTAGTTGGCTCCAAGATTTTTAAATTGGCTCCAGTGTTTTTCAATTGGCGACAGAAGTGGCGCAGACAAACATTCAGACAGAGGGAACCCTGTAATGTATCTTTTAAGCCTATTTTTATGACCTTGAATGAGCTTTGATAGTAGCTTATTGACTGGCAGGTAATTTGATGGATGGGATCAGTCAAATGTAGAAATATTTTCTCCGCTTAGTTGGGTACCAACTTATTCATTTACAGTTGTCTGAATGTAACTCTCGATCAGAGTTTTACACCAGCTCGCCGATGCAAACTACGTGGTTATACCCGGGTGCCGCTTTTGATGCTTGAATGTCATCTATTGTTGGAGATGCACTATCTGTGGGATTTGGTTGCAGGACATCATCTGTGCAATATATTTCTATTGTTTTAGTAGTCCATGACCTTATCTACTGTTTACATAGGTCAATCTGCTACACCAATTCACTGTCACATAGGCTGTTCTACTGTTTACATAGGTCAATCTGCTACACCAATTCACTGTCACATAGGCTGTTCTACTGTTTACATAGGTCAATCTGCTACACCAATTCACTGTCACATAGGCTGTTCTACTGTTTACATAGGTCAATCTGCTACACCAATTCACTGTCACAACTGTTCTACTGTTTACATAGGTCAATCTGCTACACCAATTCACTGTCACATAGGCTGTTCTACTGTTTACATAGGTCAATCTGCTACACCAATTCACTGTCACATAGGCTGTTCTACTGTTTACATAGGTCAATCTGCTACACCAATTCACTGTCACATAGGCTGTTCTACTGTTTACATAGGTCAATCTGCTACACCAATTCACTGTCACATAGGCTGTTCTACTGTTTACATAGGTCAATCTGCTACACCAATTCACTGTCACACATGCTGTTCTACTGTTTACATAGGTCAATCTGCTACACCAATTCACTGTCACATAGGCTGTTCTACTGTTTACATAGGTCAATCTGCTACACCAATTCACTGTCACATAGGCTGTTCTACTGTTTACATAGGTCAATCTGCTACACCAATTCACTGTCACATAGGCTGTTCTACTGTTTACATAGGTCAATCTGCTACACCAATTCACTGTCACATATGCTGTTCTACTGTTTACATAGGTCAATCTGCTACACCAATTCACTGTCACATATGCTGTTCTACTGTTTACATAGGTCAATCTGCTACACCAATTCACTGTCACACATGCTGTTCTACTGTTTACATAGGTCAATCTGCTACACCAATTCACTGTCACATAGGCTGTTCTACTGTTTACATAGGTCAATCTGCTACACCAATTCACTGTCACATAGGCTGTTCTACTGTTTACATAGGTCAATCTGCTACACCAATTCACTGTCACATAGGCTGTTCTACTGTTTACATAGGTCAATCTGCTACACCAATTCACTGTCACATAGGCTGTTCTACTGTTTACATAGGTCAATCTGCTACACCAATTCACTGTCACATAGGCTGTTCTACTGTTTACATAGGTCAATCTGCTACACCAATTCACTGTCACATAGGCTGTTCTACTGTTTACATAGGTCAATCTGCTACACCAATTCACTGTCACATAGGCTGTTCTACTGTTTACATAGGTCAATCTGCTACACCAATTCACTGTCACATAGGCTGTTCTACTGTTTACATAGGTCAATCTGCTACACCAATTCACTGTCACATAGGCTGTTCTACTGTTTACATAGGTCAATCTGCTACACCAATTCACTGTCACATAGGCTGTTCTACTGTTTACATAGGTCAATCTGCTACACCAATTCACTGTCACATAGGCTGTTCTACTGTTTACATAGGTCAATCTGCTACACCAATTCACTGTCACATATGCTGTTCTACTGTTTACATAGGTAAATCTGCTACACCAATTCACTGTCACATATGCTGTTCTACTGTTTACGTAGGTCAATCTGCTACACCAATTCACTGTCACATAGGCTGTTCTACTGTTTACATAGGTCAGTCTGCTACACCAATTCACTGTCACATATGCTGTTCTACTGTTTACATAGATCAATCTGCTACACCAATTCACTGTCACATATGCTGTTCTACTGTTTACATAGATCAATCTGCTACACCAATTCACTGTCACATATGCTGTTCTACTGTTTACATTAAGCCAATTATCTGTTTACATAAGCCAATTATCTGTTACACTGTTTGATGTAAGCAAATCCACTGTTTGATGTAAGCCAATCCACTGTTTGATGTAAGCCAATCCACTGTGTTGATGTACGCCAATCCACTGTTTGATGTAAGCCAATCCACTGTTTGATGTAAGCCAATCCACTGTTTGATGTAAGCCAATCCACTGTTTTATGTAAGCCAATCCACTGTTTTATGTAAGCCAATCCACTCTTTGATGTAAGCCAATCCACTCTTTGATGTAAGCCAATCCACTCTTTGATGTAGGCCAATCCACTCTTTGATGTAAGCCAATCCACTCTTTGATGTAAGCCAATCCACTCTTTGATGTAAGCCAATCCACTGTTTGATGTAACCAACCACAAGCCAATCCACTGTTTGATGTAAGCCAATCCACTGTTTGATGTAAGCCAATCCACTGTTTGATGTAAGCCAATCCACTGTTTGATGTAAGCCAATCCACTGTTTGATGTAAGCCAATCCACTGTTTGATGTAAGCCAATCCACTGTTTGATGTAAGCCAATCCACTGTTTTCAGCAGTAATATCTGATGATGAGGGAGAGGAGATGGCCGGGAGTGAGACACCAGCACAGTCATCAGCTCTCCACGAGTTGTCCGATGATGAGAATGATTCTGCTGCAAGACGAGACGGGAAAGATGATGGGCAGTAAGTAATTTATTCAATTTTTGCTGCAGTGCAGGCGCCATTTTGTGTCCCCGGAAATATCAGCGATTATTATTTACCTTGTCATGGCGCTATTGTGATATTCAGACCTATCAGTTTAATGGTTTGTTTTTGTGCCTATCTTGAAGTTTGTGACAGATCTGTAGTCCAGTGGTAACATGATGGACTGGTAATCCATGGATCGCAGGTTCGATCCCTGTCTGACCCTAATAAAATTAAGTCTTTCAGATGGACATTAAACCGAGGTCTCGTGTCGATGCTGTACACCGTGCACGTAAAAGAACCAAAGGAAACTCTGGACTGGGTCTCTGTCTGTATCATTGCACTATCCTCCGAAAATCTAAAATGACTAATCTCTTCAGGAGGCGTCGCTCATATGGGCAACCGGTAGCGACGATAAATAAACGTAAAACACACAATATGGGGATTTGAGGGCCTTATGGAAGATTGATAAATGAGATTTCTGGTTTATTATCCAATCGGAATATCATCGAGAAATATTGATTTTGTCGCACCCATGGAATGGTACTTAGTGGCTAGGCAACCAATAGGTTTACTGTCTAGTGGTCTAGGGTTAGGTCTTATGTGGCTATAAAACCTTTTTATGTGGCTATGAATTCCGTTTATGAGAATAAAAGAAAAGCCACTTAACTACACAATTTTGGGTAAGTCCGTCCGGAGCCATTTCTCGGTAACAACAATTGGAGTGTTATGAAACTTAAATGAATATGTATCACCATAGTTGTGTGGTGCACACTAGAGTTATTGCCCATTAATTGACAAAAAATACACAAATTAGTACGTCCGGAATCTCTTCTCGGTACGCAATAGGAGGAATTTTTTAAACATTAATATAGTGTAGTAATGCACATGTACTTTTCAGCGGGATTAGTAGTTAATATAAATTTATTTTAGCTTGATTGCGAAACAAATTCATACATTTATTGAATAGAATGAAGTATGATCCACATTTATGGAATAGAATGAAGTATGATAGACATTTATGGAATAGAAAGAAGTATGATCCACATTTATGGAATAGAATGAAGTATTATAAACATTTATGGAATAGAATGAAGTATGATAGACATTTATGGAATAGAATGAAGTATGATCCACATTTATGGAATAGAATGAAGTATGATCCACATTTATGGAATAGAATGAAGTATGATCCACATTTATGGAATAGAATGAAGTATGATAGACATTTATGGAATAGAATGAAGTATGGTCCACATTTATGGAATAGAATGAAGTATGATAAACATTTATGGAATAGAATGAAGTATGATAAACATTTATGGAATAGAATGAAGTATGATCCACATTTATGGAATAGAATGAAGTATGATAGACATTTATGGAATAGAATGAAGTATGATCCACATTTATGGAATAGAATGAAGTATGATCCACATTTATGGAATAGAATGAAGTATGATAAACATTTATGGAATAGAATGAAGTATGATCCACATTTATGGAATAGAATGAAGTATGATAGACATTTATGGAATAGAATGAAGTATGATAGACATTTATGGAATAGAATGAAGTATTATAGACATTTATGGAATAGAATGAAGTATGATAGACATTTATGGAATAGAATGAAGTATGATAGACATTTATGGAATAGGATGAAGTATGATAAATGTGTTGTTTGTAGGGAATTTGTATCAGACTTTGAAGTGATGTTGGCAAAGAAGAAAATTGAGATGAGAAGTAATAGGAGGAAGAGGAAAGACTTTGACCTCATTAACGACAGCGATGACCTCATAGCAGACATGATCAATCAAATGAAAGTTGCAGCTGAGGTAAGGAAGCTGGATCTGTGATGCTGTTCTGAGGTAAGGAAGCTGGATCTGTGATGCTGTTCTGAGGTAAGGCAGCTGGATCCATAGTGCTGTTCTGAGGTAAGGAAGCTGGATCTGTGATGCTGTTCTGAGGTAAGGAAGCTAGATCTGTGATGCTGTTCTGAGGTAAGGAAGCTGGATCTGTGACGCTGTTCTGAGGTAAGGAAGCTGGATCTGTGATGCTGTTCTGAGGTAAGGAAGCTGGATCCGTGATGCTGTTCTGATGTAAGGAAGCTGGATCTGTGAAGCTGTTCTGAGGTAAGGAAGCTGGATCTGTGAAGCTGTTCTGAGGTAAGGAAGCTGGATCCATAGTGCTGTTCTGAGGTAAGGAAGCTGGATCTGTGATGCTGTTCTGAGGTAAGGAAGCTGGATCTGTGAAGCTGTTCTGAGGTAAGGAAGCTGGATCTGTGAAGCTGTTCTGAGGTAAGGAAGCTGGATCCATAGTGCTGTTCTGAGGTAAGGAAGCTGGATCTGTGATGCTGTTCTGAGGTAAGGAAGCTTGATCTGTGAAGCTGTTCTGAGGTAAGGATTCTGGATCTGTGATGCTGTTCTGATGTAAGGAAGCTGGATCTGTGAAGCTGTTCTGAGGTAAGGAAGCTGGATCTGTGATGCTGTTCTGAGGTAAGGAAGCTGGATCCGTGATGCTGTTCTGAGGTAAGGAAGCTGGATCTATGATGCTGTTCTGAGGTAAGGAAGCTGGATCCGTGATGCTGTTCTGAGGTAAGGAAGCTGGATCTATGATGCTGTTCTGAGGTAAGGAAGCTGGATCTGTGACGCTGTTCTGAGGTAAGGAAGCTGGATCTATGATGCTGTTCTGAGGTAAGGAAGCTGGATCCGTGATGCTGTTCTGAGGTAAGGAAGCTGGATCCATAGTGCTGTACTGAGGTAAGGAAGCTGGATCCGTGATGCTGTTCTGAGGTAAGGAAGCTGGATCCATAGTGCTGTTCTGAGGTAAGGAAGCTGGATCTGTGATGCTGTTCTGAGGTAAGGAAGCTGGATCCGTGACGCTGTTCTGAGGTAAGGAAGCTGGATCCATAGTGCTGTTCTGAGGTAAGGAAGCTGGATCCATAGTGCTGTTCTGAGGTAAGGAAGCTAGATCTATGATGCTGTTCTGAGGTAAGGAAGCTGGATCTGTGATGCTGTTCTGATGTAAGGAAGCTGGATGCGTGATGCTGTACTGAGGTAAGGAAGCTGGATCTGTGATGCTGTTCTGATGTAAGGAAGCTTGATCTATGATGCTGTTCTGATGTAAGGAAGCTGGATCCGTGATGCTGTTCTGAGGTAAGGAAGCTGGATCTATGATGCTGTTCTGAGGTAAGGAAGCTGGATCTGTGATGCTGTTCTGATGTAAGGAAGCTGGATGCGTGATGCTGTTCTGATGTAAGGAAGCTGGATCTATGATGCTGTTCTGAGGTAAGGAAGCTGGATCCGTGATGCTGTTCTGAGGTAAGGAAGCTGGATACATGACGCTGTTCTGAGGTAAGGAAGCTGGATCTGTGATGCTGTTCTGAGGTAAGGAAGCTGGATCTATGATGCTGTTCTGAGGTAAGGAAGCTGGATCCGTGATGCTGTTCTGAGGTAAGGAAGCTGGATCTATGATGCTGTTCTGAGGTAAGGAAGCTGGATCTGTGACGCTGTTCTGAGGTAAGGAAGCTGGATCTATGATGCTGTTCTGAGGTAAGGAAGCTGGATCCGTGATGCTGTTCTGAGGTAAGGAAGCTGGATCCATAGTGCTGTACTGAGGTAAGGAAGCTGGATCCGTGATGCTGTTCTGAGGTAAGGAAGCTGGATCCATAGTGCTGTTCTGAGGTAAGGAAGCTGGATCTGTGATGCTGTTCTGAGGTAAGGAAGCTGGATCCGTGACGCTGTTCTGAGGTAAGGAAGCTGGATCCATAGTGCTGTTCTGAGGTAAGGAAGCTGGATCCATAGTGCTGTTCTGAGGTAAGGAAGCTAGATCTATGATGCTGTTCTGAGGTAAGGAAGCTGGATCTGTGATGCTGTTCTGATGTAAGGAAGCTGGATGCGTGATGCTGTACTGAGGTAAGGAAGCTGGATCTGTGATGCTGTTCTGATGTAAGGAAGCTTGATCTATGATGCTGTTCTGATGTAAGGAAGCTGGATCCGTGATGCTGTTCTGAGGTAAGGAAGCTGGATCTATGATGCTGTTCTGAGGTAAGGAAGCTGGATCTGTGATGCTGTTCTGATGTAAGGAAGCTGGATGCGTGATGCTGTTCTGATGTAAGGAAGCTGGATCTATGATGCTGTTCTGAGGTAAGGAAGCTGGATCCGTGATGCTGTTGTGAGGTAAGGAAGCTGGATCCGTGATGCTGTTCTGAGGTAAGGAAGCTGGATACATGACGCTGTTCTGAGGTAAGGAAGCTGGATCTGTGATGCTGTTCTGAGGTAAGGAAGCTGGATCTGTGATGCTGTTCTGAGGTAAGGAAGCTGGATACATGACGCTGTTCTGAGGTAAGGAAGCTGGATCTGTGATGCTGTTCTGATGTAAGGAAGCTGGATCTGTGATGCTGTTCTGAGGTAAGGAAGCTGGATCCGTGACGCTGTTCTGAGGTAAGGAAGCTGGATCCATAGTGCTGTTCTGAGGTAAGGAAGCTGGATCCATAGTGCTGTTCTGAGGTAAGGAAGCTGGATCTGTGATGCTGTTCTGAGGTTAGGAAGCTGGATCTGTGATGCTGTTCTGAGGTAAGGAAGCTGGATCCGTGATGCTGTTCTGAAGTAAGAAAGCTGGATCCGTGATGCTGTTCTGAAGTAAGGAAGCTTGATCTGTGATGTTGTTCTGAGGTAAGGAAGCTGGATCCATAGTGCTGTTCTGAGGTACGGAAGCTGGATCCATAGTGCTGTTCTGAGGTAAGGAAGCTGGATCTGTGATGCTGTTCTGAGGTAAGGAAGCTGGATCCATAGTGCTGTTCTGAGGTACGGAAGCTGGATCCATAGTGCTGTTCTGAGGTAAGGAAGCTGGATCCGTGATGCTGTTCTGAGGTAAGGAAGCTGGATCCATAATGCTGTTCTGAGGTACGGAAGCTGGATCCATAGTGCTGTTCTGAGGTAAGGAAGCTGGATCCGTGATGCTGTTCTGAGGTAAGGAAGCTGGATCTGTGATGCTGTTCTGAGGTAAGGAAGCTTGATCTGTGATGCTGTTCTGAGGTAAGGCAGCTGGATCCGTGATGCTGTTCTGAGGTAAGGAAGCTGGATCCGTGATGCTGTTCTGAGGTAAGGAAGCTGGATCTGTGATGCTGTTCTGAGGTAAGGAAGCTTGATCTGTGATGCTGTTCTGAGGTAAGGCAGCTGGATCCGTGATGCTGTTCTGAGGTAAGGAAGCTGGATCTGTGATGCTGTTCTGAGGTAAGGAAGCTGGATCTGTGATGCTGTTCTGAGGTAAGGAAGCTGGATCCGTGACGCTGTTCTGAGGTAAGGAAGCTGGATCCATAGGGCTGTTCTGAGGTAAGGAAGCTGGATCCATAGTGCTGTTCTGAGGTAAGGAAGCTAGATCTATGATGCTGTTCTGAGGTAAGGAAGCTGGATCTGTGATGCTGTTCTGATGTAAGGAAGCTGGATGCGTGATGCTGTACTGAGGTAAGGAAGCTGGATCTGTGATGCTGTTCTGATGTAAGGAAGCTGGATCTGTGATGCTGTTCTGAGGTAAGGAAGCTGGATCCGTGATGCTGTTCTGAGGTAAGGAAGCTGGATCTATGATGCTGTTCTGAGGTAAGGAAGCTGGATCTGTGATGCTGTTCTGAGGTAAGGAAGCTGGATACATGACGCTGTTCTGAGGTAAGGAAGCTGGATCTGTGATGCTGTTCTGAGGTAAGGAAGCTGGATCTGTGATGCTGTTCTGAGGTAAGGAAGCTGGATACATGACGCTGTTCTGAGGTAAGGAAGCTGGATCTGTGATGCTGTTCTGAGGTAAGGAAGCTGGATCTGTGATGCTGTTCTGAGGTAAGGAAGCTGGATACATGACGCTGTTCTGAGGTAAGGAAGCTGGATCTGTGATGCTGTTCTGAGGTAAGGAAGCTGGATCTGTGACGCTGTTCTGAGGTAAGGAAGCTGGATCTGTGATGCTGTTCTGATGTAAGGAAGCTGGATCTGTGATGCTGTTCTGAGGTAAGGAAGCTGGATCCGTGACGCTGTTCTGAGGTAAGGAAGCTGGATCCATAGTGCTGTTCTGAGGTAAGGAAGCTGGATCCATAGTGCTGTTCTGAGGTAAGGAAGCTGGATCTGTGATGCTGTTCTGAGGTAAGGAAGCTGGATCTGTGATGCTGTTCTGAGGTAAGGAAGCTGGATCCGTGATGCTGTTCTGAAGTAAGAAAGCTGGATCCGTGATGCTGTTCTGAAGTAAGGAAGCTTGATCTGTGATGTTGTTCTGAGGTAAGGAAGCTGGATCCATAGTGCTGTTCTGAGGTACGGAAGCTGGATCCATAGTGCTGTTCTGAGGTAAGGAAGCTGGATCTGTGATGCTGTTCTGAGGTAAGGAAGCTGGATCCATAGTGCTGTTCTGAGGTACGGAAGCTGGATCCATAGTGCTGTTCTGAGGTAAGGAAGCTGGATCCGTGATGCTGTTCTGAGGTAAGGAAGCTGGATCCATAGTGCTGTTCTGAGGTACGGAAGCTGGATCCATAGTGCTGTTCTGAGGTAAGGAAGCTGGATCTGTGATGCTGTTCTGAGGTAAGGAAGCTGGATCTGTGATGCTGTTCTGAGGTAAGGAAGCTTGATCTGTGATGCTGTTCTGAGGTAAGGCAGCTGGATCCGTGATGCTGTTCTGAGGTAAGGAAGCTGGATCCGTGATGCTGTTCTGAGGTAAGGAAGCTGGATCTGTGATGCTGTTCTGAGGTAAGGAAGCTTGATCTGTGATGCTGTTCTGAGGTAAGGCAGCTGGATCCGTGATGCTGTTCTGAGGTAAGGAAGCTGGATCCGTGATGCTGTTCTGAGGTAAGGAAGCTGGATCTGTGATGCTGTTCTGAGGTAAGGAAGCTGGATCTGTGATGCTGTTCTGAGGTAAGGAAGCTGGATCCGTGATGCTGTTCTGAGGTAAGGAAGCTGGATCTGTGATGCTGTTCTGAGGTAAGGAAGCTGGATCCGTGATGCTGTTCTGAGGTAAGGAAGCTGGATCCGTGATGCTGTTCTGATGTAAGGAAGCTGGATCCGTGATGCTGTTCTGAGGTAAGGAAGCTGGATCCGTGATGCTGTTCTGATGTAAGGAAGCTGGATCTGTGATGCTGTTCTGATGTAAGGAAGCTGGATCCGTGATGCTGTTCTGAGGTAAGGAAGCTGGATCTGTGATGCTGTTCTATGTTGTTTTCTGAAGGATATATTATGTTATTGTACGTCATGGACATTTCTAGGAATACCATTGGTCAAGTTGCTATAAGCCATTCCACAATGTATCGAGTATGCCTCAACAGAACTGAATGGATAATATATCAAACTACAAGAAAAAAAGATCTAGAATATGTATTGAGTTTATTTTTGTAATTAACTAAAGTTGAAAATTCACACTAAAATCAGTACACTTTGGACATTTTTGGCAGGTTTTTCGTGCATAACTTTGTAATAATATAAAGCAATCACGGTGAAATTGTGTTAGGGCAATAAATATGAGCCTAGTGAATACACTATACGGTCCCTGTTTTATAAGCACATTTAGAAAAGGCTTCATTTTCTTTGAAATCACCCACATTACTTTCTCTACTACAGTCAAACCTGACCCCGAGGTTATAAAACTTTTTTCAGATCTCAAGCTCGAACTCAAGAAATTTGATTGGTTGATTGTGACCTTCACACTCAGCTGAACCAATCAAAGCTTGAGATTGGAGAAAAGTTTTATAACCTCCAGCCCAGTCTTAAGCAGATAGTCAAGGGAATCACATACAGTGGCTGCTTAGCACAGGTGGCTGCTTAATAGAGGTCAACTGTATAGTAAAACAACATATTGGGAATCTAGAAAATGCCTGCTTAATACAGGTTGGCTGCTTAATACAGGTTGGCTGCTTAATGGAGGTGATCACTAACACAGGTTTGACTGTATTATGATTTGTTAAATCAGTGCTCACGCCAGAGGGTGATTCGAGCGAAATTATCACTTTATTTTCCATAACATGACTGTATGCAGTGTATATAAAATGTATAGCCAGTCGTATGATCATGCAAGTTTGTTTATAGGAATCAATGACCCCGTGGTAAATAATGTTTATTGTTCTGCAAAAGCATGCACTGTGCATCACTGACAATTATTATGAACAGATGCTATCAGGGTTCATTCTAGGCCAGCATTTTTGGGAGAAGTGAGAAAGCACGTGATCGCTTCCTTAAATGGTGTTCTTTAATATACTTCTGCAAAATGGGGTTAAAATGCACAGTACAACCATTAAATACAACATTTGAATCGAAGGAGTGCTTTATAATGGGCCAGTGTATCTTACTAGACAAAATTTTGTTTGAAAATTGTAAAAACCCAAAAAAAATCAGGGTCCTAGGGCGACAATTTCGCACACATCGCCCTCTAGAATGATCCCTGTGCTATTATAAATTACGTGCAGAGTACAGGTGTTTGCATTTCTCTTACTGATATTTGATGTCAATACAATCCAAAATTTAGCGAATATTTTATATACTAAATATTCTCTACAAAGATGTATTTAACGTATTATAATTGTGCCCTTAGGCAAGGCATTTAAATTCCACGTTGCCTCTTCTCTCTCCCTTGTGGCGATGGATTCCATCAGGAATGAGGTCGCGAGAGCGATTGATATAAGTTGTAACAACCTGTTTCGCAATCAAGCTAAAAATCAATTTGTATGAACTAGGATATATGGTCAATTGCTAGTCTGTATGCAGTTTGCAAGTGTTTTGCAAGTGTTTCTTAAGACAATAATGTCAACATATTTAATGCAAAGCTGATTCTGTGCTTTCCAGGAGGATCGTGGTCTCAACTTGGAGAAGAAACCAGCCATTAGAAAGCTGAAATATCTACCTGTAGTAGTATCTCAACTTAAAAAGTGAGTTTTGTAGTGCATGCTGGGAAAATACAGGAGCTCATAGACTGTTAATGAGAGACAATGGTCAGTTACTGCCCCTGAATACTCTTTTTAGGAGAATTGGTCTTTTTAGTTGGCTTCCTTTTGTTTTCATCATGGTTTCCTTTCTTTTTGTCACAGGTTATCAATTTTCATCCATTTTCTCAACTTATAATTAGTAAATGATTAAATCTCCAACAGATATCCTACATTATATCCAATGGATTCTGTACTGTAAATATTTGTTATTAATTAATTATCATGCTTTTGATATCACACATATCATGCTGCAACATCTGTTTACGGAATAACAGTAAAAACAAAGAATTCTAACTAAAACGACCAATATATATTTCGTGAAAATCAAACAAATATGCAAAGGGAGGTAATATAGAAAAACCATGAATGTCGCTCAGTGTAAGCTGAGCTTCTGTAGAAAGGAGAGTGTCATGGTGACCATACTCCAGGCAAGTACTTCCCCTCTCTGAGCTTCTGTAGAAAGGAGGGTGTCATGGTGACCATACTCCAGGCAAGTACTTCCCCTCTGAGCTTCAGTAGAAAAGAGGGTGTCATGGTGACCATACTCCAGGCAAGTACTTCCCCTCTGAGCTTCAGTAGAAAGGAGTGTGTCATGGTGACCAGTACTCCAGGCAAGTACTTCCCCTCTCTGAGCTTCTGTAGAAAGGAGGGTGTCATGGTGACCAGTACTCCAGGCAAGTACTTCCCCTCTCTGAGCTTCTGTAGAGAGGAGGGTGTCATGGTGACCAGTATTCCAGGCAAGTACTTCCCCTCTCTGAGCTTCAGTAGAAAGGAGGGTGTCATGGTGACCAGTACTCCAGGCAAGTACTTCCCCTCTCTGAGCTTCAGTAGAAAGGAGGGTGTCATGGTGGTCAAATGGCCAGTACTCCAGGCAAGTACTTCCCCTCTCTGAGCTTGTTTGAGTTAAGTTGTTGTATAAATTATGCAAATTGTTTTTTTCTAATTTCTCATCAACATTGGAACCTGGGTTGTGAACGATTAAAGTTACAACAGTCTGATGGGCATATTTCTAGTGTTCATTTATTTTACAGGGCAGATCTGCACGGTGCTTTCCTTGACTGTGGCATACTGAGTACAATGACAGAGTGGTTAGCTCCCTTGCCTGATAAAAGTTTGCCAAATTTACAGATTCGAGAATCCTTCCTGAAGATTCTTGGAGAGGTAAGGTCATTAGGTGTACGGTGTTCCGTTGGGGCCATCACAGTATGATAATAATTGAGGAAGGTGATGGTATGATGGTACGTTGTATGCAAATTGATGGTACGTTGTATGCAAATTGATGGTACATTGTAGATGGCACGATGTTACATTGTAGATAGTACATTGTAGATGGCATGATGTTACATTGTAGATAGTACATTGTAGATGGCACGATGTTACATTGTAGATAGTACATTGTAGATGGCACGATGTTACATTGTAGATAGTACATTGTAGATGGCACAATGTTACATTGTAGATGACATTATGTTACATTGTAGATAGTACGTTGTAGATGGCACGATGGTATGTTGTAGATAGTACGTTGTAGATGGCACGATGGTATATTGTAGACAGTACATTGTAGATGACATGATGGTACATTGTAGATAGTACGTTGTAGATGGCACGATGGTATATTGTAGATAGTACATTGTAGATGACATGATGGTACATTGTACATGGCACGATGGTACATTGTAGATAGTATGTTGTAGATGGCACAATGTTACATTGTAGATGGCACAATGTTACTTTGTAGATGGCATGATGTTACATTGTAGATGACATGATGGTACATTGTAGATAGTACGTTGTGGATGACATGATGTTACATTGTAGATTTTTTATGTTATGATTCGGGTTTTACGCCTGCATCAGCACCATTTTGGGCTATATCGCCGGCGGGCAGTTTACCTAACAACACCTTTCCTGGGCAGGCTCCAGCGGTTAACCAGTACTTGGGTGCACCAACCTCCGTAAGAAACTGCCAACTTTTTCATATAAATGAGACACGGCCTGAGCGGGGCTCGAACCCGTGACTATCAGTGATGATAGGTTACAGTGGTATACAAGTCAGCGACCTTAACCACTCGACCACGGAGGCGGACTACATTGTAGATAGTACATTGTAGATGACATGATGGTACATTGTACATGGCACGATGGTACATTGTAGATAGTACGTTGTAGATGGCACAATGTTACATTGTAGATGGCATGATGTTACATTGTAGATGACATGATGGTACATTGTACATGGCACGATGTAGATGGCATGATGTTACATTGTAGATAGTACGTTGTAGATGGCACAATGGTATATTGTAGATAGTACGTTGTAGATGGCACAATGGTATATTGTAGATAGTACGTTGTAGATGGCACGATTGTAGATAGTACGTTGTAGATGGCACGATGGTATATTGTAGATAGTACGTTGTAGATGGCACGATGGTATATTGTAGATAGTACGTTGTAGATGGCACGATGGTATATTGTAGATAGTACATTGTAGATGGCATGATGTTACATTGTAGATAGTACATTGTAGATGGCACGATGGTATGTTGTAGATAGTACATTGTAGATGACATGATGTTACATTGTAGATAGTACATTGTAGATGGCATGATGTTACATTGTAGATAGTACGTTGTAGATGGCATGATGTTACATTGTAGATAGTACGTTGTAGATGGCACGATGTTACATTGTAGATAGTACATTGTAGATGACATGATGTTACATTGTAGATAGTACATTGTAGATGGCATGATGTTACATTGTAGATAGTACGTTGTAGATGGCACGATGTTACATTGTAGATAGTACATTGTAGATGACATGATGTTACATTGTAGATAGTACATTGTAGATGGCACGATGGTATGTTGTAGATAGTACGTTGTAGATGGCACGATGGTATATTATAGATAGTACGTTGTAGATGGCACGATGGTATATTGTAGATAGTACGTTGTAGATGGCACGATGGTATATTGTAGATAGTACGTTGTAGATGGCAAGATGGTATATTGTAGATAGTACATTGTAGATGGCATGATGTTACATTGTAGATAGTACATTGTAGATGGCACGATGGTATGTTGTAGATAGTACATTGTAGATGACATGATGTTACATTGTAGATAGTACATTGTAGATGACATGATGTTACATTGTAGATAGTACATTGTAGATGGCATGATGTTACATTGTAGATAGTACGTTGTAGATGGCACGATGTTACATTGTAGATAGTACATTGTAGATGACATGATGTTACATTGTAGATAGTAGATGGCACGATGGTATGTTGTAGATAGTACGTTGTAGATAGTACGTTGTAGATGGCACGATGGTATATTGTAGATAGTACGTTGTAGATGGCACGATGGTATATTGTAGATAGTACGTTGTAGATGGCACGATGGTATATTGTAGATAGTACGTTGTAGATGGCACGATGGTATATTGTAGATAGTACATTGTAGATGACATGATGGTACATTGTACATGGCACGATGGTACATTGTAGATAGTATGTTGTAGATGGCACAATGTTACATTGTAGATGGCACAATGTTACATTGTAGATGGCATGATGTTACATTGTAGATGACATGATGGTACATTGTAGATAGTACGTTGTGGATGACATGATGTTACATTGTAGATAGTACATTGTAGATGACATGATGGTACATTGTACATGGCACGATGGTACATTGTAGATAGTACGTTGTAGATGGCACAATGTTACATTGTAGATGGCATGATGTTACATTGTAGATGACATGATGGTACATTGTACATGGCACGATGTAGATGGCATGATGTTACATTGTAGATAGTACGTTGTAGATGGCACAATGGTATATTGTAGATAGTACGTTGTAGATGGCACAATGGTATATTGTAGATAGTACGTTGTAGATGGCACGATGGTATATTGTAGATAGTACGTTGTAGATGGCACGATGGTATATTGTAGATAGTACGTTGTAGATGGCACGATGGTATATTGTAGATAGTACGTTGTAGATGGCACGATGGTATATTGTAGATAGTACGTTGTAGATGGCACGATGGTATATTGTAGATAGTACGTTGTAGATGGCACGATGGTATTTGTAGATAGTACTTGTAGATGCAGATGTAATTGTAGATAGTACTTGTAGATGCAGATGTAATTGTAGATAGTACGTTGTAGATGGCACGATGGTATATTGTAGATAGTACATTGTAGATGGCACGATGGTATATTGTAGATAGTACGTTGTAGATGGCACGATGGTATATTGTAGATAGTACGTTGTAGATGGCACGATGGTATATTGTAGATAGTACGTTGTAGATGGCACGATGGTATATTGTAGATAGTACGTTGTAGATGGCACGATGGTATATTGTAGATAGTACATTGTAGATGGCATGATGTTACATTGTAGATAGTACATTGTAGATGGCACGATGGTATGTTGTAGATAGTACATTGTAGATGACATGATGTTACATTGTAGATAGTACATTGTAGATGACATGATGTTACATTGTAGATAGTACATTGTAGATGGCATGATGTTACATTGTAGATAGTATGTTGTAGATGGCACGATGTTACATTGTAGATAGTACATTGTAGATGACATGATGTTACATTGTAGATAGTACATTGTAGATGGCACGATGGTATGTTGTAGATAGTACGTTGTAGATAGTACGTTGTAGATGGCACGATGGTATATTGTAGATAGTACGTTGTAGATGGCACGATGGTATATTGTAGATAGTACGTTGTAGATGGCACGATGGTATATTGTAGATAGTACGTTGTAGATGGCACGATGGTATATTGTAGATAGTACATTGTAGATGGCATGATGTTACATTGTAGATAGTACATTGTAGATGGCACGATGGTATGTTGTAGATAGTACATTGTAGATGACATGATGTTACATTGTAGATAGTACATTGTAGATGACATGATGTTACATTGTAGATAGTACATTGTAGATGGCATGATGTTACATTGTAGATAGTACGTTGTAGATGGCACGATGTTACATTGTAGATAGTACATTGTAGATGACATGATGTTACATTGTAGATAGTACATTGTAGATGGCACGATGGTATGTTGTAGATAGTACGTTGTAGATGGCACGATGGTATATTGTAGATAGTACGTTGTAGATGGCATGATGGTATATTGTAGATAGTACATTGTAGATGGCACGATGGTATATTGTAGATAGTACATTGTAGATGACATGATGGTACATTGTACATGGCACGATGGTACATTGTAGATAGTATGTTGTAGATGGCACAATGTTACATTGTAGATGGCACAATGTTACTTTGTAGATGGCATGATGTTACATTGTAGATGACATGATGGTACATTGTAGATAGTACGTTGTGGATGACATGATGTTACATTGTAGATTTTTTATGTTATGATTCGGGTTTTACGCCTGCATCAGCACCATTTTGGGCTATATCGCCGGCGGGCAGTTTACCTAACAACACCTTTCCTGGGCAGGCTCCAGCGGTTAACCAGTACTTGGGTGCACCAACCTCCGTAAGAAACTGCCAACTTTTTCATATAAATGAGACACGGCCTGAGCGGGGCTCGAACCCGTGACTATCAGTGATGATAGGTTACAGTGGTATACAAGTCAGCGACCTTAACCACTCGACCACGGAGGCGGACTACATTGTAGATAGTACATTGTAGATGACATGATGGTACATTGTACATGGCACGATGGTACATTGTAGATAGTACGTTGTAGATGGCACAATGTTACATTGTAGATGGCATGATGTTACATTGTAGATGACATGATGGTACATTGTACATGGCACGATGTAGATGGCATGATGTTACATTGTAGATAGTACGTTGTAGATGGCACAATGGTATATTGTAGATAGTACGTTGTAGATGGCACAATGGTATATTGTAGATAGTACGTTGTAGATGGCACGATGGTATATTGTAGATAGTACGTTGTAGATGGCACGATGGTATATTGTAGATAGTACATTGTAGATGGCACGATGGTATATTGTAGATAGTACGTTGTAGATGGCACGATGGTATATTGTAGATAGTACATTGTAGATGGCATGATGTTACATTGTAGATAGTACATTGTAGATGGCACGATGGTATGTTGTAGATAGTACATTGTAGATGACATGATGTTACATTGTAGATAGTACATTGTAGATGGCATGATGTTACATTGTAGATAGTACGTTGTAGATGGCATGATGTTACATTGTAGATAGTACGTTGTAGATGGCACGATGTTACATTGTAGATAGTACATTGTAGATGACATGATGTTACATTGTAGATAGTACATTGTAGATGGCATGATGTTACATTGTAGATAGTACGTTGTAGATGGCACGATGTTACATTGTAGATAGTACATTGTAGATGACATGATGTTACATTGTAGATAGTACATTGTAGATGGCACGATGGTATGTTGTAGATAGTACGTTGTAGATGGCACGATGGTATATTATAGATAGTACGTTGTAGATGGCACGATGGTATATTGTAGATAGTACGTTGTAGATGGCACGATGGTATATTGTAGATAGTACGTTGTAGATGGCAAGATGGTATATTGTAGATAGTACATTGTAGATGGCATGATGTTACATTGTAGATAGTACATTGTAGATGGCACGATGGTATGTTGTAGATAGTACATTGTAGATGACATGATGTTACATTGTAGATAGTACATTGTAGATGACATGATGTTACATTGTAGATAGTACATTGTAGATGGCATGATGTTACATTGTAGATAGTACGTTGTAGATGGCACGATGTTACATTGTAGATAGTACATTGTAGATGACATGATGTTACATTGTAGATAGTAGATGGCACGATGGTATGTTGTAGATAGTACGTTGTAGATAGTACGTTGTAGATGGCACGATGGTATATTGTAGATAGTACGTTGTAGATGGCACGATGGTATATTGTAGATAGTACGTTGTAGATGGCACGATGGTATATTGTAGATAGTACGTTGTAGATGGCACGATGGTATATTGTAGATAGTACATTGTAGATGACATGATGGTACATTGTACATGGCACGATGGTACATTGTAGATAGTATGTTGTAGATGGCACAATGTTACATTGTAGATGGCACAATGTTACATTGTAGATGGCATGATGTTACATTGTAGATGACATGATGGTACATTGTAGATAGTACGTTGTGGATGACATGATGTTACATTGTAGATAGTACATTGTAGATGACATGATGGTACATTGTACATGGCACGATGGTACATTGTAGATAGTACGTTGTAGATGGCACAATGTTACATTGTAGATGGCATGATGTTACATTGTAGATGACATGATGGTACATTGTACATGGCACGATGTAGATGGCATGATGTTACATTGTAGATAGTACGTTGTAGATGGCACAATGGTATATTGTAGATAGTACGTTGTAGATGGCACAATGGTATATTGTAGATAGTACGTTGTAGATGGCACGATGGTATATTGTAGATAGTACGTTGTAGATGGCACGATGGTATATTGTAGATAGTACGTTGTAGATGGCACGATGGTATATTGTAGATAGTACGTTGTAGATGGCACGATGGTATATTGTAGATAGTACGTTGTAGATGGCACGATGGTATATTGTAGATAGTACGTTGTAGATGGCACGATGGTATATTGTAGATAGTACGTTGTAGATGGCACGATGGTATATTGTAGATAGTACGTTGTAGATGGCACGATGGTATATTGTAGATAGTACGTTGTAGATGGCACGATGGTATATTGTAGATAGTACGTTGTAGATGGCACGATGGTATATTGTAGATAGTACGTTGTAGATGGCACGATGGTATATTGTAGATAGTACGTTGTAGATGGCACGATGGTATATTGTAGATAGTACGTTGTAGATGGCACGATGGTATATTGTAGATAGTACGTTGTAGATGGCACGATGGTATATTGTAGATAGTACGTTGTAGATGGCACGATGGTATATTGTAGATAGTACATTGTAGATGGCATGATGTTACATTGTAGATAGTACATTGTAGATGGCACGATGGTATGTTGTAGATAGTACATTGTAGATGACATGATGTTACATTGTAGATAGTACATTGTAGATGACATGATGTTACATTGTAGATAGTACATTGTAGATGGCATGATGTTACATTGTAGATAGTATGTTGTAGATGGCACGATGTTACATTGTAGATAGTACATTGTAGATGACATGATGTTACATTGTAGATAGTACATTGTAGATGGCACGATGGTATGTTGTAGATAGTACGTTGTAGATAGTACGTTGTAGATGGCACGATGGTATATTGTAGATAGTACGTTGTAGATGGCACGATGGTATATTGTAGATAGTACGTTGTAGATGGCACGATGGTATATTGTAGATAGTACGTTGTAGATGGCACGATGGTATATTGTAGATAGTACATTGTAGATGGCATGATGTTACATTGTAGATAGTACATTGTAGATGGCACGATGGTATGTTGTAGATAGTACATTGTAGATGACATGATGTTACATTGTAGATAGTACATTGTAGATGACATGATGTTACATTGTAGATAGTACATTGTAGATGGCATGATGTTACATTGTAGATAGTACGTTGTAGATGGCACGATGTTACATTGTAGATAGTACATTGTAGATGACATGATGTTACATTGTAGATAGTACATTGTAGATGGCACGATGGTATGTTGTAGATAGTACGTTGTAGATGGCACGATGGTATATTGTAGATAGTACGTTGTAGATGGCACGATGGTATATTGTAGATAGTACATTGTAGATGGCACGATGGTATATTGTAGATAGTACATTGTAGATGGCATGATGTTACATTGTACATGACATGATGTTACATTGTAGATAGTACGTTGTAGATGGCACGATGGTATATTGTAGATAGTACGTTGTAGATGGCACGATGGTATATTGTAGATAGTACATTGTAGATGGCATGATGTTACATTGTACATGGCACGATGGTACATTGTACATGGCACGATGGTATATTGTAGATAGTACATTGTAGATGGCACGATGTTACATTGTACATGGCACGATGGTACATTGTACATGGCACGATGGTATATTGTACATGGCACGATGGTACATTGTAGATAGTACATTCACTACGTTGTAGATGACACGATGACTTGATCATCATCATCGCACCATCGCCTTCCTGTATTCCTTATATTATTCCGAGATGGCCAGAACGGAACACCGTATAATTATATAAGATTAGGTTCACTAGAACGGAACACCGTATAATTATATAAGATTAGGTTCACTAGAACGGAACACCGTATAATTATATAAGATTAGGTTCACTAGAACGGAACACCGTATAATTATATAAGATTAGCTTCACTAGAACGGAACACCGTATAATTATATAAGATTAGGTTCACTAGAACGGAACACCATATAATTATATAAGATTAGGTTCACTAGAACGGAACACCGTATAATTATATAAGATTAGGTTCACTAGAACGGAACACCGTATAATTATATAAGATTAGGTTCACTAGAACGGAACACCGTATAATTATATAAGATTAGGTTCACTAGAACGGAACACCGTATAATTATATAAGATTAGGTTCACTAGAACGGAACACCGTATAATTATATAAGATTAGGTTCACTAGAACGGAACACCATATAATTATATAAGATTAGGTTCACTAGAACGGAACACCGTATAATTATATAAGATTAGGTTCACTAGAACGGAACACCGTATAATTATATAAGATTAGGTTCACTAGAACGGAACACCGTATAATTATATAAGATTAGGTTCACTAGAACGGAACACCGTATAATTATATAAGATTAGGTTCACTAGAACGGAACACCGTATAATTATATAAGATTAGGTTCACTAGAACGGAACACCGTATAATTATATAAGATTAGGTTCACTAGAACGGAACACCATATAATTATATAAGATTAGGTTCACTAGAACGGAACACCGTATAATTATATAAGATTAGGTTCACTAGAACGGAACACCATATAATTATATAAGATTAGGTTCACTAGAACGGAACACCGTATAATTATATAAGATTAGGTTCACTAGCGTTGTTTGATGATAACGGTGTGTTTTTATGTTATAGCTAAAGTGTTGTAAATGTACTGAACCATTTATGTGTGTGGCATCCATGGTGCAGTGATACAGTGTCTAATATGAAATTGAGGGGTCCCGGGTTCGATACTCGATCTCGGCATGTATAAAGTGTCCTTGGGCAAGGCACCTACCAAATATTGCTAAGTACAGATTAAAAGCTTAAGTCGGCTAAACCTGCATAGGAAGAGGAAGTTGAGGTCCACACGAGGGGTTTGACATAAATGGAAAATATGAGAATATTATTTATATAAATGTGAGCATGATACATGTGCGCAGCGCAGCTTACACATAAATTGGGTCACACACACACACTGACCGAGGAACACCAGAATCTGTCAAACCTGTGCTAGACCTACGAATATACTCCACTTATTGAGAACCTGCATCTAAATGCGGCCATCAATACCGCGTAGAATGTGAGATTGTATGTACACTTGTCGCCAGATCGTCCGCCTCCGTGGTCGAGTGGTTAAGGTCGCTGACTTGTATACCACTGTAACCTATCATCACTGATGGTCACGGGTTCGAGCCCCGCTCAGGCCGTGTCTCATTTATATGAAAAAGTTGGCAGTTTCTTACGGAGGTTGGTGCACCCAAGTACTGGTTAACCGCTGGAGCCTGCCCAGGAAAGGTGTTGTTAAGTAAACTGCCCGCCGGCGATATAGCCCAAAATGGTGCTGATGCAGGCGTAAAACCCGAAATATAACATAAATATAACATAATTGTCGCCAGATCAAACAGGTGCATTTTCTCCCGTTTCCTGCCACACAAATGACAACATATACGGTTTCCTGCCACACAAATGACAACATATACGGTTTCCTCCCACACAAATGACAACATATATGGCTTCCTCCCACACAAATGACAACATATACGGTTTCCTCCCACACAAATGACAACATATACGGTTTCCTCCCACACAAATGACAACATTTATGGCTTCCTCCCACACAAATGACAACATATACGGTTTCCTCCCACACAAATGACAACATATACGGTTTCCTCCCACACAAATGACAATATATACGGTTTCCTCCGCGCCAACGTGAGTAATTAATATAACATGTTAAAGCTTGTTTCGCATTCGCTGTAAAATAAATGAAGTTTATACTAAATGTTTGTGACTTTCAGTTCCCTAGTATAAACCCCGGTGCTTTAAAGACAAGTGGTATAGGAAAGGCCGTCATGTATTTATATAAACATCCAAAGGAAGTGAAGGACAACAAGGAAAAGGCGGGAAAACTGATCAGTGAGTACAGCATTTCTTTTCCTTCAGTTTCATGTATATAGAACAGGCATGGAGGTTATAAGACTTTCTCAAATCTCAAACTCAGTTTCAAGCTTCTGATTGGTTCAGCTGACAGTAAAACAATCAAATCACTTGAATTTGAGATCTGAACAAAGTTTTATAACCTCGGGCACAGGGCTTATTCTAGGCTTATTTTTGGGAGAAGTGAGAAAGCGCGCGATTGCGTCCTTAAAATGGTGTTATTTAAATATATTTCAACAAAATATGGTTAAAATACACAGTATGACCATTAAATACGACGTTTGAATAGGTTTGAACTTTGTATCTTACTGGACAACATTTTGTATGAATATTGTAAAAAAAAATTAATTTAAAAAATAAATATATTTAGGGAGAAGTGGGGCTCCCAGGGAGCGAAGTCACGGTTCCTAGGGCGATTATTTCGCCCAAGGCACCTTCTAGAAGAAGCCCTGTAGAGTACTGTATATTTGCTGTAAGAATGCCAATCTACGGTATGGGGAACTGACTCGAAAATAATGACTGGCTTCATAATCTTGGTGCCTACAATATTTGACAGCATTACCCAGTACAGACGCTAAATAGATATCATTTGCTGTCAGGAAATATAGAGAAACTATATAAGCTCTGCTTCCATTTTAATTCTTTCCTATATACTGACTTCTTTGAATTATTGTACATGTATTGTTTTGTGATCGAGGACACTATTAAATCTCAGCTTGATTGTAGTTTGTAGGATAGTGATGGAGGGCACTATTAAATCTCGGCTTGATTATAGTGTGTAGGATAGTGATGGAGGGCACTATTAAATCTCAGCTTGATTATAGTTTGTAGGATAGTGATCGAGGGCACTATTAAATCTCAGCTTGATTATAGTTTGTAGGATAGTGATCGAGGGCACTATTAAATCTCAGCTTGATTATAGTTTGTAGGATAGTGATCGAGAGCACTATTAAATCTCAGCTTGATTATAGTTTGTAGGATAGTGATGGAGGGCACTATTAAATCTCAGCTTGATTATAGTTTGTAGGATAGTGATCGAGAGCACTATTAAATCTCAGCTTGATTATAGTTTGTAGGATAGTGATCGAGAGCACTATTAAATCTCAGCTTGATTATAGTTTGTAGGATAGTGATGGAGGGCACTATTAAATCTCAGCTTGATTATAGTTTGTAGGATAGTGATCGAGAGCACTATTAAATCTCAGCTTGATTATAGTTTGTAGGATAGTGATCGAGAGCACTATTAAATCTCAGCTTGATTATAGTTTGTAGGATAGTGATGGAGGGCACTATTAAATCTCAGCTTGATTATAGTTTGTAGGATAGTGATGAAGGGCACTATTAAATCTCAGCTTGATTATAGTTTGTAGGATAGTGATGGAGGGCACTATTAAATCTCAGCTTGATTATAGTTTGTAGGATAGTGATCGAGAGCACTATTAAATCTCAGCTTGATTATAGTTTGTAGGATAGTGATGGAGGGCACTATTAAATCTCAGCTTGAGTATAGTTTGTAGGATAGTGATGGAGAGCACTATTAAATCTCAGCTTGATTATAGTTTGTAGGATAGTGATCGAGAGCACTATTAAATCTCAGCTTGATTATAGTTTGTAGGATAGTGATGGAGGGCACTATTAAATCTCAGCTTGATTATAGTTTGTAGGATAGTGATGGAGGGCACTTTTTAATCTCTCACAGTCTAATTATTGTTTGTAGGATAGTGATGGAGGGCACTATTAAATCTCAGCTTGATTATAGTTTGTAGGATAGTGATCGAGAGCACTATTAAATCTCAGCTTGATTATAGTTTGTAGGATAGTGATGAAGGGCACTATTAAATCTCAGCTTGATTATAGTTTGTAGGATAGTGATCGAGAGCACTATTAAATCTCGGCTTGATTATAGTTTGTAGGATAGTGATGGAGGGCATTATTAAATCTCTCACAGTCTAATTATTGTTTGTAGATGAATGGTCGAGGCCACTATTCAATCTCACATCTAACTACAAGTCATTATCGAAGGAGGAGCGGGAACAGAGAGATTACGACCAGTTGCCGAAGCGACGGAGAACTAGGTGAGCGAACAGCTGTATGATTAATGTATTATGGTTTAATGTCCAGCATGGTTAACCATTTCCCTCATGGAATAGCTGTCTGATTAATGTATTATGCTTTAATGTCCAGCATGGTTAACCATTTCCCTCATGGAACAGCTGTCTGATTAATGCATTATGGTTTAATGTCCAGCATGGTTAACCATTTCCCTCATGGAACAGCTGTATGATTAATGCATTATGGTTTAATGTCCAGCATGGTTAACCATTTCCCTCATGGAATAGCTGTCTGATTAATGTATTATGGTTTAATGTCCAGCATGGTTAACCATTTCCCTCATGGAATAGCTGTATGATTAATGTATTATGCTTTAATGTCCAGCATGGTTAACCATTTCCCTCATGGAACAGCTGTCTGATTAATGTATTATGCTTTAATGTCCAGCATGGTTAACCATTTCCCTCATGGAACAGCTGTCTGATTAATGTATTATGCTTTAATGTCCAGCATGGTTAACCATTTCTCTCATGGAACAGCTGTATGATTAATGCATTATGGTTTAATGTCCAGCATGGTTAACCATTTCCCTCATGGAACAGCTGTATGATTAATGTATTATGCTTTAATGTCCAGCATGGTTAACCATTTCCCTCATGGAACAGCTATCGACATAAATCGATCATTTTCTCATCCTGGCAAGCCTAGAAACAGGCCAAAAATTGTTTTTTTAAAAGTTCATACTTTGTTTAGACACTTATTTACATTATGAACCATAGAACAAGCTGATGCACAAACTTCAAATTATTGTTGCATTTTTTTATGATTTGTAATGGAATAAAGTTAACCATTATCTCATATTTAGCCAGTTTCATTAAAAAATGTGAGAAAATACCATTGTCCACAAAGTATCCTTGACTTATGGAAGGGTCCAGCTTAACGTCGGCGTTTTCAAGCCATAATTTGACCCTCAATTGTAGGGGTGGGGTAGATATACTGACCAGTGTAGATACACTGACTGGGGTAGATATACTGACTGGGGTAGATACACTGACTGACTGGGGTAGATACACTGACTGGGGTAGATACACTGACTGGGGTAGATACACTGACTGGGGTAGATACACTGACTGGGGTAGATACACTGACTGGGGTAGATACACTGACTGGGGTAGATATTCTGACTGGGGTAGATACTGATGGGGTAGATACACTGACTGGGGTAGATATACTGACTGGGGTAGATATTCTGACTGGGGTAGATATTCTGACTGGGGTAGATATTCTGACTGGGGTAGATACACTGACTGGGGTAGATATCTGACTGGGGTAGATACACTGACTGGGGTAGATATTCTGACTGGGGTAGATATTCTGACTGGGGTAGATATACTGACTGGGGTAGATACACTGACTGGGGTAGATATACTGACTGGGGTAGATACACTGACTGGGGGTAGATATACTGACTGGGGTAGATACACTGACTGGTGTAGATATGCTGACTGGTGTAGATACACTGACTGGGGTAGATACACTGACTGGTGTAGATATGCTGACTGGTGTAGATACACTGACTGGGGTAGATACACTGACTGGGGTAGATATACTGACTGGTGTAGATATGCTGACTGGGGTAGATATACTGACTGGTGTAGATATACTGACTGGGGTATATACACTGACTGGGGTAGATACACTGACTGGGGTAGATATACTCACTGGGGTAGATATACTGACTGGGGTAGATACACAGACTGGTGTAGATATACTGACTGACTGGGGTAGATATGCTGACTGGGGGTAGATATACTGACTGGGGTAGATATGCTGACTGGGGTAGATACACTGACTGGGGTACTGACTACTGGGGTAGATACACTGACTGGGGTAGATACACTGACTGGGGTAGATACACTGACTGGGGTACTGACTACTGGGGTAGATACACTGACTGGGGTAGTTACACTGACTGGGGTAGATATACTGACTGGGGTAGATACACTGACTGGGGTAGATACACTGACTGGGGTAGATATACTGACTGGGGTAGATATACTGACTGGGGTAGATACACTGACTGGGGTAGATACACTGACTGGGGGTAGATATACTGACTGGGGTAGATATACTGGGTAGATATACTGACTGGGGTAGATATACTGACTGGGGTAGATACACTGACTGGGGTAGATATGCTGACTGGGGTAGATATACTGACTGGGGTAGATATACTGGGTAGATACACTGACTGGGGTAGATATACTGACTGGGGTAGATACACTGACTGGGGTAGATATGCTGACTGGGGTAGATATACTGACTGGGGTAGATACACTGACTGGGGTAGATATACTGACTGACTGGGGTAGATACACTGGGGTAGATACACTGGGGTAGATATACTGACTAGGGTAGATATACTGACTGGGGTAGATACACTGACTGGGGTAGATACACTGACTGGGGTAGATACACTGACTGGGGTAGATACACTGACTGGGGTAGATACACTGACTGGGGTAGATACACTGACTGGGGTAGATACACTGACTGGGGTAGATACACTGACTGGGGTAGATACACTGACTGGGGTAGATATACTGACTGGGGTAGATACACTGACTGGGGTAGATACACTGACTGGGGTAGATACACTGACTGGGGTAGATACACTGACTGGGGTAGATATACTGACTGGGGTAGATATACTGACTGACTGGGGTAGATACACTGACTGACTGACTGGGGTAGATACACTGACTGGGGTAGATACACTGACTGGGGTAGATATACTGACTGGGGTAGATACACTGACTGGGGTAGATACACTGACTGACTGGGGTAGATACACTGACTGGGGGTAGATACACTGACTGACTGGGGTAGCTATACTGACTGGGGTAGATACACTGACTGGGGTAGATACACTGACTGGGGTAGATACACTGACTGGGGTAGATACACTGACTGGGGTAGATATACTGACTGGGGTAGATATACTGACTGGGGTAGATATTCTGACTGGGGTACTGACTACTGGGGTAGATACACTGACTGGGGTAGATATTCTGACTGGGGTACTGACTACTGGGGTAGATACACTGACTGGGGTAGATATTCTGACTGGGGTACTGACTACTGGGGTAGATATACTGACTGGGGTACTGACTACTGGGGTAGATACACTGACTGGGGTAGATATTCTGACTGGGGTAGATACACTGACTGGGGTAGATATTCTGACTGGGGTACTGACTACTGGGGTAGATACACTGACTGGGGTAGATACACTGACTGGGGTAGATATTCTGACTGGGGTAGATACACTGACTGGGGTACTGACTACTGGGGTAGATACACTGACTGGGGTAGATATACTGACTGGGGTAGATATACTGACTGGGGTAGATATACTGACTGGGGTAGATATACTGACTGGGGTAGATACACTGACTGGGGTAGATACACTTACTGGGGTAGATACACTGACTGGGTAGATACACTGACTGGGGTAGATACACTGACTGGGGTAGATACACTGACTGGGGTAGATATGCTGACCAGTGTAGATACACTGACTGGGGTACTGACTACTGGGGTAGATACACTGACTGGGGTACTGACTACTGGAGTAGATACACTGACTGGGGTAGATACACTGACTGGGGTAGATACACTGACTGGGGTACTGACTACTGGGGTAGATACACTGACTGGGGTAGATACACTGACTGGGGTAGATACACTGACAGGGGTAGATACACTGACTGGGGGTAGATACACTGACTGGGGGTAGATACACTGACTGGGGTAGATACACTGACTGGGGTAGATATACTGACTGGGGTAGATACACTGACTGGGGTAGATATACTGACTGGGGGTAGATACACTGACTGGGGTAGATACACTGACTGGGGTAGATATGCTGACCAGTGTAGATACACTGACTGGGGTACCGACTACTGGGGTAGATACACTGACTGGGGTACTGACTATTGGGGTAGATACACTGACTGGGGTACTGACTACTGGGGTAGATACACTGACTGGGGTAGATACACTGACTGGGGTACTGACTACTGGGGTAGATACACTGACTGGGGTAGATATACTGACTGGGGTAGATATACTGACTGGGGTAGATACACTGACTGGGGTAGATACACTGACTGGGGTAGATACACTGACTGGGGTAGATACACTGACTGGGGTAGATACACTGACTGGGGTAGATACACTGACTGGGGTAGATACACTGACTGGGGTAGATATACTGACTGGGGTAGATATGCTGACTGGGGTAGATATACTGACTGGGGTAGATATGCTGACTGGGGTAGATATACTGACTGGGGTAGATACACTGACTGGGGTAGATATGCTGACTGGGGTAGATATGCTGACTGGGGTAGATATACTGACTGGGGTAGATACACTGACTGGGGTAGATATACTGACTGGGGGTAGATACACTGACTGGGGTAGATATGCTGACCAGTGTAGATACACTGACTGGGGTACCGACTACTGGGGTAGATACACTGACTGGGGTACTGACTACTGGGGTAGATACACTGACTGGGGTAGATATACTGACTGGGGTAGATACACTGACTGGGGTAGATACACTGACTGGGGTAGATACACTGACTGGGGTAGATACGCTGACTGGTGTAGATATGCTGACTGGGGTAGATATGCTGACGGGGTAGATATACTGACTGGGGTAGATATACTGACTGGGGTAGATATGCTGACTGGGGTAGATATACTGACTGGGGTAGATATGCTGACCAGTGTAGATACACTGACTGGGGTAGATATGCTGACTGGGGTAGATATACTGACTGGGGGTAGATACACTGACTGGGGTAGATACACTGACTGGGGTAGATACACTGACTGGGGTAGATACACTGACTGGGGTAGATATACTGACTGGGGTAGATATGCTGACTGGGGTAGATATACTGACTGGGGTAGATACACTGACTGGGGTAGATATGCTGACTACTGGGGTAGATATACTGACTGGGGGTAGATATACTGACTGGGGTAGATATGCTGACTGGGGTAGATACACTGACTGGGGTAGATACACTGACTGGGGTAGATATACTGACTGGGGTAGATATGCTGACTGGGGTAGATACACTGACTGGGGTAGATACACTGACTGGGGTAGATACACTAACTGGGGTAGATATACTGACTGGGGTAGATACACTGACTGGGGTAGATACACTGACTGGGGTAGATACACTGACTGGGGTAGATACACTGACTGGGGTAGATATACTGACTGGGGTAGATACACTGACTGGGGTAGATATACTGACTGGGGTAGATATGCTGACTGGGGTAGATACACTGACTGGGGTAGATACACTGACTGGGGTAGATACACTGACTGGGGTAGATATACTGACTGGGTAGATATACTGACTACTGGGGTAGATATACTGACTGGGGGTAGATATACTGACTGGGGTAGATATACTGACTGGGGTAGATATACTGACTGGGGTAGATATGCTGACTGGGGTAGATATACTGACTGGGGTAGATACACTGACTGGGGTAGATACACTTACTGGGGTAGATACACTGACTGGGGTAGATACACTGACTGGGGTAGATACACTGACTGGGGTAGATACACTGACTGGGGTAGATACACTGACTGGGGTAGATATGCTGACTGGGGTAGATATACTGACTGGGGTAGATACACTGACTGGGGTAGATACACTGACTGGGGTAGATATACTGACTGGGGTAGATACACTGACTGGGGTAGATACACTGACTGGGGTAGATATACTGACTGGGGTAGATACACTGACTGGGGTAGATACACTGACTGGGGTAGATATGCTGACTGGGGTAGATACACTGACTGGGGTAGATACACTGACTGGGGTAGATATGCTGACTGGGGTAGATACACTGACTGGGGTAGATACACTGACTGGGGTAGATATACTGACTGGGGTAGATATACTGACTGGGGTAGATACACTGACTGGGGTAGATATACTGGGGTAGATACACTGACTGCTGATCCATTTTGATATTGTTGGAGATTAAGCAGCCTATAATCTTTGAGTCACAATGTAGGAAATAGTTAATGGAGAACAAGATTTCTTCTAGCGCAAAGTTATAAATTATGAACTTTCTGCTTCTAATTAGGAAGACAATAAATTTGCTATTTGCACAAAATGAGTTAATTTACTACATATGAATAAAAGGGACTTGCAAATATAAGATAAAATCTTAGTGGAATATACAGTCACTTTGGGTTCTTTACCATACTGCAGTCCGATTCATTCCAACGGGGGAAGCAGTCCAGCTGTCTTGCATAAGTTTGGGGGTTTGACCCAGCTTCCCGCCAATTCCTAAAACAGTGCTCAGAGAGTATCTGGGGCCATCCGTCTATATAACATTATGATTCTTTTTCAGGATAGTTCAAGCTCCGATAGGATCTGTTGTGTATAATGTAACACCAGCCTTAAAGCTGAAATGGTTTTCAATGTTTGACCATAACTTGTTTGTGCTACTATACATCCAAGAAACAAACAACATATTACATGTACATTGATGTGGTGTTTCTTTTATAGTATGGAAGATGGAGGAATGACACCTAGGAAAGATCTCGACAAATCTCTGACAGGAGAACAAAAGTAAGTATCTCAGGCTACTCGGGCAATCATGTAGACTGGGTACTTGAATAATCATGTAGACTGGGTACTTGAACAATAATGTAGACTGGGTACTTGAACAATCATGTAGACTGGGTACTTGAATAATCATGTAGACTGGGTACTTGAATAATCATGTAAACTGGGTACTTGAACAATCATGTAGACTGGGTACTTGAACAATCATGTAGACTGGGTACTTGAATAATCATGTAGACTGGGTACTTGAACAATCATGTAGACTGGGTACTTGAATAATCATGTAGACTGGGTACTTGAACAATCATGTAGACTGGGTACTTGAACAATCATGTAGACTGGGTACTTGAATAATCATGTAGACTGGGTACTTGAACAATCATGTAGACTGGGTACTTGAATAATCATGTAGACTGGGTACTTGAACAATCATGTAAACTGGGTACTTGAATAATCATGTAGACTGGGTACTTGAATAATCATGTAGACTGGGTACTTGAACAATCATGTAAACTGGGTACTTGAATAATCATGTAGACTGGGTACTTGAATAATCATGTAGACTGTAATAGTCGTATCCGAGTCTTGCCAACTTTCTATTAAATCAGAGCAAATATTATCATTATTAACCTTTAGCACGCTGTAGGCGAAATGAGCAGATAACAAATGTGTAATAGATTTCTCATTTTTCCTAGAAAGTAGGGCTTGTGGCATTTCATTCAAATCCTCGTGTTTCCTGTAATATTTTTCTTATTTTTCCTAGAAAGTAGAGTTTGTGACATATCATTCAAATCGTCCCATCAGATCTGCTGCTCATTTCGCTAAAGGTTAAATGTATTGCTGAAAAACAGGTATTTGTTCACTTCAGAGCCCTGCGACCTGGTGACCCGGGTTGGATATACCGAGCTAGGGTACCCCTGCCTTCAAATAAAGATTACGTGATCCGACCTAAATGGAAGACCGAGGAAGACGGTGAAGAAGAAACGAGAAGCAGAAGGGTAGGTAACTCTGTATGGTAGCTGGGCATATAATCGCAACTGTGCACAAACTTACGTTTAAATGGCATCAGTATGATGGAGGCCTTCATGGCTGAGTGGATAAAGTTGTTGGCTTCCAGTCACTTGCACCATACCACTGTAGGTTTGAATTCCACTGGGGGTGTCGAATTCTTATAAGTGAGGAAGCACAACTGGAAGGTTTCACACTGAGGTCAAGTGTGATCTTCAATGTCAAGGTCGTGCCTGCTGCTCACATATCCTGTCACACACGGGGGTCTGTTCCTTCAATGTCAAAGTCGTGCCTACTGCTCGCATATCCTGTCACACACTGAGGTCAAGTGTGATCTTCAATGTCAAGGTCGTGCCTGCTGCTCACATCCTGTCACACACGGGGGTCTGTTCCTTCAATGTCAAGGTCGTGCCTGCTGCTCGCATATCCTGTCACACAAGGGGGTCTGTTCCTTCAATGTCAAGATCGTGTCTACTGCTCACATATCCTGTCACACACGGGGGTCTGTTCCTTCAATGTCAAGGTCGTGCCTACTGCTCGCATATCCTGTCACACACGGGGGTCTGTTCCTTCAATGTCAAGGTCGTGCCTACTGCTCGCATATACTGTCACACACGGGGGTCTGTTCCTTCAATGTCAAGGTCGTGCCTGCTGCTCACATATCCTGTCACACACGGGGGTCTGTTCCTTCAATGTCAAGGTCGTGCCTACTGCTCACATATCCTGTCACACACGGGGGTCTGTTCCTTCAATGTCAAGGTCGTGCCTACTGCTCACATATCCTGTCACACACGGGGGTCTGTTCCTTCAATGTCAAGGTCGTGCCTGCTGCTCACATATCCTGTCACACACGGAGGTCTGTTCCTTCAATGTCAAGGTCGTGCCTACTGCTCTCTTATCCTGTCACACAAGGGGGTCTGTTCCTTCAATATCAAGGTCGTGCCTGCTGCTCACATATCCTGTCACACACATACATTGTTTCCTCCTTAATAAAGGACCACATATTCGCTTTCATCCTCGCCAACTAGTCATTATCCCCAGTGACCCTAATATCGGTGAATACTAATGAGCGGTGATATCAGAATAAATCCAAATGAAGCACACATGCTCATTTTGTGTTTGCTATTTACGTTACGTCGGATTTACGCAACTGTCTATAGCAAAAATAAGCTGAAATCTCATTTCTACGGGTAAATTTACCTTCATTTATTCATTAATAAAAATCTAAAATGACTAATCTCTTCAGGAGGCATTGCTGATATGGCCAACCGGTAGCGACGATAAATAAACGTAAATCATATACATACCGCTTAGATAATACATGGTGGGCAGTGCGATTACTTTCACACTGTATCAAAACAGCAAATGTAAATATTTGTTATGTAATATCAGACTGGAAAACACAGCGTATCAACTTGGGTGGTAGACAGTATTGTGGTAATGGCTGGAATACGTTTTCATTATTATTTATTTTTATTATTATTTATTAATAGGGATGGCAACGAATGGTGATTGTGATATTCGAATATTCGGATGATTTTCCGAACGAATATTCGAATATTCACAAATTTCTCCAACTTTCGATTTCCACTACAGTTAGTACCTGTAAAACACATGCTTCTCGGTTTGTGTCCCGTCAAATAGACTGCATTAATCAATTAGTGACCCCTGTAAGGTGTGAACAACATGTCATCACCCTCCTTTGTTATTTGGAGCCAAATCGCGATGACATTTCGCACCTCCAGGCACGCATTGGGTCATTCTTTGTTTTCGAAACTTAATTGATTGAAATTTAAACAAACATATATATCCTATTAAGCTACGATTTAACTGCAATTGATTAAAATTTGTTGTTGTTTTTTTTTTAATATTCGAATATGGTTTTAATATTCGAATATTCGGACGTTCGAACGAATATTCGTACATTCGTTGCCATCCCTATTTATTAAATATTATTTCATTATTGCAGCTTGGGGGAAAGAAAGAGCCTTCTAGATATGAGAAACAGGTTCGCAAATTTGCCGAGAAGAAGAAAAACTCTAAATCAATGCGAGCTGTGACAATCAGTATAGAGGGCAGAAATATGGCCTTGTGATACATGTGTAGTCTCGGATGGTGTCTATGTACAATGGCTGCTAGCTATGTGAAAACTCCTGCTTTCCTCAACATTGAAGGAAGAAAATAAAGTGACTCTTTCCAATGGGAAATATCTGCAAATGACTTCTCTGATGCCAGGGGTATATGTGAATCATTTGTGAAAGGAAGGACCATAATTATTTGCACATACTGGTAGTGGTTTAAGCCGTGAGTGGACAAGGAATGAAGAGGATGATGTAAATTGTGTATGCAACACTGCCCTTCATAACAGCAGGGGCGTAGCTTGGGCTTGATGTGTAGCCACCATTAGGATAGGGGGGTGCTGCGTTATCTCGCGCGGAAAAATTTGAATGTCTATGTGGCTGTAGCTGCATTCTCATGTATTTTATGACATGTTTTGACGAGAATTAAAGGACAAATTTGAGCAGTTCTAACAATCATAAATCAATTAAAACGTAATACAATACCAGCTTATTTCATAGTCGATGGGTTTGTATTACATCATACACCTCACCCCCCTTACCGTTCATTTGTATTGCATTTTTCGCATTTTCATATTTTTAAAGAAAATGTGTAGGCATGTGCTATGCCACTGAACAGTGAACTTCATTGTAGCTAACAGTGAAATGTGTGAACGTTGTACTTCATTGTAGCTAACAGTGAAATGTGTGAACGTTGTACTTCATTGTAGCTAACAATGAAATGTGTGAACGTTGTACTTCATTGTAGCTAACAGTGAAATGTGTGAACGTTGTACTTCATTGTAGCTAACAGTGAAATATGTGAACGTTGTATTTCATTGTATCTAACAGTGAAATGTGTGAACATTGTACTTCATTGTAGCTAACAGTGAAATGTATGAACGTTGTACTTCATTGTATCTAACAGTGAAATGTGTGAACATTGTACTTCATTGTATCTAACAGTGAAATGTGTGAACATTGTACTTCATTGTAGCTAACAGTGAAATGTGTGAACATTGTACTTCATTGTATCTAACAGTGAAATGTATGAACGTTGTACTTCATTGTAGCTAACAGTGAAATGTATGAACGTTGTACTTCATTGTAGCTAACAGTGAAATGTATGAACATTGTACTTCATTGTAGCTAACAGTGAAATGTATGAACGTTGTACTTCATTGTATCTAACAGTGAAATGTATGAACATTGTACTTCATTGTATCTAACAGTGAAATGTGTGAACGTTGTACTTCATTGTGTCTAACAGTGAAATGAGTGACTGACGTTTGGGAATGTCGGCATTAAAGGAAACAGAGTTTATATTAATAATTATAGACCAGAATCTGAAAGTTGAGTGAAACAGTTTTGTGACAAATTTCCATGCTTAATTGCAGTGGAAAGTTTACTGGAACATGTTTGACAGTTTTGTGACCATGCTTAATTACAGTGGAAATGTCAATGTAACATGCTTGATGGGGATTGACGCAGTCCTCGGATAGCGTTTTATGATGGATTTGCTTCTCGGCATAAATCAAAATTAATGAAAATAAGTTTAATAATGAGGCAAATTCAGCAGTTTCATGCAATGTTGGATTTTCATATGCTTGGTCACTCGTATGATGTGAAAGAAATAGTTATTGAACTAATGGGTCCAAATGTAACTTATGCTACTGAGTTGAGCATAGAGGATGAATTCCATTTAATTTATCCACAAACTCGAAAGTAGCTGTTGAGATGAGAAAACGACCTTGCAAATTGCCTGAATCATTTGTATTGATATGGGTTATTGCAACAGAATATTTGTTGGCGACTGATCTAGTTTGTATTACTATGTACTGACAAGAAGCTGTGAATATTATACGAAAAATTAAATATGACAACATACTGATTGTTAGTGAAAATTATATGTGTGCATAGTACATTTAGGTACAATGTGTGTGAAAGTACAAAGTAACATTTCCTAGCTGTGTTTCACCTTGTGTGAACAAGATAAAGGCCACATTATATATACAAGTTTCATCTTTTTATTTAAAGTGTAAGGGCCTAGTGGTTAAGGTCGTTGACTTCAAATCACTTACCCCTCACTGCTGCAGGTTTGAATCCCACTGCAGGGATAAGGGAGACAACTCACAATCACCCACTAGCTTGAGTCCTGCAGGGATAAGGGAGACAACTCACAATCGCACACTAGCTTTAGTCCTGCAGGGATAAGGGAGACAACTCACAATCACCCACTAGCTTGAGTCCTGCAGGGAGAAGGGAGACAACTCACAATCACCCACTAGCTTGAGTCCTGCAGGGATAAGGGAGACAACTCACAATCACCCACTAGCTTGAGTCCTGCAGGGATAAGGGAGACAACTCACAATCACCCACTAGCTTGAGTCCTGCAGGGATAAGGGAGACAACTCACAATCACCCACTAGCTTGAGTCATGCAGGGATAAGGGAGACAACTCACAATCACCCACTAGCTTGAGTCCTGCAGGGATAAGGGAGACAACTCACAATCACCCACTAGCTTGAGTCCTGCAGGGAGAAGGGAGACAACTCACAATCACCCACTAGCTTGAGTCCTGCAGGGATAAGGGAGACAACTCACAATCACCCACTAGCTTGAGTCCTGCAGGGATAAGGGAGACAACTAACTCACAATCACCCACTAGCTTGAGTCCTGCTGGGATAAGGAGACAACTAACTCACAATCACCCACTAGCTCGAGTCCGCAGGGATAAGGAGACAACTCATAATCACCCACTAGCTTGAGTCCTGCAGGGATAAGGGAGACAACTCACAATCGCCCACTAGCTTGAGTCCTGCAGGGATAAGGGAGACAACTCACAATCACCCACTAGCTTGAGTCCTGCAGGGATAAGGAGACAACTCACAATCACCCACTAGCTTGAGTCCTGCAGGGATAAGGGAGACAACTCACAATCACCCACTAGCTTGAGTCCTGCCGGAATAAGGGAGACAACTCACAATCACCCACTAGCTTGAGTCCTGCAGGGAGAAGGGAGACACATCACAATCACCCACTAGCTTGAGTCCTGCAGGGAGAAGGGAGACAACTCACAATCACCCACTAGCTTGAGTCCTGCAGGGATAAGGGAGACAACTCACAATCATCCACTAGCTTGAGATTATCTCCATTACGTATATAAATGTGTGCACTATAGGCGACTAAGACGTAAACGTATTATGTAGTAAGACCAAAATATATAATACGTGTATGAAATTATAGCAAGATAAATGGGAATGGGAGGGGGTAGAAAACGAAGAAATAACACATTCAAGTTTCATGGTGTATCACTATGCTAGCGCGTCAGTCCCTGGACTGGTAATCCAGGAAACATAGGTTCGATCACCCGTCTGACCCTAATAAAATTAAGTCTTTCAGTAGGGACTTTAAACCGAGGTCTCATGTCGGTGCTTTACACCGTGCACGTAAAAGAACCAGAGGAGACTCTGGAATATGTTGAACAGACTAGAACCAGAGGAGACTCTGGAATAGGTTGAACAGACTAATTCTTTTAAATGTTTGATGATTCGTTGTTTGATAGTATTTTTTTGTCCGTCATTGGAATTTGGTTATCTTTGTACAACTACGTTCATTGGGATTTGTTTCCTACGGAGTTGTACCGCCCAGGGATCATTCTAGAGGGCGATGTGGGCCAAATTGTCACCCTAGGGACCCTGATTTCGCCCTCTGGGGGCCCCACTTCTCCCTAAAAAAAAAAATATATATATATTTTTTGGTTTTTACGATTTTCAAACAAAATTGTGTCTAGTAAGATATACTGGCCCATTATAAAGCACTCCTTCTATTCAAATGTTGTATTTAATGGTTGTACTGTGCATTTTAACCCTATTTTGCAGAAGTATATTAAAAAACACCATTTAAAGAAGCGATCACACGCTTTCTCACTTCTCCCAAAAATTCTGACCTAGAATGAACCCTGGTACCGCCTATAGATAACATGTACGAGACTAGTCGAAATAGTTAGACTTGAAAAATGGGACATTTTACTATCAAGGCATTTTTCAGAAAAACAGAATGTAGAGATATGTATACATTATTTCAGTCCATGTATGGTTGTATCCCCGAGTTGTGCAAATAACTATATCTATTTTCCTTAGAGATAGATAGGATAGAGATAGATAGATAGATTTCTTTATTTATAGAGGGTGACCTAATTAGTTTTGAACTAATCCTCCTTAGGGCCCTCTTCAATTTGTTAACACTATAGAATAAATGTACATACACAATAATTATAACATAGTTATGCCGTACAATATACATGCATATTGTTGTACAATGTAACTTAAACAACAGCCTAAGTAAATCAGGTACTTTGATAGAAATACAAAACGACATAAGCATATTGATTTACAATCATTATATATATATAACTGTCTAGTGTCTACCAATTAAAACGTTGGATCCATACTTTACATTTTGTCTTGAATATATTTAAAGATCTGGATGTCTTAATTTCAAATGGTAGACAATTCCATATCGTTGGACCAGAGTATTCTAATGATTTCTTATACATTTCACATCTAGGTCTTGGAATATAGAGATCCATATTTGAAACATTTCTCAATGTCATATCTGAAGTAACTGAATTGCAATGTCTTAATTGAAAATGTTCATTCAAATAAGTCGGTACGGTACAAGATTGTTCATAATTTTGTACATTGTTACTGCTTTTTGAAAAATAATCCGTTGGTCAAAAGTCATTATATTAATTTCAGACATTGATTCATGCAAAGAAATATAATCTTGGCCCAGAATGAATTTACAAGCTCGTCTCTGCAATCTTAATAATGTGTTGATATTTTGTTGTGTGGTGTTTCCCCATATGATACAACAATAATCAAAATGTGGTTGGATATATGTCTTGTAATAAAGTATTCTGTAGTTCAGATTCACAATATACCGTATTTTACCTAATAGCCAAATGTTAGTAGAAATCTTTTTCACAATATATTTGATATGTGAGTCCCATTTTAATGAATCCTGAATGTGTACTCCAAGCAACTTCTCTGATTTGCTGGTTTTCAATAATATATTTTCATATTTAAGAGAGAGTGTAGGGTTAGGGAAAGCACATTTTCGCTGGGCTGTCATCATAAATAGAACGTTCGTTTTGTCTGTATTAATCTTCATTCCATTTTGGAAACACCAGTATTTCAAGTCTTCCAAAGCTTGTTGTAATCTTGTTTCTAACACTTCTTTCTTATTATGGATATCATATAATGTAGTATCATCTACATATAAATCGCTGCCGGTGATTTTATTTGAAAACATTAGTGGTAAGTCATTGATAAAAAGTAAGAATAAAAGAGGTCCTAATATTGAGCCCTGCGGGACTCCACAAATAACAGTTCTATTTTCAGATAAAACGTCATTTATAGAAACAGTTTGCTTTCTATCACAAAGATATGATTGAAAAAGCTTCAAAGTATTGTTGCTACATTTGTATAATGATAATTTCTTTAACAAAACAGTATGATTGACAAGATCAAAAGCTTTTCGAAAATCGACCATTACAATTCCAATCAAGTTTCCCTCATTCATTGCTCGAATCCATTTATCTATCATATAAAGTAAAGCTGATTCAGTTGAGTGGCCAGTTCTGAAACCACTTTGTGTTTTGTGAAGTAAATTGAAGTGATCAAAAAAAAGTCTGCAGCGATTTATGCACGTGTCTTTCAAAAAGTTTCGACAAAGATGGTAAAATTGAAATAGGTCTATAGTTATTGACGTCATTGGTTTTTCCACTTTTGAATAATGGTTTGACTTTTGCAAATTTCCAAGCTTCAGGGAAAGTTGATGTTTGCAAACTCTTATTTATTTTAACAGTTAAATGTTGTACAATGATATCAGCTGAAAGTTTTAACAGCTTTGGTCCAATATTATCGATTCCAGTAGCTTTAGAAACATTAAGTTCGAGTAATTGTTTTCTGATATTACTCTGTGTAACTTCTGGTATTTCAAACACTACATCAACAGGTACATGTTCATTAATACAATCTTTTATATAGTCAAAGTTTAAGTGATCAGGGACTGGATCTTTGATATTAGATGCAACATTGACAAAGAATTCATTACATATATTTGCCATTTCAACATTTTGAGAGTAATCAGATCCTTGATGGTATATTGAGTTAATATTGTTTACAGATTGTGTTGATTTTCCTGAACCAAACTCTTTAAAAATCTTCCAGACAGTACGTGGGTTATCTTTACCAGACTCTATTTTTCTTTCACATGACTCTTTCCTTGCTGTATTAATCATTGCCGACACTTTGTTTCTAAGTAGTTTATATTGATTAACACTTTGCTCTGATTTATCTTGCTTCATTTTATCGCGTTCTGTCATAGTATCTAAGATTTCTGTTGTTATCCAGTCTGGTTGATATTTCCGTTTCACTCGCTGAGTTTTTATTGGAATATGCTTATGTACAATTTCTAAAAATAGTTTACACCACATATTTAATATTTCATTTGGATCATCATATATATAAACAAAGGTCCAGTCTGCAATACGTAACTCTTCGCAAAAGGACTCCTCATTGAAGTTTTTAAATGATCTATATGATATTGTTTCATGCATACTTTTATTATTTGAAAAGTTGACTTTACGATTACAGAATACTGGGTAATGATCACTGATAGAAAGCTTTGGTACATACATATTGGCAATGTTTTCTTCCATGTTAGTATATATGTGATCAATCAAAGATGCAGATGATCTTAGATGTCGTACTCCTCGCGGGAATTTAGTCATATTCCTCCTATAATATCAAGTCCAGTAATTGATATTGCCTTTCCATATTAACAGGTAGTGACTATTTCACATTGTGCTTTGAAATATCCACAGACGGATCTGTAGTTCAGTGGTAACACGCTGGACTAGGAATCGCAGGTTCGATCCCCTGTGCACGTAAAAGAACCAGAGGAGACTCTGGAATGGGTCTCTGTCTGTATCATTGCACTATCCTCCAAATATCTAAAATGACTAATCTCTTCAGGGGCAACCTGTAGCCACGATAAATAAACGTAAAACACACACACTGAAATATCCACATACAGGTTTGTCGAAAAGTTTTATTTCTGTCCGATTAACGCAGTGGTTAGCGCGCTCGTTTCTCACCAATGCAAGCCCGGGTTCGATCCTCGGACCGGGAAGTAGGCCTATGTGAGATGGTATGGTGGTCGCCAGATCGGACAGGTGGGTTTTCGCCGGATACTCCGGTTTCCTCCCACATGAATGACCACATTTATGCTTTCATCCGCGCCAACGAGAGTGATTAATATAAGTTGTTAAAACTTGCTTCGCAATCGTTGTAAAATAAATAAAGTTTAAACTTAAAACTTGTATTTCTGTATCATGCTTGGATGTGATAAGGGAAGTAAAATTGCAGTATAAATTATTCTCGTGAATTCATGGATAACGTCCCCTTTAAATCGCCATCTATATCATCAAGCAGCTTATTGTTATAATTAATGCTTTTCGTCGACATTGATGCGAAAGAGACAGCAAGAAGATGAGGGGATTTTCTAAACTTTTGGAAGGAATCGTTAAATACTCCGTGTTTGACAAGCAACACACAATGTTTCATCTGAAGATACTGGGCAAGTACCCAGATGTAAGTCAATGTTGCAATATTGCCAATAACGAATTCGTATGTAAATCAGGATCGCCAGTCGGTGACCTTTCTGCATTGGTCTATTGACTATTGTATGGTTTTATTACTCTGGCTCTGTGTAAGGGTGAAGGTCGCCCCATATTTTTAGTTGAATTATTTAAATGTTGAGCAAAATAGAGAGAAAGGACGATCAAATGTGTTGCTCTGAGTAATTAATTTGTGCTTTCAGATTGGAGAAAGTGTTATCCCCAGTGACCCTAAGATCGGTGAATACTAATTAGCTGTGATATCAGAATAAATGCAATGAACCACGCATGCATGAACATTATTTGCCTATTTTTGAAACACAAATTCACATGTTATTGCGTACCACTTGTAACAACGGTATTTGGTATACACGGGACATATCATTTCAAATTCTGCTGGGAGCAGAGTACGTAGATATTTGAGCCGCAACACATCAAAACCAACATAAAGCTGATAACAACACCTATTAAGTCAATAACTACTACTGCTAGAAAGATAACCTTTGTACCAAACTGTAGCTTATATTATCAAATACCAGTATGTTTCAAATCACAGAACTATCAGATTAAGTTTGATTTGCATAAATTGTTCCGGGTATGTGCATAAATTCGAAGTTCTCTGCTTAAGTTTACGTTAGAGAAAGTTCATTGTGATGCAAATGAAAGTGAATTCTCTCCATTTCACAAAAATGTCCATCCTACTTTACAAAATCGACTTTCGGGTTATGCAGTTACAACCATGTTAATATTACCTAATTAACATAATTTATGCATAATTATGCTAATTATGTAAACATTAAATTCTCATAACTTCTTGACCCTATATTTGATTTTGTAACGATTGATATAATATAAACCCAGAGAGAAAATCCTTCAGCTTTCATTTAGATATACAATTAAATTCTCTTTCCTTTAGATATACAATTTAATTCTCTTTCATTTAGATATACAATTTAATTCTCTTTCATTTAGATATACAATACCCAAAAACAATTAATTCTCTTGTCATTTAGATATACAATTAAATTCTCTTTCCTTTAGATATACAATTTAACCCAAAACAAAAATTCTCTTTCCTTTAGATATACAATTTAATTCTCTTTCATTTAGATATACAATTAAATTCTCTTTCCTTTAGATATACAATTAAATTCTCTTTCATTTAGATATACAATTAAATTCCCTTTCATTAAAACAAATAAGTTCGAAATTTTGCACTTGTAATTTATGCAAATTAGCATGATCAGACGGTGCTGTCATTTGAAACTTAGTGATATTTCATAATAGTAGCTACAGTATGGTACCAAGTTTATCTTTATATTATGTGCAGTTCTTTGAGTTATGTGTCTATATCAGCAATAATTTATACAAATTTATTTTAGCTCGATTGCGAAACAAGTTCTTACAACTTATATTAATCACTCTTGAGACCTCATTCCTGATGGAATCCATCGCCACGAGGGAGAGAGAAGAGGCAGTGTGGAATTTAAATGCCTTGCCTAAGGGCACAATCATAACCGCTCCAGCGGGGCTCGAACTCCGGACCTTATATCAGCAATATGTTGGTTTTGTTGTGTGGTGGCTCATTTGTTTGTTTCAATGTATGACAGGGTTCATTCTAGGTCAGAATTTTTGGGAGAACTTCGAAGTGAGGAAGCGTGCGGTCGCTCCCTTAAATGGTGTTCTTTAATATACTTCTGCAAAATATGGTTAAAATGCACAGTACAACCATTAAATACAACATTTGAATAGAAGGAGTGCTTTATAACTTAAACTAGACAAAATTTTGTTTGAAAATCGTAAAAACCAAAAAATATATTTATTTTTTAGGGAGAAGTCAGGGTCCCTAGGGCGACAATTTCGCCCACATCGCCCTCTAGAATGATCCCTGTATGATCTAAATATATTTCATATTATATATTAATAATTACTGTCCAGCTGGAGACTTATTTATCTTCAACACAAGGCCATCCTTATAAAATTGTTTGTTTGGCAAAATGCGACACAGGAAGTTTGCAGTTTGTAGGCCGGAAAAAAAAATCTTTGAATTTTTTTGTTGGGGGGGGGGGGTGTTACCAGTATATATATTACCAGGAAAGAAAATAAACAGATCTGGACCTTCAGATTGTCACGGAAAATAAAAAATTGAAATAGGCCAAGAAAGCAATTATAAGTTGTGGGGCACTTCTGTATGGTATATAATCTAGACCAGCAGTCACATATCTCACCACACCATCATATATATGTTTGTAGTCAATGTGACATTTCCTCTGTATAGCCATTTTAGACTCAATTTGGCATCATTTAGAAATATACATCTCTGAAATTACATTAAATATAAATGTCTAAAGCGTATATTGAAGTGCGCCAGAGTGCACCGTCGATGTTCTAATTTTCCTGGGGGAGCACTCCGAGCATGCCAGACCAATCCAGCACTTTATTAATTGTGCCTACGAATTAATAATGGCTAGATACACCCCTGTCGGCTAGATACACACCTGGCTGTCTACGATGTTCTGATCTTCTCATGCATTGCTTATTGTTGCCATGGCTACACATTACAGCTTGTTATTTCTGTTTTTTTGTTGACTGCCGGTCGAGTGGTTATGGGCGCTGACTTGTTTATCACTGTAACCTCTCATCCTTGATGGTCATGGGTTCGAGCCCCACTCAGAATATGAAATAATTGGCAGTTTCTTACGGAGGTTGATGCACCAAGTATACTGGTTAACCGCTGGAGCATGCCCAGGAAAGGTGTTGTTAGGTAAGCTGCCCGTCGTTCAAATGGGCAACCGATAGCAATGTTAAATAAACTTAATTACCATTCATTATCCTCCCATTGGCATACACTAGACTTATTTTACCTTAATGTCCAGCTCAGTTGACTGCTGTAAACAAACGCCAAACCGGTGGATGCGCAGCTACATGTTCACCTTTCCCTACCGATGCCAAGTGTGAGTCCCAATTATTTCCCACATTGATGTTTTGTATTTATTTGGGGGGGGGGGTCATTCATTGCAAGCATAACCGGGGGGGGGTCATTCATTGCAAGCATAACCTGGGGGGGTCATTCATTGCAAGCATAACCTGGTGGGGGTCATTCATTGCAAGCATAACTGGGGGGGGGGGGTCATTCATTGCAAGCATAACCTATCTTAATTCGAGAACCATATATCTTACAATTAAAATTTAACGAGCAATTTAAGCCGTGAACAGACAAAGAACAACAGCTTACATTACTTATACCGGATTACACCAACTTGCTAAATACTCCATGTAGGAGAGGAATTTATATAAGATTGTATTTATCTTGTTTTCCAATCCTTTGTTATCTTCATGCAATCTGTGCGTTTACAATTTCCATGCATATATGCTCTTTGTACAAAAAAAGAACAATAAATAAAGTTTATACTAAATAAACTTAAATTAAAAAAGAAATTCTGCTTTCAGCCTCTGTCCATGATGTTTTCATGCATGGATTGTCGTGTTGTGCCATCTAAATACACCAATAGTGAACTTGGTGACAACTACATTGTAAAAAATGCGGGTAACTTCATCCCGTATCCTGACGATCTGAGACAAATCGCTAACACCACATCAGCAGCAGGAGCACTCGAGTTGACGTGTGTGCGCAATAAAGTGAGGCACGTAGTTGTGGCAGGACATTCGGATTGTAAGGTAGGAATGGTCTCATGTCAGTCCACATTGTTATGTTGTGAATGTCCATATTTCAGGCTATGGGCTGGTTATGTTATGAATGTACATATTTCTGGTTATGTTGTCAATGTACATATTTCTGGTTATGTTGTCAATGTACATATTTCTGGTTATGTTGTCAATGTACATATTTCTGGTTATGTTGTGAATGTACATATTTCAGGCTATGGGCTGGTTATGTTGTCAATGTACATATTTCAGGCTATGGGCTGGTTATGTTATGAATGTACATATTTCTGGTTATGTTGTCAATGTACATATTTCTGGTTATGTTGTCAATGTACATATTTCAGGCTATGGGCTGGTTATGTTGTCAATGTACATATTTCAGGCTATGGGCTTGTTATGTTATGAATGTACATATTTCTGGTTATGTTGTCAATGTACATATTTCAGGCTATGGGCTGGTTATGTTGTCAATGTACATATTTCAGGCTATGGGCTTGTTATGTTGTGAATGTACATATTTCAGGCTATGGGCTGGTTATGTTGTCAATGTACATATTTCAGGCTATGGGCTGGTTATGTTGTCAATGTACATATTTCAGGCTATGGGCTGGTTATGTTGTGAATGTACATATTTCAGGCTATGGGCTGGTTATGTTGTCAATGTACATATTTCAGGCTATGGGCTGGTTATGTTGTGAATGTACATATTTCAGGCTATGGGCTGGTTATGTTGTCAATGTACATATTTCAGGCTATGGGCTTGTTATGTTGTCAATGTAGATATTTCAGGCTATGGGCTTGTTATGTTGTCAATGTACATATTTCAGGCTATGGGCTTGTTATGTTGTCAATGTACATATTTCAGGCTATGGGCTTGTTATATGAGCTGCGTAATGAATTGGAAACAGACACCGGATCGCCCCTGGAATTGTGGATTAAAAAACACGGAAAAAGAACCATAGGGAAGTTCCGTTATCTAAAAGAAGAGAATAATTTTATTGGGCCGGTCCCTTTTATAGAGGAGAGCGAAGAAAAAAAGTATGAAGTTTACATAGATCCCGACCGTAACTTCAGCATTGAAGACAAGCTGTCACAGGTAACAATAATTTACTTTTGTTTTTATGAATTTCGATGAAATATAGAAATTTATCTGTGAAACAACCAGTGGAATAACACATTTTATTTCTCACCGCTTTGCACTAGTGGTACCTAGCCGCTGCATATTAATATTGTCAAAGCGAACGTTTCCGGACTCAAGCTGCCATTGATTTTATTTATCATGTCTTTTATAACTTCATTACGTCTAAACGTGACATTCTAGCTTCGTTGTCTAACATAAATACACTTTTCAGCCTAAAGTAAAAAAGATTGTTTGTGTGTTTAAGTGAATGATCTTAATAATATGTCACTCATGAACATAGATAGTTATTAATATCACTCATGGCTAGCTGTACTCGTGGCTAGCTGTACTTGAGGCTAGCTGTACTCGTGGCTAGCTGTACTCAAGGCTAGCTGTACTCATGGCTAGCTGTACTCGAGGCTAGCTGTACTCGTGGCTAGCTGTACTTGTGGTTAGCTGTACTCATAGCTAACTGTACTCGTGGCTAGTTGTGCTTGTGGCTTGCTGTACGCGTGGCTAGCTGTACTCGTGGCTAGCTGTACGTGTGGCTAGCTGTACTCATGGCTAGCTGTATGCATGGCTAGCTGTACTCGTGGTGGCTAGCACCACTCGTGATAATAATGCTTTCAATGTTCATTCTGTGAAATATAATTCCACCATTCACTGAAACAAACAAATAGCCTCTTAGTCTGTAATTATCCCGGGAGAACGATATAGGAATGGTCGACGTCTGTCCGTCACAAATATCCCGGGAGAACGATATAGGAATGGTCGATGTCTGTCCGTCACAAATATCCCGGGAGAACGATATAGGAATGGTCGACGTCTGTCCGTCACAAATATCCCGGGAGAACGATATAGGAATGGTCGACGTCTGTCCGTCACAATTATCCCGGGAGAACGATATAGGAATGGTCGACGTCTGTCCGTCACAAATATCCCGGGAGAACGATATAGGAATGGTCGACGTCTGTCCGTCACAATTATCCCGGGAGAACGATATAGGAATGGTCGACGTCTGTCCGTCACAAATATCCCGGGAGACGATATAGAAATGGTCGACGTCTGTCCGTCACAATTATCCCGGGAGAACGATATAGGAATGGTCGACGTCTGTCCGTCACAAATATCCCGGGAGAACGATATAGGAATGGTCGACGTCTGTCCGTCACAATTATCCCGGGTGAACGATATAGGAATGGTCGACGTCTGTCCGTCACAATTATCCCGGGAGAACGATATAGGAATGGTCGACGTCTGTCCGTCACAAATATCCCGGGAGAACGATATAGGAATGGTCGACGTCTGTCCGTCACAAATATCCCGGGAGAACGATATAGGAATGGTCGACGTCTGTCCGTCACAAATACGTGTCCACTCCATAACTCTTGGACCGCTGGACGGATTTCTATCTTACCCCACATTGGGCCTATAGCCACCATTTTTGGTCACGATACTTGGGTAGGTCGGGGATTACATAATTGTTAAAATCATATCCCTACATAATCCAGGATGGCCGTTGTCTAAAAATGATGACCTAGGATGAGTTAGGATGAGTTAGGATGAGCTAACATGAGCTAGGATGAGTTAGGATGAGTTAGGATGAGCTAGGATGAGTTAGGATGAGCTAGGATGAGTTAGGATGAGCTAGGATGAGTTAGGATGAGCTAGGATGAGTTAGGATGAGTTAGGATGAGTTAGGATGAGCTAGGATGAGTTAGGATGAGCTAGGATGAGCTAACATGAGCTAGGATTAGTTAGGATGAGCTAGGATGAGCTAGGATGAGCTAGGATGAGTTAGGATGAGTTAGGATGAGTTAGGATGAGCTAACATGAGCTAGGATGAGTTAGGATGAGCTAGGATGAGTTAGGATGAGCTAGGATGAGTTAGGATGAGCTAGGATGAGTTAGGATGAGTTAGGATGAGCTAGGATGAGTTAGGATGAGCTAGGATGAGTTAGGATGAGCTAACATGAGCTAGGATGAGTTAGGATGAGCTAGGATGAGTTAGGATGAGCTAGGATGAGTTAGGATGACCTAGGATGAGCTATGATGTGGTTTCTTCTCTCGTCTTCATGATGATTGATTCCATCGGTGGAATTAGGTCGTGAGCAATTGATCTAACGTTGAAATCACTTGTTTCACAAGCAAGCTAACTTAAGTTTGTATGAACTCAAACTGTATTTGTATATATTTTGACTTAATCACTGGCCCCTCACCGCTGTAAGTTCGAATCCCACTTGGGGTGCCGAATTCTTTCAGGCGAGGAAGTTATCCAGCTGGCTTGTGGTAGGTTGGTGGTACTACCTGTGTGTCCACCTCCTGCTCGGAGGGGCATTCGGTGTCTTCCCCCACCAATAATAGCTGGAGAGGCGCCATATGACCAAAACTGTGTTAACCCCCCAAAAAAGCACATTGTTTTATATTTTGTAGGTTAATTGTATACAGCAGCTAGAGAACATTGCCGCCTACCCATTCCTTAAAGATCGACTGAGTGCGAATGATCTCTTTTTACATGCTCTATGGTACGACGTACACAGCGGTAATGTACTCCTGTTGAGCAAACAACGCCAGAAGTTTGTGGAAGTCAACGAGCGCAGTTATTTCTCATTAATACAGGAAGTTCAAAATCTGGAAAACTGATTCGCTTTGTTATAAGAGCGTATTCACCATATGTAGTGTGATTGTACTGAGAAACCGCTAGAATGGTCGTCTAACTGTAACAGTTTGTAATGTGATGCACTATAGTGTGATTATACTGAGAAACCGCTAGAATGGTCGTCTAACAATAACAGTTTGTAATGTGATGCACTATAGTGTGATTATACTGAGAAACTGCTAGAATGGTCGTCTAACAATAACAGTTTGTAATGTGATGCACTATAGTGTGATTATACTGAGAAACTGCTAGAATGGTCGTCTAACAATAACAGTTTGTAATGTGATGCACTATAGTGTGATTGTACTGAGAAACCGCTAGAATGGTCGTCTAACAATAACAGTTTGTAATGTGATGCACTATAGTGTGATTATACTGAGAAACCGCTAGAATGGTCGTCTAACAATAACAGTTTGTAATGTGATGCACTATAGTGTGATTGTACTGAGAAACCGCTAGAATGGTCGTCTAACTGTAACAGTTTGTAATGTGATGCACTATAGTGTGATTGTACTGAGAAACCGCTAGAATGGTCGTCTAACAATAACAGTTTGTAATGTGATGCACTATAGTGTGATTATACTGAGAAACCGCTAGAATGGTCGTCTAACAATAACAGTTTGTAATGTGATGCACTATAGTGTGTATATTGTGAAACCGCTAGAATGGTCGTCTAACAATAACAGTTTGTAATGTGATGCACTATAGAGTGTATACTGTGAAACCGCTAGAATGGTTGTCTAGCTGTAACAGTTTGTAATGTGATGCACTATAGAGGTTGTACTGTGGAACCGCTTGAATGGTCGTCTAACCGTAACAGTCTGTAATGTGATGCACTATAGAGTGTATACTGTGGAACCGCTGGAATGGTCGTCTAACCGTAACAGTCTGTAATGTGATGCATTATAGAGTGTATACTGTGAAACCGCTGGAATGGTCATCTAACCGTAGCAGTCTGTAATGTGATGCACTATAGAGGTTGTACTGTGGAACCGCTGGAATGGTCATCTAACCGTAACAGTCTGTAATGTGATGCACTATAGAGGTTGTACTGTGGAACCGCTGGAATGGTCATCTAACCGTAACAGTCTGTACTGTGGAACCGCTGGAATGGTCGTCTAACCGTAACAGTCTGTAATGTGATGCACTATAGAGTGTATATTGTGGAACCGCTGGAATGGTCGTCTAACCGTAACAGTCTGTAATGTGATGCACTATAGAGGTTGTACTGTGGAACCGCTTGAATGGTCGTCTAACCGTAACAGTCTGTAATGTGATGCACTATAGACATTGTACTGTGGAACTATGATGACATCTAGCTTGGTGTTCATTCATGTCACGGTCATTTTCTAACGTGAGAAAATTGCTCTTTGCTAAATTAATAAATTATCTTTGTTTGCAAGAAGGTTATGAAAGTACGGATAGCATATATTGGTAGGTGCAGCATGTTATGAAAGTACGGATAGCATATATTGGTAGGTGCAGCAGGTTATGAACGTATGGGTAGCATATATTGGTAGGTGCAGCAGGTTATGAACATAAGTGTAGCATATATTGGTAGGTGCAGCAGGTTATGAACATAAGTGTAGCATATATTGGTAGGTGCAGCAGGTTATGAACGTATGGGTAGCATATATTGGTAGGTGCAGCAGGTTATGAACGTAAGTGTAGCATATATTGGTAGGTGCAGCAGGTTATGAACGTAAGTGTAGCATATATTGGTAGGTGCAGCAGGTTATGAACATAAGTGTAGCATATATTGGTAGGTGCAGCAGGTTATGAACGTATGGGTAGCATATATTGGTAGGTGCAGCAGGTTATGAATGTAAGTGTAGCATATATTGGTAGGTGCAGCAGGTTATGAACATAAGTGTAGCATATATTGGTAGGTGCAGCAGGTTATGAACTTAAGTGTAGCATATATTGGTAGGTGCAGCAGGTTATGAATGTACGGATAGCATATATTGGTAGGTGCAGCAGGTTATGAACGTAAGAAATAATTTGGACAAAAACCACTAATTTAATTTCTGAACGAAATTATTGAATATTCGAATACCTTCTTAATCAAATATTCGAATATCTAAATCGCATTCCATTATCACTAATTTATTGCATGCATAATATTGGATAGCCCGTCTCATAGTTAGCATGATCTGATGTCCTAAGGGCAATTTATCATGGACGGTTTTCGGTCACTAAGATTAGTCGACAAATAAATATGCATAGGCACAAATGTGAGATATAACAGTAAATCTGTACCATAAATCTCGTTATTCGTAATACACAGGTTGTATTACACATGTATGTCGACCATGTTTACATTATTTTGTTAAGTCAACAAACCGCGTATACGACGCTTGTTTATTAGTTGAAACACTCAGTTTTTGAGGGAAATATTTGGAAAACAATTTACCATGTAATAGGAAATTTATTATACATTCTTTATAAATATGCGTTTTCACTGATGTGGTGTCGCTTTAAGGTGTTTTTAAGGTACATGTGACTGAGATTAATGAAAACATCAACATTTACATATTTTCGAAATGTAATGTGATTATTTATCCGTTTTTGCTCATTTTCTTGCTTGGAGATTCTGCCGTGTATCACATGAGCCAAGCAGCTGCTACTGACAGCGATTACGTCATTCACAAACACATTAGAAAACAAGGCGATTGACGGTAAGTTTATGGTTGCATATGCAGTCAAACCTGTCTTAAGCAGCCAGTCAAGGGAGTCAGAGAAAGTGGCTGCTTAGCACAGGTGGCTGTTTAATAGAGGTCAAATATATAATAAAACAACCGATTGGGAATCTGGAACCTGGCTGCTTAATACAGGTTAGCTGCTTAATGGAGGTGACCACTAACACAGGTTTGACTGTGTAACACATTTATAGTACAATATTATACTACATATACTAGCATGCAAGCACAGGAACAGTCAGACGGATCTGTAGCCCAGTGGTAACAAGCTGCACTGGTAATCCACTATGGATAAAATTAACTTTCAGATGTGACTTTAAACCGAGGTCTTGTGTCGGTGCTGTACACCATGCATGTAAAAGAACCAGAGGAGACTCTGGAATGGGTCTCCGTCTGTATCGTTGCACTATCCTCCAAAATCTAAAATGACTAATATCTTAGTAAAACACAATTTCAGTTCATTTTCCGCTACCACTCAAGGGGTTTCACCTGGGGATCCATTTTCTCGAGCAGATGGCTCTTTAACTCATCAGACTGTTCCTTTTCGTTTGTCTCAAACACTAGAAAGTTCAATTTCACCACTAGTGTCACGTGAAGACAGTTTCAATGGTACGTCCTCCACGTAGGCTTCCAGTGTTTCCTCGGCGATCTGACATTGTTCATTGGTGAGAAACGAGAGACGTTTGTAGTGCGGATCTAGTAGATACGCTATCATAGGTGATGACTTGGCGGTATCAAGCGACGACGGCTGAAATTGTCGCACAAGTTCACCACTGATGACCTCCTTCACTTTCACTATCAGCACTATCAATACCCAGGCAGTCATTCAGATGCCCATGCACTATTGGAAATATTTCCGAACAACACACATCCATTTCGGAGCATATGTATGTGGTGACGTCTGTCAGCACACGAAGAACGTCCGATAAATCATCTCCCATTCATGATCCTTTAACAACAAAACACTGTCGGATTTCTTAGTGATTCTGGTATCCAACATTATAATAATACTGTAATAGTATTCGGACGTTCGAGCGAATATTCGTTGCCATCCCTAATATTTAGCGATATTATCTTGTAGAGAAGAGTTGTCGTTCTTCAAATCTACACCCTCATACAAGTGGGTGTAAGTAGATGGCGCTACGATCGGAAATCCAGTTTCCCCAGGCTGTCATTTTGCCAGAAGTTAAAAATCGACAGACTGGAATCCAGGCTAGCCTAACGCATGTGATTAAAAAAACTACATGATAAAATAACTAGGGGTCGTTCTGGAACTGTATTCAAATGTAACGGTCTGTTTCTCAGTGTAGTTATCATGGTAGGGACATATGAATTCAGCATTTTCACTGAACTCACTAACTTCCTGGCAGATATTTGTCATGACAGTAGGTGAGTACATCCTGTACTTATGGTCTGGCCCTCACATATTCTAACACGACCCAGTTAATAACATACATACTTGTAGAGTAAATTCTATCTTGGGTTATTCTGCGATATACCTACCTTGAACTATGCTACGCCCGCACCGTGTTTTGGCTATTCCATTTATACAATGCGTGTAAAGTTTTATGAATTAAAGTCGCGTGATGTTTGTAAAAAATACCGTGGGAATTCACGGAAGTGAGCTATTTTTAGAATCAGATAATCTCTTGTTTTTCTGTTAAGTAACGTTTCAGTTACTATTCTGTACAGTTTTATTTGACAAAATAAATAAAATTAATGATCAGTTACAACTTTTGTTCATTTATGCACTAGATTGATATTTTCCATACAAAATAACGACATCACCCCTTACGCGGGTGGAAATTTCGAAAGCCAAATGCAGCAGCGTTTGAAGAAAATACTCCTTTAAAATTATTAGAAGTAAGTCGTGTTAGAATCGAAATAATAAGTATCAACCGTGGTATATCGCAGAATAACCCTCGTTTGTCGTTCTTATGCGTAGAAATATATCACTCAGGCATTCGGCCTTCGTGATATATTTCTACGCATAAGAACTTCAAATTCGGGTTATTCTGCGATATACCACGGTTGATACTTATTATTTCTTAAATGTCCAAAGAAGGTAATGAGGATATTAATATTCTTGACAAGTTCTCTTAATTTCAGTAAAAACATCAGGTATGACATTTTTTGAGACACCCTGTACCATACTGAAATATCATTGTCATGTGACTTTCTGAAGCAGCCTAGATAAAACTGAAATATGTTAGAAAAAAATCCTAATCTTCATACACTTTGTTTAAAAAATTCAGTTGCTATGCAACTGATTAAAAATAATAGCAACACATAGTCTTTTTTTATACTAGTTTATAAAAAGGATTATTCACTTATTTTACGATGCATATTGGAAAACTACTTCAGCGGAGTGAATGTGCTATCTTAAATAAATAATGCATGCCATCATTGTACTTCCGGTCCAATTTAAATGCGCGAGACGAAACGAATCGAAAACATGTTAACAGACGATAAATATGTAGACATTATGGAGGGAGCCGTATCCACATAAAACCAAGATGGCATACAGTAGGAGCAGTATGTAATCCACGGATCGATCCCCCATCTGACCCTAATAAAACAGTCTTTCAGACTTTAAACAAAGGTCTCGTGTCGGTGCTTTACACCGTGCACGTAAAAGAACCAGAGGATACTCTGGAATGAGTATGTCTGTATCATTGCACTATCTTCTAAAATCTAAAATGACTCATCTCTTCAGGAGTCGTCGCTCATATGGGCAACCGGTAGCAACGATCAATAAACGTAACACACGTAGGAGTAGAATGTCATTATTGCCATAAAAACGGATAATTTTATTTCTGTTTGTAGAAAGCGGCCTCGTCCACAAAAGTCAACGTAGTCGGGTTAAGCCAACATGTACATGGAATACAACACAGGCGATTGTGGTCTGGATAAATGGTTTCATGCTTAAAAACATTATGATACGCTATAGGCCATTCGTGTGGGAGAAAACCGACCAGCTCGCATACACATGTATGGCATTGATAGTGACCGGATGTCAGTTCTAAACTTTCTTGGATATGATCTAAAAATTGTGTGTATATTGTCAAGCCTATAGTGTATCATAATGTTCTTAAAACAAAAATGTATCTTGATTTTGAACCAATAACCATTTGTCCAGACCCCACGCGTCTGTGCTCAAAGCCCAAACATATAGCGTGCAGAAACAGATGAGCTGGTTCGTTAATGCCTTGCCCTCAGACTTGTGTACTTTTAATCTGACTTAGATCTGCGAATTATTCCAGGTAATCCATAGAATTTTGACAACTGATACGGAGTTCGAACTGACCATCTTAATTGGATGTCGCCTACATTTTGTGTGTATAGTGTCAAGCCGCAGGTGTATCGTAATACCCTTGACCTACCATTATGAACTATTTTGGAGCCAGAACCGCCCACCTGATGCTGGGGATCATTTGTCCATACCGTAAACGTATTTGTCTACGGCTGGTTATACTCGCATGTCACAAAGCGACGTATGTGTGCGTGCGCGCGGGTAGGGGTGTGAGGGGCTGATATAGGAATGGCATTCTTCCGTCCGTAACAGTTTGTGTCCGATCGATATCTCCAATCAGTCAAATGGTAATCACATCGAGATGACAACCTCTATGCCAACCCCATAAGATCAAGACCAGGGCCGCACTGCCACGTCAAAGATCAAGTAAATATTTTATGGGCGATTCATATCTGCTAATTCCGTTGAATGATTTCATTAAATGTTGGTCAATTGTTTACCACACCGAGAGGACCACACCACATCGGTTCAATGTCAAGGTAGCTTCATCAAGTTACTATATCTCGTAATCCATTTGAGATGTTTGCATGAAACGGAGGTCAAATGTGCTCCACGCAGACACCATGTCCCAACAAGACCAATCCAAGGTCAGTGGCGCATTACATTGTTTTCAGGTTCACATCTCTTAAAAATACATAGAACGATTTTCATGAAACTTGGATAACATTTTCTTCTCATTGACACGACGTGTAGAACGCATGCTCCAACTATATTGGTTTAGGGTCAAGGTAACGGTTGTACAAATGATCAAGTGAATATATGTTGTATCCGGTTAATATCCTCCGTCTGACCATAAACATATTATGAACCTTTCAGATAGGACTATAAACCGAGGTATCGTGTATCGGTGCTGTAAAAGAACCAGGGCTGCTTTTCTGGAAGCGTCGTCTGTATCTTGCACTATACTCCAACAAATAAAATGATAAATATAGAGTCAAGTCTGTGTTAGTGGTCACCTCTATTAAGCAGTTAATCTGCATTAAGCAGCCAGATTCCCAAAATGTTGTTTCATTATACATTTTACCTCTATTAAGCAACCACCTGTGCTATGCAGCCACTTTCTGTGATTCCCTTGGCTTGCTGCTTAAGACAGGTTTGATTTAGATTATATAAATTTATCTTAGCTCGATTGCGAAACAAGTTCTTACAACTTTTATTAAATCACTCTCGATACCTCATTCCTGATGGAATCCATCGTCGTGCGGGAGAGAGAAGAGGTAACGGGGGAGTTAAATGCATTACCTAAGGGCACAATCGTAATGGCACTAGCGGGTCTCGAACTCTGGGCATTTCGCACCTGAAGCGAACGTGCTACCACTGCGCTATCACGACTTCCGCATGGTTGACTGTACTTCTGACGGACCCGCCCCGATTAACCAAGTACTTGTCCCAAAAATTAAAACAAAGGGAGCGGAGGTTAGTTTTTAAGACGTAGATATCGCACTGCCAAACATTGCGTGTGTGATCGTAAACATGAAAGGGGGGCCATTGCTGACAATACCATGGTCTGTGATGCACGCTATTCAAATCAATGTTGAATCATATCTTGATTCTTCAAGTATTTATAAATGATTTTAGCAAAGAAGCTAGGATAGCTACCCATATATGTAACAACTACAGTGAAACCTGTATTAAGCATCCAGCCAAGGGAATAACGAAAAGTGGCTGCCTTTTTATTTAAGTTTATTTAACGTCGCTACAGGTTGCCCATTTGAGCGACGGGCAGTCTACCGAAAAATACCCTTCCTGGGCAGGCTCCAACGGTTAACCAGCCTTTATCAGCACCATTTTGGGTTATATCGCCGGATACAGACGGATCTGTAGTCCAGTGGTAACACGCTGGACTGGTAATCCATGGATCGCAGGTTCGATCCCCCGTCTGACCCTAATAAAATTAACAGTCTTTCAGATGGGACGTTAAACTGAGGTCTCGTGTCGGTACTTTACACCGTGCACGTAAAAGAACCAGAGGAGACTCTGGAATGGGTCTGTCTGTATCATTGCACTATCCTCCAAAATCTAAAATGACTAATCTCTTCAGTAGGCGTCGCTCATATGGGCAACCGGTAGCGACGATAAATAAACGTAAAACACATATCACCGGCGGGCAATGTTTACCTCACACACCTTTCCTGGGCAGTCCCCAGTGGTAAACGAGTACTTGGTGCACAACCTCCGTAAGAAACTACCAACTTTTTCATATAAAGAGACACGGTCAGAGTGGGGCTTAATAAAGGGCAAATGTACAATGTATAAAATAAAGTAACATATTGGGAATCTGGAAACTGGCTGCTTAACGGAGGTGATCACTAACAGAGGGTTGACTGTATAAACTTATAGATATATATATAGCAATTGAACTGCAACTGGATTTTGTTTAAGTTATAATACGCTGCACTAAAGTCAGGGTGAAATGTTAAGAATAGAATTTGGATTACAGATTATGTATGTATTATAGGTATTGTGGAGTAATCAGCCAATACAACTGAAGGCAAGATTAGAACCGTAAAGCGCCTGGTGAAGAAATGCGCCCACTTTGAGACAGTCAAAATAAGCATTATTATGTTTTAAACATATATCTAAAACCAAAAGTTATTCGGAAGTAATGGGCTTGTGAGAGGATAATGCTAAATTTGTTATGACAGGGTGGCATGACATTTTTATCAAACAATTTCATTGTACTAAATTGTTTACAAGACGCTTGGAGAGAGAACATACGGAATAGGATTTAGTCGCTAAAATGGAATAAACAACTGGGTTGTGTATTGACAATGTGTTAAATTATGTTCATTTGAACAATGGTTATTAATATGTATTGTATAAAGTATACTTACATGGACTGAATACGGGATTGTGTAGGAAACTTGTCAGTTTTTTTCTGACACTCTCGGAGGATATTTAGCAAGGACATCGTGTAAACGGCAGCGTTTGTTTATATGCATGTATGATAATTAACAATAAATGGAACAACACGAATTTAACATTATACACACATTTTGTAATTATAAAAAGTGAAGATATTCCATGCTGCGTAGCGACGGATTACTAATTTAAACTTATAATTTACTTTGCTTATAGCAGTTGAGAGCCTATTAGTTGGTTATCTTTTCAAAGAACAAATAGTTAACAACACGCGGTACAAATGTTGGACATATTCGCAGCGATTGCTTACGGACGCGTGCGGCAAATCGACAATATTTTGCAGGAAAATGGCGATCTATTGAAAACGACAACTCACGACGGCAAAACAGCTCTTATTTTTGCCGTTTGTGAGGCTAAGGATGAGATAAGAACGCATCTAGTGCGCATGCTCATTAAACAAGGAAGTGACATCAATGCGAGGGATGATAATGGACGAACTGCGTTAATGTACGCTTCCATGAATAACGATAAACTGGACTTGGTGAGAGTTCTTGCTAGATGCAAAAGCTGTGATGCGAATATAAAAGACAAGGAAGGCAACACTGCTATTATGCATGCAATAATGTGCGCTAACGGACCAGTAATAAAGGTTCTGGTAAACTCGTCTGCAACTAAATCTACAATCAACCTAGAGCTTGTTAACAAACAGGGACTTACGGCGTTGGAAATGGGTGTTAAGTTGCAAATGGCAGAGTGCTGCAAGGTGCTTGTATGTGAAGGCGGGGCCAATACGAAACAAGTAAACAATCAAAGTGGGCTCATGAGATTACTCGAAGATGAAGACCTGTTTCAGAGAAATAATACACCTCTTTCTTCGCGACACCCTTCTAGGAATGCTTTTATTAACAGAAAACTAGACGTTCCAATATTGGAAAATAGACAGTTTGAAGGTTCATACATGTCACGTGACACGACCCCAAATTACGTAGATGATTTTCAAGGAAGGGGTACTCCTCACAATTCCTTCTTGCGTTCTAACAGTCTTCACCGGAGTAACAGTAACTTATACATACGGCGCCCGGAAGCTGGTGTTCGTCCAGCTTGTCTCTCTTTTGCAAAGGATGTCCTAGGTCTCGTAGATTCACAGAAAAACTTGAAACGGGTGCTCACGCCAATATCAGGAAGAAACGGAACACCGCTCATAACAAAAGCGGACATTTCCGATTCGGAAGATCAGTCGTTCGGACAGCGAACGAGATTACCCAGCATTCCAAGTGGGCGGAAGTTATATTTAGTGTCGTCAAAGAATAATTCTAACGGTTACAGGCATACTTCTGACTTGTAATAAGTACACACAACGTACAAGATCGTACTGAAACAGCGATAACAATAAACTGTAATACATATCATCATGTGACGTCATCATTCATACTGTGGCTGCCATTTTGTTTGGCAAAGTTGACCATATATTATATATATTGTATTGTAGCATATTTTGCTTTCTTCATAAAATATTTATTTATCATCCAATCACCATAAGTTGTTGGAAATCTCTCAATGGACATATTTTTGCATCATTTCACAAATTTTGTATCACTAACGAATAAGTAATAATCTACCTGTATATTAATATTTCAACTGTGAAAACGGACTTTCAAAAATAGGTTAAGTTCTTATAAATTATAATCCATACATTGTCAAAAAATAAATTAATATTTAAAAAGTGCATTTCAATATATTTAAAATGATACCAAATTTTATATTAACAAACAAAAAATAATTATGTTATTGCAATTAAAGAATTACTAGGAAAATCCTGAAATTGCCATTTATAAAACTTGCCAAACAAAATGGCTACCAAGATAAGATCTTATCAACGTTTGGACTATTTTCACAGTCTTTTCATGTGTGTTTTACGTTTATTTATCGTCGCTACCGGTTGCCCATATGAGCGACGCCTCCTGAAGAGATTAGTCAGTTTAGATATTGGAGGATAGTGCAATGACAGAGACCCATTCCAGAGTCTCCTCTGGTTCTTTTACGTGCACGGTGTAAAGCACCGACACGAGACCTCGGTTTAACGTCCCATCTGAAAGACTTAATTGTATTAGGGTCAGACGGGGGATCGAACCTGCGATCCCTGGATTACCAGTCCAGCATGTTACCACTGGACTACAGATCCAGTCTTTTCACAGGCCGTGGGAACTATGTATAGTTGATATCACTTTTGTTTCTTGGTCGAAAAAGCACCAATAAGCCTTCGCAATGGTGTGACGAGATAGCCTACACAATTATCTACAAAAACAAGGCGTTTGTGTTCTCACACGATGGTGTAATCTCAACCTCTCTCTCTCTCTCTTGTATTTATTTAAGTTTATTTAACGTACAGTTTATCTAACAACACCTTTCCTGGGTAGGCACCAGCGGTTAACCAGTACTTGGTGCACCAACCTCCGTAAGAAGCTGCCAACGTTTTCATATAAAGAGACACGATGTGAGCGGGGCTCGAACCTGTGACAATCAGTGATGCTAGGATACAGTGGCATACAAGTCGGCGACCATAACCACTCGACACGACAACCTCTCTATTATCATATCATACCAATAGTTCGACTTTTATAATATTATTTTTCATCTGTTTTCAGCAAACATAATTTTCCGCTAACTATATAAATAGCTCAAACTAAATAATAATTGTAATGCCACATGTCTTATTATTACTTATGAAGTTTAGACTGTTTGTTGCCGTTATTTGCCTACCACAATACTGTCTACCACCCAGGTTGATACGCTGTGATTTTCAGTCTGATATTACGTTTGTTGGTTTGATACGGTAACGAGCCTGTATCAAACCAAAAAAGCCGTATCATAACTAGTTCCTGAGAAAGTAATGCATGTGCACTCGGTGCTACTTTGTTTACTTCCCGTAGCGTATCAGTTTGTCAAATTAGATTATTAGACAGATAACCTTCGGTCTCAGGCTTGATAGTGGGGTGTTCATACCGGTATTTGTTTTCAAAGTTAAATTGTTGACCACAACCACCAACAACAGTGATTCATACAAACGATCGCACGTTGACTGTTTGCAGCGGGTTATACAAATAGGTTCCTCTATACAAGAATACTGTCACTGTCGGTAAAACTGCATGAAAATGATACTTTTTGTACATGTTTTGTCATAATTACTGGAGTGTCCAGCGGCCATTATCGGATTAGTCGTGAATACGTTACGCCCATGGCATACATGTAGTAGTATTGTACATATATTATACACGATTGTATTTAAAGATTTAAAGAAAGCGACTCGACCTACTATGTAACTTTTCCACCCACTATTAATGTTTTGTTGCAACTATTATGTTGTTAGTTCGGATTTTACGCCTGCATCAGCACCATTTTGGGTTATATCGCCGGCGCCCGTTTACCTAACAACACCTTTCCTGGGCAGGCTCTAGTGTTTTACGAGTATTTGGTGCACCAACCTCCATGAGAAACTGTCAACTTTTTCATATAAAGAGACATGGCCTGAGCGGGGCTCGAGCCCGTGACCATCAGTGATGATAGGTTACAGTGGTATGCAAGTCAGCTACCTTAACCACTCGACCAAGGAGGCAGACTTGTATTTTTTGTTCAAATGACTTGAATTTATATTGACCAGTTCATACTCGCTTTAGCCCATGCCCTTATTTGCTTACACGGGTAAAATATATATATGTGTAACAAGAAGCTAGCCATGTGGACGCCCATAGTCCTCTTACCAGATAGTTCACATGGCATGCCGTTACCATGACATTTTGAACCATTTGACCGTACTAAATGTGACGGACGTGACTAATAAATGTGTTAAAAATGTTTGCAGCCTTTAAAGCAACGCATGTGAGGCCAATGTGGTGAGGACAGTGACCACCTGGTAACCGAGCGAGAGGTTGCCTGGTAACTGAGAGGTTGCGAGTTGGAACATCGTCAGTTGAACCACGGTAGTGATGTCCGTAGGCAAGACCTTTATATCAACATTGCCAATTCTCCCTTCCTCATGGCGATGAATAATACAGTACCGGTATATTAAAGCAATTTCCAGGTTCGAGCCTTTCATAGAATTACCTTGAAATGGAATTAAGAGAACACATTTCGCAACCAGCAAGTTGAAATTTAAACAAAAAATAGAATAAACCCATATACATGTATCATTATCACGGTGATTGAAACTACAAATTAACACTTTTGATGAGGTGAACGCGAGGTGAAGCAACACTTCAATTTGTAGAACACAGCTTGCATGTTGCTTGTTGGGAGGTCTAGAGTGGTGTGCGTGAGAGGGTGTGCATGAGGGTAACTGTGGTGGCTTGTTGGGGCGTCTAGAGTTGTGTGCGTGAGAGGGTGTGCATGAGGGTACGTGCGCTGGCTTGTTGGGGGGTCTAGAGTGGTGTGCGTGAGAGGGTGTGCATGAGGGTACGTGTGATGGCTGTTGGGGGGATCTAGAGTGGTGTGCTGAGAGGGTGTGCATGAGGGTACGTGGGATGGCTTGGTGGGGGTCTAGAGTGGTGTGGCGAGAGGGTGTGCATGAGGGTACGTGTGGTGGCTTGTTGGGGGGTCTAGAGTGGTGTGCGTGAGAGGGGTGCAGAGGGTACGTGTGATGGCTTGTTGGGAGGGGGTCTAGAGTGGTGTGCGTGAGAGGGTGTGCATGAGGGTACGTGTGATGGCTTGTTGGGAGGTCTAGAGTGGTGTGCATGAGGGTACGTGTGATGGCTTGTTGGGAGATCTAGAGTGGTGTGCGTGAGAGGGTGTGCATGAGGGTACGTGTGATGGCTTGTTGGGAGGTCTAGAGTGGTGTGCGTGAGAGGGTGTGCATGAGGGTACGTGTG
>CM026389.1:57850090-57901984 GCA_014843695.1 Archivesica marissinica | reverse complement strand
TAAGTATTATAACGGCCGTAACTAATGTTGCTAGATGTTGTGGCCCACTCGTTTACTTTTCTTTAAATTGTATTCACATGTATATACCGTATACCTCCGTTTAAACGCCCCCGGGGGCGATGCAACTTGCGACAAATTATATGCAAAGTAAGTCTGGGACTCCTTTAAACGCCCCCATTTCTTCATACCCCTTGACACAGACCACTGTGTTTCTAGCAGTACAGACTATGACAGGTACTGTTTTGTTTTGCTTCAAAATGGGGGGGGGGGCGTTTATTAAGGAGGTGGCGTATAAACGGGGGTATACAGTATGTAAAAATGAATGGAGCATTGACATATTATTAAACTAGTTTGCTTGGTTATATGCATATATATAATTATAGATTAGACCATGGACGCCACACTGCATACATGTCTTCTTCCACACCAAGGGGATAAGCTTGCTTCACAATCATTTTAAAATATACAATGTTTATAATTGGATTTACAGCTCAATCAAAAATAATCTACCTATCTTGCCCTAATATGGCGTCCAGTGGTAGAGCGTCTGATTTGGAATCAAATGGTGCCGGGTTCGATACTACGGTCAGGTCTACGTATGTAGTGTCATTGAGCAAGGGACCTCACGCACATTGCTTAATACTGGTTAACCATTCAGGTGACGAGGTCGGTTCAGCCTGCCCAGGAAAACATGTCTAGGTCGATGCAAGGGGTTGACATTAATGGAACATACATACGTCAAACCCCTCGAGCGGATGTAGAAATGTGTAGATTGGTCGAACCTATGCTTGGCGTAAATCATACATACCATGGCCTATAAAAAAAGTTAAATGCACTTGCCGTATATTATTATTTTCTTGGATCGTGAACACAACTTTCAAAAGATTGTTGTTGAAAATTTTAGCTTCATTACGTGACCATGTGCCTCAATACAGCTATCGCAACGGTACCTGTTTCCATGGGGAACTAGATACTTTAGGGCACCCATGCACGGCATACATGAGTTTTTTTTATATATGACCGGGTAAATGTTGAATATATTATTTTGACTTAGTAACATCAATAACTAACAATATTACAAATCATAAGAAACTTTTTCTCTTTTTTTTTGGTTATTTGTACATTTATTCCCAATTCGGATAGCTACCTCATAAACCGCATCATTTCATGGAGAAATGTGACAGTTGCATTAGGCTACCGGTATGCACAACAGAATGCTATTGAACCATGCCTCACCTGTGTCAGTGAAAATAGGCCGAGCATAGGATCCACCACTCTATCAGTTATTGTACACCACTAGCTCCATCCCACACTAGACTTAGCCTTCTTCTTTGTTTGATACAGCACTCCTTCACTTATGAAGATTAGGTGCCTTTCCTGACTATTTCTGATTCTGAATCGACATTGCGAGTAAGAAAGTCGTTATGAACAAACCATAAAATCAAAACCAGTATGATCAAAGTCTGATGTGTTGAGAAATTACATTGATATTTGTAAAATGTGTTCCTTTCTTCTTTCGAGCAATAAGACCGTCTGAGTAGTCTGTTCTTGGGAAGGTATAAATCGCAGCTTATTTATAAATGTTGTCATCTTAAAATGTTACACAAACAGGTTAGGTGGTCATATGGCGATTATCCCACTATTGGTGGAGCAAGACCCCGGTGCCTTTCGTGCAGTATTTCATGCACGGACGGACACTCGTGTAGAACCACCGACCTTCCGCAAGCTAACTGGCACTATCGGCTTTTAGTCTCGTGCGTAGATCTAAAGTTTAGTGTTTTAGCCTAAACAACCCAGTACCGACGTTCAACATCATAGTTCCGTGCTTCATCATAACATCTGCTTTCTATTAACGCCGTAGATCTTTGCATCGTCAGTGGTACATGCACGTCGTCCGTTTTAAAATCACGACTATATAACGCAACGTAATGGTATGCCCTGCATTACGCAGTGGGGAAAACGCGCGAAAGCTAGGTGTGGGCAACACGTGATTATGTTATGACGAGCCATGTCCTACATGTCAACAAAGCCCACCTGAAGCGGCACTCTTGGAAGATAAAAAGCACACTGACTGATTCTTATGATTATCTCTAGCACACTCATTATTCTGATCATCGCAAGAACGTTTAACATGTCTATCTTGCGTAGAATCTTTAAACGAACGGCCAAACAAAGACCGGACTACCCAACAACATGTAATGGCACACACAGCTGTTCTCCTATATCGGAGATAACTGATTCAACAAATTCTCGGATCTGCGAGAAAGGAGAACGAAGTAGGAAAACTCGAACTGATTCAAATATTGATACCATAAGTGATGACTCGTCTGATGACGATGCTGAAGAACATATCATAGACACAAGAGAAGATGAATTGAAATTGCCACTAAACAAACTAAGGTAAGTCAAAATAATTGAGTTGGGGTGAAAATATGGTTCAAGTATATTTTATGGGTTGCACTTTAGCTGTGTATACAGAGAGGGAGTGCCCTCGGACAAGGATACAGGGCCTTAAACATGGTTTTTGGTGCCTTATGGTTCCTATGGTACATGTATGTGACCATCATTCCTCTTTAAAAGCGTGTTACAAGCCTCACACTGGCCTTGGAAAATTGACAACAAAATACCACGCCCCTCTATCTCGAAATAAAGACATTAGTTAGTACACTCTTAATTCAGTCTTTTTTTCAATATCACATTTTAACTTTTTTTTCATATGCCAGTTATTAGACTAAATATTATTTATTAATTATTAGTAGTGAAGAGTATATCTTCCTAACACATTTATATTGCATATAGCGTATGTTGTGCTTTGCTAGAAATGTGCTATGCTCTATATGTGCTATGACCGTTATGATGATTTATGTGTTTGTTTTTAGTTCCATTGCATGTGGCGTCAGTGGTCCAGCGTTTGAGTGTCGAATTTGGAATCGAAGGGCATTGGGTTTCATACTAGGTCATGGCACGTAGGTGGTGTCATTGAGAACGGCATCACACACACATTGCTTATTAGTGGTTAACAGTAAGAAACAGGAAGGAAAACATGTCTAGGTCCCCGGGACAGTTCGATTCCAAATATGACGCTCTACCACTCGACCACGGACGTAAAATAAAAGTTCTTGTATATTGTAAGATATTTTATTATGTAAATAGTGGAAAATGCAGATAATGCAATTATACGAACATGTAAGTGATTATCTATACATCAAATAATATCGCGTGCTGGCCGTTGTCTAATGTTGTTAAAACTTGTGGCCCAAACCATTTGTATGTTCATTCTATGTATTGTATATGTACGTGTATGACATAGGTACTATTGATTTGTAATACAATATGGTCAAATAAATCAAATAATAAATTCTGGTTCGGGCCGTTGTCTCTGGTTCGTTCGGGCCGTTGTCTCTGGTTCGGGCCGTTGTCTCTGGTTCGGGCCGCTGTCTAATGTTGCTAAAACTTGTGGCCCAACCATTTGTATTTTATGCGATGCATTGTATCTGTATGTGTATGACATATGTACTATTAATTTGCAATACAATATGGCTAAATAATTTATTTTTTTATACGGTTAAATTTCAACACAACGATTTCAGAAAGTACGAGGAACGACAGAAGCAGCGAGAGACGGAAACTCTTCAAATAGAAGAAGAAATACGACATGTTTTGACGCTTATAACGACAGCCAAGCGACATAGTACGGCACTCAAGGAAGACATTCTGAACAAGAAATGCGAGCTGATGCATCTTGGATCAGATGGTATTTAGAAGCACGATTTTTTTTTTGCATAACGCGGTTTCTTGGACAAAAACGAGGAATTCATCCGCAACAGTTTATAAACTGTTTGCGGATAGTTTTATTTAACGTCAAATAAACTTAAATAAAAGAAAACACAATTCTTTGTCACTGACTGGTTGCTTACGTCCGACGAGTAAAGTGTATGTGTTTTACGTGTATTTATGGTCGCTACCGGTTGCCCGACGAGTAAACCCCGCACGCACAGTTTATAAACTGTTCGCGGATGAATTCCTCGTTTTTGTCCATGAAACCGCGTCAGAGTTTTTGGTTTTAAATACCACCAACAACGTAGACCATATGGCGGTGCCACAGTTATAACTGGTAGGGGAAGACCCTGTGTGCCCTTCCGAGCAGTATTATAGGCATGGATGGGCTACCGGGTATACTGGTGGATGTCGTCCGAGCAGTATTATAGGCATGGATGGGCTACCGGGTATAATGGTGGATGTCGTGATAGCGCAACGGTAGAGCTTTCGCATCAGGTGCGAAAGTCACGGTGTTCGAGCCCCACTGGAGCCGTTACGATCGTGCACTTAGGCAAGACATTTAAATTCCACATGCTATTCTCTCCCTCGTGGCGATGGATTCCACCAGGAAGGAGGTCTCCAGAGTGATTAACATACATTATAAGAATTTGTTTCGCAATCGAGCTAAAATATATGTTTATAAACTAAACTATAACCGTCCATCCGTTGTAGATATCGTAATGACACACATCTTATTAAAATCTTAACTTTTAAGTCTTGAAACTTGATTTTCAGTTCCTGCCGAATATGAAAGGGAAGCGAGAAAGAAGGAACCATATTTCTATAAGAAATACTGCAACGTAATGTCGGTTCCAGAAGCCAATAACCTGCTGGTCATAGTCCGACAAAAAATGACAGCTCTACATTATATAGAACTGCTAACATACAACAAATGCATGAACTACAAGTATAATCTCAAGTCCAGTCCGATAAAGCGTCGTTCGAATGCCTTAGCAAAAACGAAAAAGAGACACTTTGGGCATTTAACAGACGCGATGGCAGACTTCGGATCGAACACAAATGTACAGCTTAACGGACAAGACCCGGATGCCATTCCGTGGCATTTATTTACCATAGTATCGATCAAATCGCCGGAAGAATCTGAATCGTCAACGGAAGTGACCCCATCTGCTACTCCTCTAGCCCCACAACTGCCGGCACACTATTTTCACGGGCCATTGAATATAGTGGCTCCCCGTACTATGTCAACAGAGATGTTAATCTAGTTAATCTTGTTCTTTAGTTCACCATTTTGAAAAATGTTGTGGATAAATAATAACTTTAGCAAATAAATATTGATTATGATGTAACATAGTGTTTACTAGTATTTTATTTTGTGTCACGGTTTTGTGTTTTATTTCTCGCCACATAAGTGATGGCCATGCATTAATCGGTTTATTAACCGCCTCCGTGGTCGAGTGGTTACGGTCGCTGACTTGTATACCACTGTAACCTATCATCTCTAATGGTCACGGGTTCGAGCCCCTCTCAGACCGTGTTTCATTTATGTTGGCAGTTTCTTACGGAGGTTGGTGAACCACGTACTGGTTAACCGCTGGAGCCTGCCCAGATAAGGTGTTGATAGGTATTCTGTCCGTCGCTCAAATGGGAAAACGGTAGCGACGTTAAATTATTATTATATACCAAACTTATATAGCGCTCTTTTCATCTAAAAATAAAACGTTCAAAAGCGCTTTACAGCCTAAATATCACAAATATTGATAAAACTTCCACATACAATGAGATAAAACAAGACAAAAATAGCAAACACAATTACAATGCATTCTAAATATGCTATAAAATATTCGGATCTAAAATTATAACAATTAAAATATAGGTAATAATTAAATAAAATGTGTTCATTTGCAGTCTTAATCCTGATTGAGCACAGACACAGTTCGATATTTATGTTCCATATGAACATTTAAAAAGGTGTGTCTTCAACGCCTTTTTGAAAGAACACAATGTTGTTGCACTTCTAAGATTTGATGGAAGAGAATTCCAAAGTTTTGGGGCAGCAGTCATGGAACTTCTATCTCCGTATGTGACAGTAAATAAACAAATTCGGTTTACTCCAGTGGTTAACATGTTGGACTGGTAAGCCAGGGATCGCATGTTCGATCCCCCGTTTGACACTAATAAAATGAACAGTCTTTAAAATGGGACTTTAAACCGAGGTCTCGTGTCGGTACATTACACCGTGCACGTAAAAGAACCAGAGGAGATTCTGGAATGGGGTCTGTCTGTATCATTGCACTATTCTCCAAACATCTATAATGACTAATCTCTTCAGGAGGCGTCGCTCATATGGGCAACCGGTAGCGACGATAAATAAACGTAAAACCACCACCACGTTATTAATGTCGAACGAAAATGTCCGTGTGAACGTATGTTCTATATGTTTCATTATGCAGAGTTTCTAAACGGTTGTTATATATACATGTAGTGTACTTGGTACAAAACCATTATTGCACAAGTTCTTCAGTAAGGATTCCAAAATGTTTAAAATAGTTTAAAGCGACACTACATTAGTGGAAATGCATATTTCTACAGAATGTAATTTCCTATTAAATGATATAGTTTGTTTCCAAATATTTGCCTCAAAAACTGAGTATTTCAACAAATAAACAAACGTCGTATACGCGGTTTGTTGACATAATAAAATAATGTAAATATGGTCGACATGCATGCGTAATACAACGAGTGTATCCCGAATAACACGATTTATGGTACAGATTTACCGTTATATCTCACACATGTGCCTTCTGCATATTTATTTGTAGACTAATCTTAGTTAAATTATCTCTAAACGATAGTATCACGCGTTTAGTATTGACTCCATTGACAAACAAACGTCAATTCAGGAGCGTGGATGAACGTTATATGAAATCCTACTTTCACTATTGAAAATTTGCAAACAACAAACAATTTGTTTATTGATTCAATGTTAGTGTTCGAATGTATTCGGAAGAATTTGTAGTAGCAATGCATTGTAATTGCTTTTCGTGATGTAATGTCGCTTTAATTTACTTGACTAGGATAGTAATTCCCCCAGTCGATTCTCTCCATTAATTGCTATTAAAATAGTAAACACATGAATACTCATCATTTTACCATATTATATTAACATTGCTGACATAAACAATGAGGTGCTCGCTGACATCGTCATTTCATTTTACTGAACTTTAATACGACTTTAAATGTAAAACATCACTATATGCATGATAATGTATAAACTATGCATTTCAAATGATGATGTCATGTATTGCAATTCACTAGCGGATCCATGGGGGTGAACACCCACCCCACCCACCCCCTAGAATCAGCCACGCTTATGTTCAATACAGTTTTCCAATGAAAAATAGAAATTGATCAGTGAAATAAAATGTTTTAATCCACTGATTGAAAGCGTGTTTGTGTTTTACGTTTATTTATCGTCGCTACCGGTTGCCCATATGAGCGACGCCTCCTGAAGATATATAGTCATTTTAGATTTTTGGAGGATAGTGCAATGATACAGACAGAGACCCACTCCAGAGTCTCCTCTGGTTCTTTTAAGTGCAAGGTGTAAAGCACCGACACGAGACCTCGGTTTAACGTCCAATCTGAAAGACTGTTAATTTTATTAGGGTCAGACGGGGGATCGAACCTGCGATCCTTGGATTACCAGTCTAGCGTGTTACCGATTGAAAGCAGTGGAATAACACATTTTAGTTCTCTCTGCTTTGCACGTGTGGTACCTTGCTTGCCGCTGCATGTTGAAATGTTGTCAACGTGTACGTTTTCGGACTCAAGCTGTCAGCGCACAGTTGCATCGTTTTCTATCATAAAAACACGTTCCAGCCTGTTAGATTATGTGAAAGATCGATTGATTCGAATAATAGTTCACTCGTGATGAGAATGCGTTCAATGTTCTTTTGATGTGATATACAGTCTACACCCGTTATGTCGAATCGAACAAAATACTTCGACATAACCGAAGTTTGACTTAACGAAATTCAATATAAACAGAGCCAGTTATATGTAAACTGATAGTATCTGAAACGGGACTTTGATCCGACTTCGAGATAACCGGACAATTCGACATAACCGACTTTGACATAGCGGATGTAGACTGTGTATATAATACCTTCACTGAAACAAACAAATATCTTTATATATTTCAATGTTATTTGGCGCAAACCGAACACCCGTGGACGTCGTGGTAGCGCGTTCGCTTCACATGTGAGAGGTCCGGATGTGGCACACAGCTGTAGCTGTTATGATTGAGTCCGTATGCAAGATCATTAAATTCCACATTGCCTCCTCTCTCTCTCCCTCTGGATGTTTCAACTCGTAATGTAGGGACAGTACATACGATCCCGGTATCCGGGGACTCCCCTTTCTGATGCTGGTATAGACATCTCTCTGGATGTTTACACTTCGTAGTTATGTCCCTTACACTAATGTGATCCGTTTTTTTAATATATCTTTGAAAATCCGGTAATGTTGAGAGACGGATGTGGGGACAAGAGAGCATATGATATGGGGACACGTCCTCATAACAATTAAATGTCTCTCTCCGCGAGAGACGGGTGTGGGGACAAGAGATAATATGATATGGGGACACGTCCTCATAACAATTAAAGAGAATATATTGTCAGGACACGTCCTCATAATGTTGAGACGTTTTGTGTTAGCCGGGTTTAGATGGAAGTACTTTGTCGTATATGTCATTGACGTGCCGTGTGGTCGCGTTTAGATGCTCTGTCAAAAGTATAATTATACAATTTTAGAAACCACGTGCTATCTTCCCGTCAAATATCAGCCTTTGTTACATGTAATAAACAGAGGTCTGAGTTGAGGCAATTGTTGATAAGCTGTAAAAGTGTCCAACATGTATCCAACGCATGTTGTGTTCAGCCATTTACACGCTAGTAGTAAATATATATACAATGTAACATCAGAATAGGGCATACACTTGCACCACTATGATGTAATTCCAATGAAATTCCGCCACAGTTCTCACGTATATCCCAATTGCTGTAAGTTGATGGTCATATTCCATAATCCGAATCTTGATATAATTCTACCAGCATTTCTGTCTGTGTTTTGGACATATTCCCTTTTTGTATATCATGTATTTGTTTACAAAATATAATCTGGGACAGCTGCGTCATTAGTGACCTCCGTTTTCTCTGGTTGCTGACTGCATGACATTGTTACTGATTTTTTTACAATGTTATGTAATTTTTTTCTTTTTCTTTCTTTCTATATCTCACTGGCAAACAGTGTACATTGTATGTCCTGATGAGATGGTTTGTTACAATCTATCTTATCTAGATTTACCCTGTTTGCAAATATTGGTTTTGTGAAACATTATAGAATAGAGATGGAAGGGTCAAATGCATGCATCCCTATCTTGTATATAATTGTAAATACTGAAGTTTAAATTTCTTGTTATTGTCTGTCATGTATGTAACTTTGTAAATATTAGAGGGCCACATGGAAGATTAGTTCAGACTAAATGTGTCACCCTCTCAAAATAAAGGCTATTATTATGACCTTATTACTTTGCCGTATGGAATAGAACATGTTACATTCCGTCTACTGACTCCGAAAGGCATGACATAAGGGGGTTTACACGGTCTAATTTGCTATATATATATATATATATATATAACATACGCTCATAGGTATTCTAGCAATGCTTATTTTTTATACGTGTATGTAGTCTATCCGCATGGGCGATAAATCCACGGTTTTCACAGAACGACACCACATTTTAACCGTCATTTTAGACATGTATTAAATAGTTGAACTTGATACGACGCCATGTCAGGCCTCGAGAAATCCACTCGTCCGTTCGTATTTACTACGAGTGAATTTTCGATCTGGACGCCGGAGCGAAAAATGTGTGCCACTCTTTGGGATAAAAACTAAATCAGATATGCACGTACATGTAATTTTCTACTCGTACACAGACTGGATTTCAACTCATAACGAAATCCAATCTGGACGAGTGGAAAATTAAGAATTTGCCGAGGCCTGAATGTGTGTTCCTCAGCCTGCAGAGATTGCATCCTCTCCCGTGTTCCATCCACCCATACAGTGGTTAGCCGGGATCTACGACACATATTTAGGAGGTTTAGGGCTAAACGTATTACTGCATTGAGGGATATGCTACCACAACCATTGGGAATATTAATCAGCCAGTGTTGGCCCGCTGCATGATACCGGGGTACACCATTTCATATGGTAGGGCCTACATGTAAGTGGAATTCAGTACGGCAAGTCAGCTGGAGTGGTAAAGCCTACGGCGTACAACGGGCATACATTCCGATCAGGGTATACACAACATTAATTATATGTGCACATCTACCGGCGTGTAACCTCCCCCATTGGTAAAGCATACAGTGGCTTACCTTACCGTAAGCCGCTGTATGCTTTACCAATGGGGGAAGTTACACGCCGGTAGCTGTGCACGTATAATGTGGTGTAGACCCTGATAAGACAAGTTACCACGATACATACCGTCTGATCAGGGTCTACACCGGGCACGACTACCAGCGTATCCCATCGGTAAAGCCCACAGCGGCTTGCAGACTGACTGCCCATGGTCTACACAGCGTGTACACGCGTCACTCGTACATTTCTAACGCCGTAACGGGTGTGGGGTACAACAGGATTTAGCTCTCAAGTTCAGGTAATTTCTCAGCAATTACTCACAAATACTTTTGTTCCTGTTTTGGTTTTTGTAAACAGAACAAGGCAGTTTTTAAAATACTAAATAAATTTATTAAATGTTAAAACAAGGAGATTAATTGATTGACAGGATTCCGATAAGGATGAATCAAATTGCTATTGATGCAACAGGTTTAAAAAATAAATAAAAATAATTCCGCCACAAAGCAATGTTGCGCCTGCACTTTACACATTTTTATTTATTACAGAGTACATTTTTTTAAATCCTGTTATGCAACTTTTAGTGAATGTTTCTGAAAAATATTTAACGGAATATCTTCAAAAAGTTTGACGCCAATTTTCACACTTTACACTTTAACAGAACAGAACTGTATAGGAGTACATATACTTATGGACATGTAGTCGCATATAAGATGGCAAAATGGCAACTGGGAGTTTGCTGTAATAGTTAGGTGACATATATGGCAAATAATGACGACATATATGGCAAATAATGACATTCATCGTACCTGTAATCTAAATACCGTTTATCCATTGTTACACTAAGGTGTAGAATTGCACTGAAATGAAACACTTAATACGAGTGTAGCAGGTAGCTAAACAGAATTAATAAATCTAACTGGTGGGAGAAACTTCCATATGAATGTGGATCAGATTTTTCTTTTGGACAAAATCAGTAGTTAGTAAATTGTTGACGACAATTGTGAAAGAAAAGGGGAAATACATCGGTAATCACGATTGTGTCTCCAAATGATAATATAATTTGAGTTCTTATTCACATGTAATTATATTAAACTAAAGCTTATACTAAAGCTCGCCCCAATAAAGCTGTCTAAGGCTCAACCGAATATATTTTATATTCAGCGGCACTAACCATGTATTTACTTTATACCGCAAGCAATAATTGACGTCGACGTCACGATCAATGAAGGAAATGGCACAGGAATGAGAATGTGTAATAACTTTAACATTACTGGACCGATTTTAACAAAATAACTTTTGTTTTCTTAGTTAGACAATGTCCAATGCATCTGCTATCATGGTTTTGGGATGAATTTCTGAAGAAGAAAAAATATTTCTTCTTCAAAATTTGATGCAACAAAACCTTATCAGATGCTTTGGTAACCTTCTAACTAAGAACATACAAGTTATTTTGATAAAATCGGTCCAGTAATTTTAAAGTTATTACAAAAAAATCAAATGAAGTGAGGCATCTTTTGCCAGCGTGTCGGCTGCCATTTTGAATATGTTGGTCACGTGACGTACTGACTGAATATAAGCTTTTCCACTGGTACCCAGCTACATTGGCAACTGAGAACCAGCAGGAAGAACCAAGTATATTATGCTAGTTTGAGGTTTATTCAGTCAGTTACGAATATAGATGACGTATATATGACCCCCTTTATTATGCTACTTGGAACACTAGCTGCGGTATAAATGGATATCACGGTATTTTCCAGCATACGTGTGTTCATGTACCTGAAAATGAGCAGCGTTGGTCCATGTTGCATATCGACTAGATCATACACACTTACACATGGAAACGGCACACTTGATTGGCCGAGGCTGACACCACTACTCTTATTTCTAAAAACACAGATATGAGTTAGGGTTGTCTTGATAATTATGACCATAATTCAGATACCTCAGGTTGTGGCCGAAAATCAAAAGCACGTGAGGTTCAAGAATAATATATGTAAATCTGCATATATATCAAATGTATGCAAATATATATGTATTGGAAGTGGATATACACGTACATGTGTGTAAATACATGTAGTAATAATACTAATTATGAAAGATGATAAACGATTGAGTTATGATCGCAGTCAATAAACAACATGAATCAACTATACTCAACCTTGCATCTCCTGTACATGTAGTTTGAATCTTGAGCAGGAGGTTACAGCGAAGACCTTAATCAGACACAAGTTCCGGTAAAGAAAGATAAAATAAAAGCTCCTACAAATTCAGATACCATCTGAACTGAAAATGATTTGCCAGACAAAACTGCCGGCACTCTTCAAAATGAATATAAGAAAAAAAAACAATAATGTTCCACCCAGACAAAAAAAAATCTGTCACTTGGTGAAACATGTCGTGACTATATTGAACAGCCTGACTGGCTTCAAAATCATCTGTCACTTGGTGAAACATGTCGTGACTATATTGAACAGCCTGACTGGCTTCAAAATCATCTGTCACGAATATAAAAGCTACTGGGTGTCATTCTGAGACATGATTACCTAATGCTGAGCCAATATTTGTTACCGGAGTCACCTGCAAAAAAAGTAAATTGAAAATATTGTCAATAGATGCCCAGAGGCAGGACGAGGGATCGTGTGAATTTTGTCCTCCCTTGAATTTTGACAGGGCCGATTTTGTCCTATCTGCATGTTAGATGGGGGATGGGATTTTATAACGTGCTCCATTGCTTCCAATTTCGTGAATTATGTAACAATTTAAATTCAAATCTTTGCAATAAGTGAAGAGCAAGTATGACTCTTGCATGTCATAAGAATAAATATGAGCATTCTTTACAGCAAAAGTGAACATATTTCTGTAACAGTAGCTCAATATTTCTTCCTGAAAGTTTCGACATTCAATAATACCTACAGGAAAGCCATCATGTGACATTGTTCCAATCTATCCTACCATGAATGTATGACCAAATGTATATACCTCCTCCACCCCTTTCAATCTATCCTACCATGAATGTATGACCAAATGTATATACCTCCTCCACCCCTAAGGGTAATACCTAAATTTCATGAACTGAAGACTGAAACTCGCGCAAATAAAGTCATGTAAACTGTGCCCGTGATTTACCAAATCAGAAATCTATTCCTTTTAAATGCCACTGATTGCTGGCATGACAATCAGAAAAAAAGTCTTCAACACATACTTAACTAATGTGGTCCTGATATCAACCTACAAATGAAAGAAACATAGTTGCTAAACAGATAGATGCTCCTCGGTGCTGCCCCGACTTTAAAGCAATGTAGGTCTATGCACATTTGAATGAAATCATCCAACAAGGAGACGAAGCTCGCCTGTTGGCAGCCTTCGCTGAAATGTGGCACAGCTGTATAAAAAATATCCTAAATAGTACATAATTTGACCTTGGGTAAAGGGGTGGGCGGTGCATTTGTTATCGTATGATAGAATGTCAGGTGTGAAATATCAAGACATTCCCTGTAAAGAAACAGAAGTTTTGGTTGTTTAAGTATTGGTTATTGTACGCGTATGAGGCTGATACAGAAATATTAGGGCCTGGGGCAACAAGAAGGACCGTCGTGTAAGGAAAATCATGGTGTATTTTCTTTTCACGAGTGCCCTTTTTGTCGCCCCAGGCCCTAATATTTCCCATATAAGCCAATCCATATAAACCCCTTCAATAACTGATTTATCGCATGTTACCACATGTCATATATAATGTATTTCAACTGGAAATCAGTTTTCTTGTTTACATGCTATTTCCAGTGGATGGCTCCATTCACATACATAGAGTGAGTGTACCTGGCATTGCACAGGTTATGGCTTCGCACACCTACTATATCTATGATTTGAGAAGTGTTTTAATCGTTTTTGAGCACAAAATGTGTTGTAATAATTAAAAACGTTTGTCCAATCTATCTTACATAAATCTACTCCTGGTAGCACAGATATAACGAGGTGTGCGAAGCCAGGTACACTTACTCTATACACACGTGCGTTCCTTTCAATGCCATTTGTTGCGGAAACAGTTCCAACAGTGTACCTCAATGCTACAATTAACGCCAGAAAATACATACGCTCAATGACGTAACCTAAAGTTTGACCCGCTCACCCCTACATGAGGATACCATAGTTACCACAGCATTTTCATTTACATAAATACAATACATAATGCCGAAGTCAGAGAAGTACCGTAATTACCCAAATATTCAGACATTATTGTCTGAGCAAACAATGTAGACCCAGATAAGCCTGCTCCTGGAGAGCAGTCTGTTCAGGGTCTGCACTGTTTGCAATTTCGTCTGAATATATTCGATGCCTCACTGGAAAACACAATCAACATGTTCAAGGTTTAGGACACTTACAGCAATTGGTTATGGCATCCGAATATTTAGGGTAATTACGGTAGTCCTGGGGCCCGTTTCACGAAACTTCGTAAGTTACGAAGTTCGTAAGTACAAAACTTTAACGCACCAAAACATTAGCACTGATAAGTATTAGTGAGCAATCCTTAGTGACATTGTTTTCTTTCAGTGACTTAGTACATGTTCGCTGAAAATGATACCATTCATTTGTCACGTTATATGCAAATTGAATTGACCAAAATGTTTGTACGAAGTTTCGTGAAACGGCCCCCAGATATTTATTGAACACCCGTCATGATCATATAATGGCGAGTATCCTCTTACATTTAATGTTGGGAAGATAATGTCAATAATTTTTCTAGCTCTGGAGTGCCCTTTTGCATTCCTTCAGTTTCTGTTGGGCCATTGCCCATACCTGAAACTTTATACTTGTCCATTTAAAATCCTTGAAACAGTTGCACGTTGTTTGTAATTTCTGGACCTGTGATTTCCTTGGTGGCTTTTTAAGAACACTTCTGGTCACTAACGGCTAAGTAGGATCTTTTCTTCAAGGCTCCACGTTTTCTTTGATGTCACTGCTTTACGGTAGTCCTGGGGCCCGTTTCACAAAACTTCGTAAGTACAAAACTTTAACGCACCAAAACATTAGCACTGATAAGTATTAGTGAGCAATCCTTAGTGACATTGTTTTCTTTCAGTGACTTGTACATGTTCGCTGAAAATGATACCATTCATTTGTCACGTTATATGCAAATTGAATTGACCAAAATGTTTGTACGAAGTTTCGTGAAACGGCCCCCAGATATTTATTGAACACCCGTCATGATCATATAATGGCGAGTATCCTCTTACATTTAATGTTGGGAAGATGTCAAAAAAAATTCTAGCTCTGGAGTGCCCTTTTGCATTCCTTCAGTTTCTGTTGGGCCATTGCCCATACCTGAAACTTTATACTTGTCCATTTAAAATCCTTGAAACAGTTGCACGTCGTTTGTAATTTCTGGACCTGTGATTTCCTTGGTGGCTTTTTTTCAAGAACACTTGTGGTCACTAACGGCTTAAGTAGGGTCTTTTCTTCAAGGCTCCACGTTTTCTTTGATGTCACTGCAACATAAACGTAATTGATGAGATGGTGCTCTGGGCTCATGTTTGCCTGCACGGACAAAACAACTTTCATATTCTTACAAAACAGGCTGACACAAACCTCTCTGCTGATTTTACATAATGGCTATTCTCCACACTCAAACCATATATATTTTTTTGGCCAAAATCTGGCTCTGAAACTAGTTTTGGTGAGAAATGAAAATAACTAGGGCAAAATTGTGCTGAAATAATCATGTTGTCCACAGACCAACCATTAAACATGTATTTCAATGTGATATGTGCAACTAGCCTTTATACTGATGCTGAAAGTTATACTGAAATTCAACGTGGGTTCTAGACAGATGTACAAGGTCATACACAGACTTTTTCCCATATTACAACAAGAGAGCCGATGGTCGCAAAATACGCCCATTCACGTGTGGCCAATAAACTAGACAAGGAATAAGCTGATTTCACAAACTTGGTTAAGTAAAAAAGTGCCAAAATATTACAATGTTCCATATGCCATAATTTTGTAAAGAATAATTTTTTCGGCATCAAAAGGGGAGGTGCACATATTCATTATCTGGGGGATGCATATGCAAAATTTCAGTATAAATAAATGGTATAAATCTTATTATATTAACAGAAATTTGTTGTTGTCACGACAGCTCAGTCGGCAACGAGCAAGCTTCTGACCAATGCGGCCCAGGTTTGATTCTCGGTCAGTACAGTATTTGAGATGGTATGGTGGTCGCCAGATGGGACAAGTGGGTTTCCTCCCACATTGATAAAAAATGTGTAACTTTTATGTGTGTAAAATATTAAGTCCCAGTGACTTCGATAATTGGGTGTAATATTATTGGTCATGCTATTTTCGGACAGTCCTCGTATAGTACAATGTTTGAGCAAAATCCGCGACTTTAACCATTCCACGACAACTGGATGTTTCTAGCTACGAACATCCGCCGGAAAAAATCATAGGTCAGTTACTCAGAAAGTTGAAAGAATACATTCCGGTGCGTGCACGTAGCTAGAAACACCCGGTTGTCGCAGAATGGTTCAAGTCGCGGATTTGGCTCAAACACTGTAGTCCCTTTTTCTTTGAATAGTCAACCTAAAATGGCTGCAGTACTGTGTACAACTGAAATTTACACAAACCTTTACGCTTCTTTTTGTAAACAGGCATCTCTGTGTCTGTGTCACTGCTCTCATCTCTCTTACCTGTTAATATTTGTAAAACTAAAATATATGTTCATAGAAGACGGATGCCCCATCTAATGGACAAGTCATGAACATAAACACACTAAGTGAAGAGATACAAAATGAAATATGAACAAGAGTAACCATAAATGCACACTCCACTCTTTTAACAACAAAGAAGCAACACACTGAAAGGAGACCAAGACAGATACTCAAAAATTAAGTTTTTTTTACCGTAAACCTACCACGCCTCTCTAACAACGACAACATACAGCGGTAGCTGTGGAGAATTAAACATGGCATACACACACTCCATGACCAGTACTGCACGGTCCCAAAGAAAACAAGGCAAAATGACAAAGGATAATTATAACAAGAGTACCGAAACAGCACAAAATACCCCGCCATGAGAAGCTTATCTATTATTATGTACCTTATTAACCTGAGCATTACACTTAGCAAACTGCCGCAACAACTACATATTTGGAAAGATGGAAATCAGTGGGTGTTTGTGACACATGGCAATCCCCAAAGGTGGCCATCCAACACTTGTGTTTGGTGTAATAGTGTACCTATGCCACTTGTATTGTACATTACAGATTCTGTTACAACAATAAACATGATGTACTAAACATGATGGCAACAACTACGATAGCGGTAAGGTGTCAGCTCGTGACACCCAATCCCTATTCGTGTTTGCTGCTGTAGTGTGTGGTGTACATTAGAATATGGTCCACAAGTTAAGTTTCATTACAGTATTTAACCAGAAGGGAATAAGCATGAAGCTTCCATGTCCATGACCGTGACACCAGAAAATGAAGTCGAAGTGACCTGTATTTGTTTTGAGACACACCTTTAGGTTATGATGCAGCTGCAAAAGCATAGTATGATACAGACCGGAATGGAATTCATATGCATTTTCTAAGTATGTGACCTTGACCCCTAAAAGTAGGTCACAGCGACCTGGTTTTGGTATGTGACATGACACACCTTTGAATGATGATGATGTATCCATCTACCATGTTTCACGTCCCTAGGTTAAATAATGTGCGAGATACAGACCGGAAGGGAATTGGCATGAAGTATGTGACCGTGACCCAGAAAATTGAAGTCATTGTAACCTGGATTTGATTCGCGACACACCTTTAGGTTATGATGCATGCATTGACAAAATTTCAGATACAGAACACAAGGGAATTAGCAAGTTTTTAAATCCGTGGCCTTGACACAAGAAAATTAGGTCATAGCGACCTGGATTTGTTTCGTGACACACCTTTAGGTTTAATAGGTTATGATGCATCTATTGACCAAATTTCGAAAGCATAGGTTAAATAATGTGCAAGATACAGACCGGAATGGAATTCATATGCATTTTCAGTCTGTGATCTTGACCCCTAAATGTAGGTCACAGTGACCTGGTTTTGTTTGGTACGCGACACACCTTTGGGTGATGATGTATATTTCCGAGATATAGACTGGAAGGGAAATGGACGGACGCCAACCATTACATATGTACAACAGAACCCACACAACATAAACTATACTCTAATCTGAAGAAACAGAAAGGATTTATATTGAAACTTATAACTGGAAAATGGTCCATTAAGCAGAAGCAGAAAAAAAGTAAATCAAGGTCTGAAGGTTTAAATGTTTGACAGTGGTTAGCTATGGGCAGCACTAGTTGATGATTGTGTGAAAAAAATTGTGCATGTAGGCCTCATGATCGACATACAAGCTTGACGAAGAACTTGAACCCAAATCCTAGAAGCCTGTGACCTAGCTTGACACCAGCATCAGCAGAGTGTGTGTGGGTTTGTTCGAGATAAACAGTGATGGTAGACAAACACACTACTGTCTGTTCCACTTAAATCTGCCGACGAACTGTGTCAATACTTGAAAAGCGAGAAATAAATATATGTATAAATAAATAAACCTACCACGTTTGAAATCTGGATCATTGTCTGAATCGTCAAATTCAAAATCATGGTCTGAAAAGAAATGTTATAAGAATGTCACTATTCAATTTATAAGAGCATCAATATTCAGTGTAAACAAAATGGTGATATAGTTATGGAATGCCATCACACAAATTTTATCTTTAGGTTTAAGCAAATGAAATAGTACTGATGACTAAATTTGTTAGCACATGGTCTTTCAAACCATGCCTAAGGTATATTACAGTAGCCAACTAATTATACATTTTGCTTTTGAACAAGAGACTGCCTCAGGTCAGCACATATGACTAAGACTAGTAGGTCAAGGTCACTTGAAGGTCAGATGTCTGACAGTAATTTTTGTTGTGCACACCACTGACTATGATTATGTGCAAGTATGGTGGCTCTAGGCCTAGTAGTAGTGGAGATAAAAAGCAAAAACTTCAACATTGAGCTGACGCCGACGTGACGACATAAGCTCTCCATATTCTTCGAAGTCAAGGTAAAAATCAAATGAGATAATTACCTCATTTGCATAAACCTAAAATCGCCACTAAATACGAGGTTTTGGAATTACAATCTGCCAACCAAATATGACAAAAATACTTCTTTCCATTGAACAACACACATGTGGCTGCGACTGGACAATTGGGGCTTATGAGTTGTGGCCAGTGTAGCTCCTGATTCAATAGCATACTCCTGTAGCCTGGTAACGATCTATATTGCTTGTTAGAAGCATGACGGGTGTTTTATTGATGGAATGGCGAATAGTACAGAGCATCACAGGCTGATCTGGATCTACAATGGTCGCAAAACTCATAAGCCCCATTTCTCTAGTCACTGCCACATTATCATATGTGCTTTTGACATTATAATATGGAATAGATCGTTTGAATTCCAAATCAACCAAAATAATTATTTTTCAATTTCTTGGAGATATGAGGTTTTGTACAGTGATATTGAGCCATTTACCTTTATAGGTCACTCCTAATCTTTTCCTTCCAAGCTGCCTCTCTGGAATACATTATTAAATGCATGAACATAACTTATATACAGTTATAGAACGATAAGAGATAATGTCCTAGAACGACTTTTAAATAAACTAGAGCAAGTGAGCGAGGACTCATGGATACCCCGGCCACCGGCTGGACCGACAACCAAATAATTTCTAAGGATGTGACTTTGACCTTGGGCCTTGCGGGGGTCGAACGATCTTGATGCGGCATATAATGATAGAGGACCATCAGAGCAATGCATGTGTAAAATATCAAGAAGTTCAGTAAAAGGGAACAGAAATTATATCAATGTTAAGTTTGTGAACGCCCTATGTCGGTGACCATGGTCTTGCAGGGGCCGGACGATTGTGGATTTGACACAGCCAGATAGAGGACCATCAGAGTAATGCATGTGCAAGTATCAAGACAGTGTATGAAAGAAAACAGAAATTATAAGCATTACCCCAAATGTTAAGTTCCAAATGTTAAGTTTTCAGAACACACTAAGTCTTTGACCTTGGGACTGGTGGGGGTCAGAAGGTCATGGATATGAGACTGCAAGGTATAGGACCATCATATCAATGCATGTGTACAAGTACAATATCAAGATGTTCTATGAAGGGAAACAAATGTTATAAGAAATTTACCCGCTGCATTAAGTTTTCGTCTTAAGGACGGACGACAGGACGGAAAGGAGAAAACTATATACCCCTCGACACACTTTGTAGGGGGGGGGGGTTATAAAAAGACATTAGTGGTAGTGCAGTATTTTTGTTACAAGGCCTGACTGGTTGGTTTATACAAAGAATAACAACCATCAGACATGGCAACAGATGGCTAAAGCAGCTGTGAAAATAAATCATTTGTGTTTAACAGCATTGGAATAATACAGGACTGACTGAAGGTGCTTGCGTTAGTTTGCGAGTGTACATATCCATTGCACCTGAGCATAATGATCAAAAGTGAATTACGGTTACCCGTTTCCAAAATAGGTGGAATGGTCACTTTTGGAAGACCTGTCTCCAGGATAGGCTGTGCTCCCAGATTCTCCACACACTCTTCACCTGGAGGGTCTGTGAAAAATACAGAACATAAGATTAATTTTAAAACCGTTTTATGGTCACTGGGAGTGTATTCAAGTGGTGCATTATTTATCATAATTATACAAATGCCATTCACATTTTTATATCCCAAACATACGAAAATGATGGGAAATATGTTGAAACAAAAACAAAACCAACACAATGTTAACATAAAATTTAATGTAATAAAACATATGCAAATGATGCCCTCATAAACATTTCAACGTAATAAATAGAAAGTAACATTTTGCGACTGATTATATTTATTAACCTTGTTTACTGAGTTCATAACAACGACTCTATGCAGTATTTTTCAGGAATGATACTGGATACCCAGGCTAACCATCTTGAAAGACAAACTTGTCCGAAAACTAAGGGCAGTTTCAGATACATGTATATCATTCAAAGAAATTGTTAATGAACACACAATTGCAGACGATTACTGTATAATTTATCTTTGGCTAATACAATCTATAAATTCTGTTTCCACAATTCAGATATTATATAGTATAGGATACCCATGTTCACCAATAGAAAGAGTAGGAAAACAGAATGTATTTTGTCGCTAGACACAAAAACTTTTAACTATAAACATGATAAACAAGGTGTAAACCAAGGCAGACTTGTGTGGGACAAAATAAGTGAAAAACATTTGAGATATTGATCTGCAACCACACAAACAGCTCTCAAACAAGATTTCAGCATGTTCCTAAATATTCTTGCAATCTGGTGTTCACTATCGGAATTAAGTGAATGAGGGTTACTGGTACCTGATGTTTCCAGCATAGGTGAAACTTCCACTTCCATTTCCCCAATATGTGAAACTTCCACTTCCATTTCCCCAATATGTGAAACTTCCACTTCCATTTCCCCAATATGTGAAACTTCCACTTCCATTTCCCCAATATGTGAAACTTCCACTTCCATTTCCCCAATATGTGAAACTTCCACTTCCATTTCCCCAATATGTGAAACTTCCACTGCCATTTCCCCAATAGGTTGTGCTGCTAATTGTCCATCATCAGATGGTAGGTCTGCAAAATGCATCAACTAATGAGTGACTAAGCCAAGTGTGAAATAGAAAACATTAGTAGTAGCCTAAATGACAGTTACACTGGGCATTACTCGCCCACAAACATGTCCTCAATATATATAAAGTGGGAAAAAGTAGGTCACATGGTATACATCACATACTGGACAGGCAGATGATGATGTCCAAGTAAGTTAGCAAGTTGGCTGTATGTAGCAGAGAAAGTGACGTAAATGAACAAAGTGAAAATTCTGTCTATAAAGACAGGAAAACGATACACATCACAAACTATTTTTAATACCCCTGATGAGTTTATAAATTGCAATAAATATTAAATTTGTCATGAAAGCTGTAACTTAGATCTATTACTTTCTTAATATATTATACTTGCATTTTGTAATATATACTGTAATGATTCTATTAAACGCCCATATTCTAATAAACGCTCACCCCCTACTTTTGGTTTAAAATCGGGTAATTTTTCGCCCAAAATCTGGAAAAGTAATTGCCTCTTTTAAACACCCAATGGGGACTTTAGCATCTGAGTTAATACGCAGACTTCGGCTACACCTATGTTGAAACTTACTCTGTGACAGACTGCATATGTAGAATTCACTCGCTAGACAGATAATCGTATGTTCCAAGAGTGTACAATCAAGTCTAGTTGACATGTGCTTAACCTCCTACCTGATCATTAACAACAACTGATCGAACAATTTTGTATTTTGTTTAATAGATGAAACATGGTATTTTGGGTATTGTTCTTGTTCTCACACCTGCCCCATTTAAATGCCACCCCCCCCCCACCCCCGACTTTGTGATCAGTGATAATTCTAATAAACGCCTGGGCGTTTAATAGAATCATTACGGTATGCAAATATGCTCTATATACAAATCCACATACGACTCAAGTCCAGGTCATCCAGGGACATTCCGGAGAACTGATGTGCATTGCCATTCTCAACAGCCAGAAGCAGTTTTAATATTTTCGCTAGTTCAATCACATCATCGTGTAGCCTATAGAACTTCCGGTGGACAGCCAGTTCATGGCCCATATGTCTGGCGACCTCCATCACATCGTTTTCCTTCATGCCGAACACCTAAACAAGATCATGAAACATGCCAAACAACATCTACAACTGCTTGCTCAGGAGCCATTTTATTGGCTACATTCTAAGAAATAATGACAAAGTTTCCAGACACACCGACACACACCCAGCTGGCTTGGATGCCTGAACCATAAGATCTGATCATAAAACACACTAACCAATACCTCAACGTGATTACTCTGAATATTACTGTGCATACACATATAGTTGCATTTTTTCCCATTTGCCTATTCAAGATATATGTCTCCCTTTGACGGAACACTTATGTCAAAACATTAAAAATAGCCATCAGAGTGTCAGCTATCCCCCGACCGAACAGATTTAAATGCACAAAGTGATTTTTTAAATAAAAATTGAGTAGGTAAGTAAATTATGCGGAAAAGTAGGACAAGGGCAAGTGAAGGTCACATGCTTTACTGGTTTCAAATAAGAAGAAGAAGAATGCTTTATTAAGACTTAAACTTTACAGTACCATTAGGTGAGTAAGTTGTGAAAGTTTGGTGGCTGTTGCTGTAGCTAGCGAGAAATGAACTTAAATGCACAAGGTGAACATTTTGCATCTACAGACGGACGAAATTCAGCTGTTCTGCCTGCTATCGAGACAAGACTGAAAGACACCCAGGAAGGAAAACTTGCACACCAATGACATGCTTTAAACAAATCCAAAATGTATTCACCTGTACAACAGTGGCCAAGTATTTCCTCATGGTGGGAAATTTCAGATATTCTGGTCGCTCAAGATCTGGTATTTGCTCCAACACGTATCTTAGGGCTGTACTCCCCTCTATGAATGTTTTGTTGCCCTAAAAACAAAATAATGTAAAGTACATGTAAACAAAAATCTGCCATACACATCCAACCATTGTTCACTTATCTGTGAGTAAGAATATCAAATACATTATGATTGATTGATTATTGGGGTTTAACGGCCTATCAACATCTAACCCGCCCCATCCCATTTATTAGTGGATAAATCAATGTATTCCCGTCCAGTCTGTGGGCAGCGGACATCCCCTGGATTAGGAATATCAAAAACCATTACTGCGTATTGTCCGAAATAAATTAATTTCTAATTCCCAGGATTTTTTTTGCTGTCTAATTCCGTCTCTCTGAAAGTGTTGGTTGTCTAATTCCCAGTGTATGTCCGCACAGACCTATCCACCAACAGGTGAGGAAGACATTGAAAACCATTTGACCACATTTCTTTCATCTGGGAGGACCATGAATTAAAACATACAGTTTTTGCCAAACAATGGTACGACATACATGTATGTGGTGAATCCATAATACAGTTGCATATATGAGCCAGCGCACGAGAAAACCTACAACTTAGCATATTCAACCAACATAGGCCCAGATCAGACTGCACCTCCGCACAGTCTAATCAGGGTCCACGCTGGTTGACAGAGGTATGCTCCGAAGTATTCTGTAGTATAATATGCCGTGCGTACCATGTCTATACGAGTAAACTGATATAGATCTATGCTGCTTGGAAATGTGCTAAGTTGTAGGTTTTCTTGTGCGCTGGCTCATATATATTGTACGCGACAACTTTACAAATATATCCCCTCCTGAATATCGGCGAGAGGGGTAATAATTCACTCAGCCCAGACAGGAATCAGCAAAAACTTAACATTTGTTGACGCCGCCGCCAACGACGACGGAATTGCTATCCTAGTATGTCCCGCTCCTGCTATCGCAGGCGGGACAAAAATGACTAATAAGCATATGAAGCTTGAAGGTAATCAAACTTGCAGTTACAGAGATAGTGGGAAGACGAACATTTTTACAAAAACTTACACAAACTTCCAAATAATTTGACCTTCGGGGCCACAAAAGTAAAATATGGATGATTACTAATAAGCATATGCAGTTTGAAGGCCATTCGACTTACAGAGATAGTGGGTACCTGAAAATCCGGACAGACACATAGACACATTTGTCACAGTCATTTGACCTTGGGCACAGGGAGAGCATGGGTGGGGAAGGGAATGAAAACATTGTTGAAGCGAATCGGTCATGGGTAAAGAAGTTATACAGGATTCGTACAGACAATACTTGATGAAATTCAAGCACTTTTCCAGCATTTTTCCAGTACAACATTTTAATTTTCAAGTACATTGTACAAAGAAAAATCAAATTTAGCACGCATACATCGACGATACGTACCATCGATGTATGCGTGCTACATTTGATTTTTCTCTATAGATACATGTAGTGGGAAATATTCTAAACTTTGAGCGTACTTATTGAGATAATTTGTTTCCCTTTAAATTAAAGTACTTTTAAAGCACGACTGTACACATATATTTAAGCACTGTTTAAGTACCAAAACAAAATTCCAGCACTTTTCATGCGTATTTGCAAGATTTAAGTACTTTTCATTTTTTTCTTCAGAATTGAAGTACTTTTCACATCTGTACGAACCCGGTTATAACAGAATGTAAAATGTTACAGACGGACAATCCGACAACTTTTGCATCTCTATATCCCATTTTTGCTACGAGATGGGATAAAAATGTATCCGGAGCTTTACAACAATTTGCGCCACAGTGTAGGGCTTTATCACAACAATAACATCAACAACATTAAACCCCAGATATCCCTCAGCAACCAGATCTGAGGGAGAGGCAGAATTTATATTGATGCAGAACTTACCTTAGCAAAGATGTATGGATTAGTCATGTCTACATCACATCTGCTCCTGTAATGTATCAGTTGGACAATGGCTGCCTTTGTAGATGGTGTCAACAGGACAGGCACTTTCCTGTTTTGTTTTCCCATTACCTCCATCAAGTCCATCCTGTGTCCAAAATTAGAATAATGTTTAGATCCAGATTACATACATGACAAATGCAGTCATCTTCCATCTGGATAAAAATTGAAATTTGTGTTTTCAGATACTAAAACTGCCACATATCAATTGAGCACAAATGCATGTACATCAAAACAGCATAAACAATTGTAGCGAAAATCCAGCACGACTCATTTCATGCTATTTCCGTTATTATTCAATCACAAACATTTATATAGCATACCAGAATAAATCCATTCACATGTAACTAGAACAACAGTCGTTCACGATCGCATTGTATCACCTGGGCCTTGTCATAAAACACAGACAAGCGAGGTACTTCCAGAATTAGGAATATGAGAGTTGTCGTTCTTTTGCATGACACTCCACACACCCAGTATTTATGGAAGTGTGAAGTTTTGCTAGAATATTCAGAACAGTATTAAGCACTACTTATAGCACCGTTGGACCATGGATACAAAACTAGATCGAAGAAACAACAAAGGGTGATGACTCCAAAATTAGCAATGTGAAGTTATGAACTATGTCTATTCATATATATGATATCAAGGATTACACTTACCGTATATGTAATTATTAAATGATAAAATACACATATATATTTTTTGAAAAGACATGGCAATTCAAATATTTGAATTCCCTTTAAAGCGAGATTTGCACGATTGATGCCATAGATGATGGCATGCTGAATTAAGCCGTTCAATGGTATGAAAATATAGCTTAGATGATTATCATGCCGACCTGTGGTTTGACATGTATAACCAAAAAATGTGAATATAATCGTAATTTCAAAAGCGAAAGTAGACGCCGAAACGGGAATCCGTTCTAAAAGTAACGGATCACGTGACTCGCTGCTGTTACCGAAAAGAGCCATCTTGATTCAAGATGGCGGCGAACTTGTTGCCGTAGATACAGTCACGTGAGTTGTGATGTCACATTTTCGATAATGTATGCTCTCTATATATATCATGAACGTTGATGGTATGCTAATAATGTACTCTTCTTAGTTTCCTTTTTGATAAAATCATGCAAATCTCACTTTAACTTATAATCTGCACATCAAAACTTACCGTTTAGCTATTTCGCTTTCAAAACTACTCAGAGAGTTGTAGAGTTCTTTGTTGCAGCCTGCCCAGTCACTTCTCTGCTCAAATTTCACAACCTGCATTGCTGCACACTCATTTCCTCTTCGAAAGTTGAACAATGTCAGCTTAGTCAGCAAAACATTCGCTAAGGTTCTCCAGGTGTTCTTGCACGGATCAGAGGTCAACAGTTGACACTGTTTGGTAATCTCATTGTCCAGGTACTTTTGCAGTTTCTGGATATCTTCTGTTAACGGCAACAGTTCTTTCTTATTGAATTTCATTTCAACTGATGTTTGATGTGCAAAACTTCCTATTTTGTTAGACCAGTTTTTTCCATACAGGAACAGGAAATCTGCAACATCCTGTCGTGTTTCTCTGTTACGGTCTATAACTGCTCGTCCTTCCAACATTTCAGCAACCTTTCTGATGATCTGACCTGTTTTCCTCGCGAGCTGGGGCTTGTTGAACAATAGGACGCCGTTCAAACTTCTTTCACCAGAGACACCAACAACCATCCTCACAGCTTCGATAAACATGTCAAATGTATCTGGCTTTATAAGTGAGACCAGGTCTAACTTGCTGTTTGACTTAATGAGGGAATTCACTGTCATTTTTATTCTCTCCAGAAGTCTCATTCTATACCGAACCTCATTCGCTCTCCGGCTACCCAGTCATTCAAATTCATTTTTCCCGTACATGATAATAGCAGAATCATTTTTCAAACTTTTCCCTACAGCATCTTCCTGAAGACTTGACATCACATAGTAATGAAAGTAATCGCTGTCTGACGTGGTTTGCCGCTTGTGAGGAACACCAGCTCCATGTAAAAGGAGCATGCCAGCCTTTAAAAATCTGCGAGACTCCTTTTCTTCCTTATCTGAACTTAAACTTGTGTCGTCTTCAATCAACGCTGCAGGACTGAAACTGCAACGTTTTCCATGGCGCCACAATTCACTTTTGACATAAAACTTAAGACAATACTTGCATGGAAGATAGTCACTGGAGTTATGAATTCCTTCTGGTGGCCTTTTGGCCACTATCAGTTCCATACCATCTTTGTCTGCCTTCAAGACATCTATATTGTGCAGAAAATCCCCTTCATTCCTTAGGGCATCTAACGCATGTTCTCTCTCTGCCTGTGCTTTAGACTTACTTTTCGAAGCTGGTGGAAGTATTGCAATAATTCTCTCTTCCTTGTGCATACTGCACAGGTGACGTGCAATTTTTAAGCTCAATTTCGAACAAAACAAACATGCATGTCTTTTGAAATAGTCATGTTTTCCAATTCTATCATATTTTCTGTTAACGGCCATGACTTTCCGTGAAGATTCGCCTGAAAAGTTTAAACAGTTCATAATATACCATGATTTCCAAATAGAAACTAGAATGTCGGTAAAACTGACGAATGCTCCCCGATGCCGCTTAAGGTTTAAACAAAGGCTTCGGTCATGTGACCTTGACCTTGGGTTTGCATATGTCAGACTCCGCGAAATTGGCCAGACCATTAACAGGACATTCGGTGCTGTAAACTTTACTTTTTACCAGACCAAACAAAATTTTACCAGACCGAAAACCGAATGAAACGTCAGTTTTACAAAATACCTTGTAAATCATAGATTTCAGTGATTTTACAAGGTTTCATCTAAGTAAGGAAGCATACCAAAGGAAACATTGCACTAGGCATGTGTTGTTTTTTCTCGGTCTGGCAACTTCCTATTTGCCGTCGGTCCGGTGGCCATTTTAATGGACATGTCCGACGGACAAACGAGTTTCGCGGAGTCTGATATGTGATGAATGATGATTAAACATAGAGATTATGTTTGTAAAACAAGGGTATGTGCCCTGGCATACTGGACAATAGAAAAAAAGAAACTGCTACAAACATTTTGACGTAAAAATACACTAAGTGTATCAGCGACTTTGTGAAGGTAATAAATGTCAAGGTCATATGAATGGTTGCGTGAGTAGGTCACATACATGTATGTCCACATGTATCAAGTGTGCTAATATATAAGTAATCCATCAAATAATATTAAAGTTAGGGCGTGATGAAACTTACAATCTTTTCAATGTAAAAAATGGCTAAGTATTTCAGCGACCTTCTGAAGGTCAGAAAGGTGAATGTCATGTTAATGTTTGTGCCAGTGTCACATAATGTCCATGTGTATCAAGAGTGCTAATATAAAAGTAATGGCATGATGGAGAAACTCTTACAAGTATTTCAGCGATCGACCTTTTGAAGGTCAGAAAGGTGAATGTCATGTTAATGGTTGCCGGAGTGTCACATATGTCACAATCATGTGACATGTATCAAGTATATGAATAAAAAAGTAATCCAACCAGTAATACTGAAGTTATTACATGATGGAGAAACTCTTACTATCTTTTTGATGTAAAAAATGGCTAAGTATTGAAGGTCAAAAAGGTGATGGTCATGTTCAATGTTGCTTAAGTGCTATAGGGATTTCCCTGTCTCAGCCACTTGGTGGGCGAGAAAATATGCTTACGGGGTACGGAATAAGTTACATTTCTATTGTGTTAGGCCACGCAACCTACACCGTAAGGCCCGCAATGTGTGCCCATACGGACGGACGGAACCGAAAGAGCAAAGCAATACGCTAATAATTATAAAGCATGTGTTACAAGTCGACCAGCACGGATGATGGATAATTTATTCTAAAACATAAATCATGAAATTAATAATTGCATTCGATCAATGTCAACTATATATGTATACATGCTAATGCTAATAAAACTGGCTGAATAACAGTGAATATATATATATGCATTTAAAGAAGTAAATAGACTAATTGATGTCTAAAGTATTGTTTATTGTGTTTATTGTTGCATATGTCACATACTAGATTGGCTGGGGGATTGAAATAAAGTTTAAAAAAATATAAAAATATTTCACTTTTTTTCTTTCGGGAATTTTTTGTCTTTCAAATTTGGGTAAACACAAACTATTTGCCATTGGGAAAGGGTCCTAATATCGGCCCCCAAAACAGGCAAAAAGGAACACTGAACTCATACCTTTGTTGTCTGGAATATCATCTTCAGTAGTAGTGTCAGCAGCCTGTAGTGTTACGGGATTATATTTCTGGAAAAATGGTTAAGAATTTCTCACTCCCATTCATGTAAATATGCGGTGATCTTGTATAATTACAAATGTACTATCAAAAACGTAAAATAGAGGATGTTCCATTGTACATCGTTGAATAGCAGGAAGTAATACACAAGTGTGAGCGAAACGAACGACTTGTTTGCACGGAAACCTATGGACAGGAGTGTATTTTTCCCGCTATTCAACAATGTATTCATGGAATATCCGATTTATTACACGTCTGCATTAGACAGATCTAAATTTTGTCAATTTTAAGAGTATTGTACTGTGCAAATTAATAGTAGCCTGACAACGTTTTCCCCCACGTCTTGATGTCACGTAGTTCGACGTCAAACGTGACGTCATGTAAACTTTTTAATATCCAAATTACACAGCAGTGTCTATGTAAAATATATATTTGAGTGCATGTCTGGAAAGCGTTCAAACAGGTTATTGATGATGTTAACATTGTAGATAATTCACGACACAATTTCCATATAATGTTATTTTTACAAAAATAAAAACAAATCTTTTTTTTATATGGCAGCTCCTGGTGGGGCATAATATTCAGACTTAGAAAGATAAAGATGTGTAATTGAAAATGTAGAATAAAGATGGTGCAGAAGTATCGTTTTATGTATTTAAAATGAACTGTTCACATTTAAACGGTCGTCATGTTGGAAGCCATTTTGAATTTGGTGGTGTTCTGTAGATGTGCACTCGAGTCCACGTCGAAAATTATCATTTCTAATAGCACATACCGGTATATGTACAAGCGCAACCATAAGGCATTATTAGTCTGACTGCTAATAATCAAATATGTATTGATTTGGTGTGAAATCTCCATCAAAGCATTTTGTTTGTGTATTCTTTGTTAATGACAGCCATATTGGGTGCCATTTTGTTTCCTTTACTGCCACATATTTAAATACCGTATTTAGCTGTGTATAGTGCGCTACCGTGTATAGTGCGCACCCACGATCTGGCACGAAAATCGGCGGAAAAACTGAGTTCCTATGTATACTGCGCACGTGAAAAACGCAATTTTCCAAGTCAAAATTTAACATTTCTCAAGAATCGCTAAAAATTGTGCTCCGTGATTTTTACAACTTATATTAATCACTCGAGATATACCTCATCGAGTAACGGTAACGCACTCGGGCACACCTGCTCAAATTTCTCGACACGTTCTCAAACATCTCAACACGTTCTCAAACATGTCAGCAGATGCTCAAACTTCTCAACACGTGAAGCCTACCTAATTAACTGGGACCCATTGTGAAAGGTTTGTCGAAATTAATTATCGCTACAATCAATTGAAATACTGCAGCCAAAAAAGTTTTTTTTTATGCAATGCATTGTACATTGTACGGCGAAGTACGCGAAAAGTACGGGAAATATTACATACGATAAAACCACGTGATGTTATCAAATCGCCATTTTTTATGCATTTACCTTTTCAATTAAATTCATCAAAGTTTGCCAAAATAAACGAAATATATGCTAATTTTGTGGTCTTATTCATTTGATTTATTTATATAGACTATCGGCAACTGGTTTTAATAGCTAGTTTATAACGATTGTCGAATGTAACAACTTATAGAATGACTGTGGGCCGTTCGGGTCGAATTTCAGTTTTTTCACGAAATTTTGGTCCGGAAAAAAATGTCCTGATGTCTGTACTGGTGTATAATGCGCAGTAGATAAAATGGATGAGGATTTCAGTAAGAAATGTGCGCACTATACACAGCTAAATACGGTAGTGTTAATTTGTTAATCAGATAAAACTAAATTTACAATTTCTTTCAAGGATTTTGGCAATTTAAACTGAATATTTTGTAATGATGAGATATTGTCTTGAAATATCAATATTTTGGGATAAAATGACCTTGACTTGACCGTTGTAGGTGACCTTGACCTCAAAATGGCAAAGTAATACCAGAAATGGATTCCCTGTACCTGAAAACCTATATAAAGTTGCCTCATTTATTATTCTACTACATTTAGTTCTTAAGTTGGGCCTAAATTAAAAGATTCAATGTTTGCCGTTGCCGACCGACCCGCGAAATTCCTGCCGGTCCAAACAATTTTATTGCAAAAATCTGATTTTTTCTTTTCTTTTTCATTTCGTCCATTTACCAAGACTGTGCTTTGTTGTTCGGTCGCCTGTGACAATAACAATTATTTATACATTATTCTAGTCACTTCAATGTATTCCAATTTGTTTAATGACTATTCATAATAAGTATATATATGAACCTCCAATATCTACCCATTCTGATCAATGGACTGGTATTTTGAGTGGTTGCCCTCAGTATAAGCCAATCCAAATGCTTCAGACCGTTTCCAGATGGGAATATTAATATTTTGACAATATTTCTTTCTGTCAGCCTATGTTGTCAGTCTATGCCCAATACATGCTGGCGAAATGACAAACAGTGCAGACCCTGATCAGACTGCTTCAGGAGCAGGCTGGTCTGGTCTAACTATTAAATGTCAGAATATTTATGGTGTTTATTGTAGCGCAGTATATTGAATGGATGGATATCGGTGATAATATATGCGTTCCAAGTTCTGGGCAATAAATGTTTATTGAAACGTTATCAGAATTTAAGTTTTAATATATACATCATGTACAGTACAAAGACCATCTCTCCCCACCCCCCATCCCCCAAAAAAAATCCCTACCTACCGACCCACCCCTATATACCATGGGTCGGCAACGGCAACAAACAATTTTTCTATGGATGGCCTTAGTGAACTGGGATGGCGGCCATTTTGAATTGTCCAATATGGCCGCCACGGCGGCAGCCCAGCTTGGCCCCCGGGAGAAAATGAAATGTTATGGTCATATGTAACTCTGGTCCAAAAATGGTGCTTGTAGATATTAAACCTCCCAACTATACTGTAAGTTTTATTTTTACAACATATTCAGGCAATCAATTGTAATTGTCTGCCTTTAATTGAGTATTAAAGGAAATATGCAGGTCATCTGGAGCTCTGAATAGGTTTCACGGCAGACAAAGTTTCTGTCCGCACTTTAGGGCCATTGAAGGAATGAAAATGGTTGCCTTGCTTCAACATTTTTGCAAAGCATATTATGAAATAAACGGTGGGGCCACAAAAATTATCTATAACAAAAGTGATGTACCGCGTACACAAAATTAATTTCTGTGTCACAATTTTCTTACCTCAAATGGAATCACATCAGAGTCATTGGAGTCTGAATCTAACACAATGTCCAACTGAAAATGACATAATGGTCAGAATAAAGCAAGCATTACAACATATTTTATGCTTTGTAACAACTAGAGGGCCATGATGGCCATACATCACTCACCAGATTCCATGAATAGCAGAGGAGAATGTCACATTTAAGAGTTCAAATGTATTTTAAAGGTTTTGTGCTAATTTTAGATGGCGGCCATCTAGGATTAAGCGATGTTCAAATTTTCCAAAATCTGAAATGCTTCACCCAATGATCATAACTGTCAAGTTCGGACAGGATTGGCCAAGTGGTTCATGAGAAAAAGATGTTTGAACTTGCTAATGAAAGGCCAACATTTTGAGTTATCGGCAGCCATCTAGTATGATACAATTTATGATGAGGGCAATTTGCCCATTGTGACCACATTCGGTCAAAAATAAAATCTGACCCCACGGGCCACTCCCATTTTTGACCCTGGGATCACCATTTTAAAAACTTCGAAGGAGCATTGTACATCGGTTATTCCTACAGAGTTTCGTCAAGCGATTCATGAGAAAAATAGTATTTAAGAATTTGTGCTATTTTTAGACGCCCATCTTGGATTTTAACTAGGGATGGCAACGAATATTCGGTCATCGTCCGAATATTTGAATACCAATTTGCTATTCGAATAGTAAAAAAAATCAAAACAAGAGTACCGCAAACGAAACAAAATACCCTGTCATGAGAAGCTTATCTATTATTATGTACCAGTACCTTATTAACATGAGCATTACGCTTAGCAAACTGTCGCAACAACTACCAATACATATTTGGAAAGATGTCTGCAATCAGTGGCAGGCCTCGACAAATGTTTAATTTCTTACTCGTCCTACTGGGCGAGTGATGCCACTGTCCCACTCCACTCGTCCAGATTGGACTATCACTCGTCCCATGTATTTTAGGAAAATTATAAATCGTCAGAATTGCACTTTAATTTATTAATAAATGCAATTATGTTGCAGCATAAACACATTAAAATATCCTCGGTGATTTCCCATTATCACGCCTGGTAATCATTCCGAAGAAAGTAAAACGGATATTATTTTATTTTGTTCCTTCGATTTGTATTGGATATTTAGCTGAAATTTTCACTCGTCCGACTGGGCAAGCGACTTGGAATTTCTACTCGTCCAGATCGAAAAGTCACTCGTAAATACGAGCGGACGAGTGGATTTGTCAAGCCCTGAGTGGGTGTTTGTGACACATGGCAATCCCCAAAGGTGGCCATCCAACACTTGTGTTTGGTGTAATAGTGTACCTATGCCACTTGTATTGTATAGTGTACCTATGCCACTTGTATTGTATATTTCAAATTCTGTTACAACAATAAACATGATGTACTATGGTATGCTTGTGACACCCAAAGCATGAAGTATGTGACCTTGACCCCAGAAAATGAAGTGATAGTGACCTGGATTTGTTTCATGACACACCTTTATGATGCAACTATTGACCAAATTTCAGAAGTACAGTCGAACCTGTGCTAAAAAGACCACCTGGGAATAGCAATTCCCTGTCTGTAGAGACCTTGTATTTGTTTTCCCGATTATTAAATTTCTGCATAAATGACCCTGCGAATAAAGACCACCTGTGAACAAAGACCACATTTTGGGCTTCCCACGGATGGTCTATATTCACAGGTTAGACTGTATAGGTTAAATAATGTGCAATATATACTGACAGGAAGGGAATTCATGATATGCATATAAGTCTGTGACCTAGACCCCTAAAAGTAGGTCACAGTGACCTGGTTTTGGTATGCGGCACACCTTTTGGTGAAGATGTATCCATCCACAAAGCTTCGCGTCCTTAGGTTAAATACTGTGCGAGATTCAGACCGGAAGGGAATTAGCATGAAGTTTCTAAGTCTGTGACCTTGACCCCAGACAATTTAGTCTTAGTGACCTGAATTTGTTTCGTGACACACCTTTAGGTTATGCTGCATCTATTGACCAAATTTCAGAAGCATAGGTTAAATAATGTGCAAGATACAGACCGGAATGGAATTCATATGCATTTTCTAAGTCTGTGATCTTGACCCCTGAAAGTAGGTCACAGTGACCTGGTTTTGGACACACCTTTGGGTAATGAAGTATCCAGCCACAAAGTTTCGCGTCCCTAAGTTAAATAATGTGCGAGATACAGTCCGGAAGGGAATTAGCATGAAGTTGGTTCGCGTTGGTTTCCTACGTTGGTACGCGACACACCTTTGGGTGATAATCTATACACCCAGCAAGTTTTGTGTCCCTAGGTCAAATAGGACCTGAGTTATAGACAGGAAGGGAAACGGACGGACACAACCTGCCATAGGTCTTCCCATAACACCCCACCAAATTTCTTTGGCGGGGTATAAAAATCATTGGTTGTGTCTTATTTTCCGTTATTTTGGTCTGTGGAGATTAATACTTAATTTCATGGAACCCTATCTTGACAAGTGTGAAAGTTTGCAACACCAATTGTCGGTAAACAATAACACGCAAACTCGTTTACTTATCGTGTTGAAAGTAACTGTTTGTTGACACTTGACAAGAAGTCGGCAAAGTGTCTAATTTGCATCGTGGAAGTGACATGTAACGCGGATACAACATGAAATAAATTGAAGTACAAAATCAGATGACACTACCAATTATCAATAACATCGGACGAACTGAATGTTGGGCAAAAAGATCGTTAATTCATAGATCTGAACACGTGAAATGCTTTATTACTAATCTAAAGTCTTACATTAAGCGCTTATGCGATTTGAGGCAATCTATCCTCATTAAAATTCACACAATGGCTGAAAAGTGGTCATTTTAAAACAGGTTGCCGGCGAGTTGACATGCTCTAAACGATACCGACATGAACAACACAAGAACCTTCTGAAATGTGCGTAATTTAAACGTGCGTGGACCGTAAATTTGCTGATTGTATAGGTGAATCCAGTCAGGCCATATGACGTTCCGAATATACGAATACCAATCGCCAACATTGCCATTCAACTCAAATGGCGACTAAATTTCCATAAATGCTGTATTTCAGAGACTGATAATTTCTTTTATAATTTGCTTTCTAATGTAATTACATGCGCATTATGCATAGGTCATTGGTGTAATCATTAATGTATACGTCATGTATAATATGAAAGAAAATGCAAGTGTATACAAACGAAAGGTACATGGCAAATAAAGCCTAAAGGAGATAGAAGTGACTGAACATTGTCAAAATATATTGTTTCTCACGTCAATTTTGGGCTACTAACACAGATGCCCCAAAATCAGAATGTTGTTCATTTTCGATATATTTTGCATGAATTGTTTCCGAAAATTTAATGTGTTTCGTGTCAGATTGGATAAAAATCTACAGCAATATAGCAGGTCTAAATTTTAACCCCAATGTCACACGTTTGCCTCATTTTTGGCTTCCCCAAGAAAAATAATTTCGGTATTTGGAGCGAAACAGCTTAATTCAGTCTGCTAGCATATATGGCATCAATCCTGTTAATGCCCCTTTAAAGTGAATACAAAATTAAATTACAAAAAAAGGCATTGTTTGGAAGTAGTCCTTTGTTGTCCAGTAAAACTGTATCAGAACACATATATGTACACTATCGTATTACTACCTGCAACCATGCAGTCTAAGAATCCAATTTGGCATTTCTACACTCACTGAAAATGGTAAAAAGATTAAAAATATTCAGGTCTTTATGATGGATTTAACATTTTGAATTAGCCTGTAAATTTTAAACAAAGGGGGTAAAAAATATGCAAAAAATCATATTTCCCGGTATTTCCCGCTTTGGGGAGTATTTCACAGGGCGGGAAGTACCGAGGGACCGTCCAACCCTGACTTAAGCTTTGGCAGAAACAAAGTAACACACAAAATGAACATTTGTGGCATACAAAGAGATTTAAGTGTAAAACTATAGGTCCCGTCCACAATCGTGGTGGGGCATAAAAAACACTGTTTGGCATTCGGAAACAGTCTGAATTATGACTGGAGATACAGACGATACTAGGAGAGATGATATACGTGACGTTACCTTTGGAGGTACAGGCGATGTTTCCACTGGAGGTACAGGCGATGTTTCCACTGGAGGTACATGCGATGTTACCACTGGAGGTACAGGCGATGTTACCACTGGAGGTACAGGCGATGTTACCACTGGAGGTACAGGCGATGTTACCACTGGAGGTACAGACGATGTTACCACTGGAGGTACAGGCGATGTTACCACTGGAGGTACAGGCGATGTTACCACTGGAGGTACATGCGATGTTACCACTGGAGGTACAGGCGATGTTACCACTGGAGGTACATGCGATGTTACCACTGGAGGTACAGGCGATGTTGCCACTGGCGATGTTACCACTGGAGGTACAGGCGATGTTTCCACTGGAGGTACAGGCGATGTTACCACTGGCGATGTTTCCACTGGAGGTACATGCGATGTTACCACTGGAGGTACAGGCGATGTTACCACTGGCGATGTTACCACTGGCGATGTTACCACTGGAGGTACAGGCGATGTTACCACTGGAGGTACAGGCGATGTTACCACTGGCGATGTTACCACTGGAGGTACAGGCGATGTTACCACTGGCGATGTTACCACTGGAGGTACAAGCGATGTTACCACTGGCGGTACAGGCGATGTTACCACTGGAGACACAGGCGACTTCCCTCTTGTGCCTATTTCCCAAGGCAATTTCTTTAAGCCATAATCATAAAGAAGTTCTTCGCCTTCCTTAATGCTGCTGCAAAGATGAAGAAATTACAGTATATATCGTTATGCAAATGTCATCAAAACACATGTACTCCTGCTAAATAAGCAGAGAAACATCATTAAACTAACGCAATTTTCATTATATTTTGCCCCGGTATGTTGCACTTGAGGGTGAAATATGAAGTTGCAGTCACTAGAAAATATTTTACATATATGTATGCCAAAGATTATTCAAGTTATCATGTGAAAACGAGTTCGGACGTACATACATACGGAAGGACAAGCCTAACGCTATATACCATTCGGTGTGGTGGCATAAAACTAGATAAGTTTGATCCAATGTGAATGACCTTAACATCGGCATAGGGGCCTAGGGTAATGCTTAGCACATGTGACGCTCGGACATGTAACACTGCCAAACATTATTGAATGGCAAGAATAGAACGAAGTTACAAGCTTTACTGAATACAAAATATTTAACTTCAAAAGTACGGGTATAATAATTTTAAGACAACATCTGCATTTCAAAATGTCCACCAGCGGCGGTATTTATAATGTTTCTAAATTCAATACTTAAACCAACATCTGGGATCTTGAGTTAGATTGAAATATGCCACACATTTTTATATGGGCAAGTGGACCCTTGTTAAAATTTCAAACGGTTGCCAGGCGCCAAAGCTACAACTGCGATAAACATTTACATTTCAGGCGTTACAAGATTGCAGTCGATTGTTTAGCTGCATGACATTACAGAAGTGTCAGTAATTCTATTTTACCGTATAGCAAATAAACAAAGGTGGCCTTGAATTTGTTTCATGGCTGCATTTCTTTCTGTCTTGTTTCCATGATTGACTAGTCTGCCTAGTCTACAGTTGCATCAACACTGAAAAAGATTAAGTCACAGTTAGCATGTTTTGAGAGATTGATATTACAAGAGCTAACAATGACAGTACATGTACATAAAAACGTTGACACAAAAATGAAAGACTTTGATGCAAATCCCGCACTTTTCAAATGATTTCAACAACTAGAATTGTCAGTAAGCAAAAGTTTAAGGAATTATAACCCCCTACCAGTAACTGAGCCATAACATAAGACATGATCATATTTATCCAAGTCTGTGACCTTCATCAGTGTAATGTATGAGCACAGAAAAGTCGTTTTGTCATCAGTACACAAAAAAACATGAAAAATCACAAAAACCAACCATTTTTCTTAACTAGATTTGTCAGTAAGCGAGGGCTTACGGATATACCCCCCGTTTGAACCCTGCCCACCACTGAACCCAACAATCAAGTTTTAGCAACAGTGACCTTGACCTTGGACGGACAAAACCCATATTCAATAGGTGTCTTGCAATCATTGATATCAAAGCACATGTGGAGTTTCATGAAGATCGGACACGGAGAACTCAAGTTATCGTGCGGAAACCAAAATGTTACACAAATATCAATCTATTTTTAGCAACAGTGACCATGACCTTGGACGGACAAAACCCATATTCAATAGGTGTCTTGCAATCATTGATATCAAAGCACATGTGGAGTTTCATGAAGATCGGACACGGAGAACTCAAGTTATCGTGCGGAAACCAAAATGTTACACAAATATCAATCTATTTTTAGCAACAGTGACCATGACCTTGGACGGACAAAACCCATATTCAATAGGTGTCTTGCAATCATTGATATCAAAGCACATGTGGAGTTTCATGAAGATCGGACACGGAGAACTCAAGTTATCGTGCGGAAACCAAAATGTTACACAAATATCAATCTATTTTTAGCAACAGTGACCATGACCTTGGACGGACAAAACCCATATTCAATAGGTGTCTTGCAATCATTGATATCAAAGCACATGTGGAGTTTCATGAAGATCGGACACGGAGAACTCAAGTTATCGTGCATAAACCAAAATCAATCTATTTTTTAGCAACTATCGTTGCGGGGGGTATAATTATTTATGGTAAATATATGCACAACTATTATGTATTTTATATATATAGCTATGCAATATACTATCCCTGCCATTTTTATACCAAAATAATCCACATAGACCACAAAACATGACCGCTACAGCTATAATATTTAATTTGTTAATACCTAAAAGCGGTTTGACCTACTTTACAAAATAGGTCACGAAACGTAAACGAAGTAAAAGATTGAATGTCATCCGGGCGTTTTGTGACCAGTAAGGGTCACATATAAAGATTAGCACGGATGACAAGTATTAACATGACTTTGCCTCTGGTGTGATTTTCCAGATATATTTTTCCTGTCTAATACACGCGGCTCGGTTTTTTATCGTGATTAATCAGACGCGGAGGTGTGATAAACGGCAAACACACAACATCGATAATTATTTCGAGCCATCGTATAACAAAATGAGTTCAAATCTATCCACGGGACTTGAAAAACCTTTCGAGTTATCGCATTTTTCGAGCCATCGCATTTAAAACACAATAAATATATAAGGAAAACAGTCGGGACCGCGATCTTATTTCGACTGAGCCAGACATTACGACTGATCGCATCTCGAGCGATCGCGATTTCACATAATATTCATACGAGGCTGGTGCCGGTAACTTGCCTAATGTTCCGTACACAGCATATCAAAGCCGATAACCAGGATCTTACTCGTGATTCTGAACGTATAAAACCATAATAATGTTTTTAACGTGCGCATCGGTCACGTAAAAAAAGGGGTCCATCCATAATTTATTTTATCGCATCGGGAAAAGCTTGGGTCGGCGGAAAAATAAAAAATAAAAGTTGACGGTAGGTCATTTATTTCACTAAGTTTGTGACCTTGACCTTCAGACCCGTGGGCATGTGAGGGCCGTGAATTTGCCACAGAATGATAGAGGGGTGTATGAGGAATGTGTGTATGCAATATCAAGATGTTCAATAAAGGGAAACAGAAGATATAAGGAATTTACCTGCGTTAAGTTTTCAAAATTTGTGACTTGAAAGCGGTGTATGAGGAATGTGTGTATGCAATGTCAAGGTGTTCCATAAAGGGAAACCGAAGATATAAGAAATTTACCTATGTTAAGTTTTCGCACGGACGGACGGACAATCTCACCCCCCCATAACTTGTTGCGGGGGGTATAATTAAATGTCTCTCTACATGAGAGTCATCTGGGGAATAGTGTGAAGACATGTCCTCATACCAATTAAATGTCTCTCTACATGAGAGTCATCTGGGGAATAGTGTGAGGACATGTCCTCATACCAATTAAATGTCTCTCTACATAAGAGTCATCTGGGGAATAGTGTGAGGCCATGTCCTCATACCAATTAAATGTCTCTCTACATGAGAGTCATCTGGGGAATAGTGTGAGGCCATGTCCTCATACCAATTAAATGTCTCTCTACATGAGAGTCATCTGGGGAATAGTGTGAGGACATGTCCTCATACCAATTAAATGTCTCTCTACATGAGTCATCTGGGGAATAGTGCGAGGACATGTCCTCATACCAATTAAATGTCTCTCTACATGAGAGTCATCTGGGGAATAGTGCGAGGACATGTCCCAACAAGAAATTACTACTCTGCAAGAGGTATGTAGAAATAGGCGAAGAGCATTAGGTTTTAGATCGGGAAAAAATAAGCGAAAGCTGAATTTTTGATATGTTGTTCAAAATATCATTAGCAAAAACATATCAAAACTCCCCATGAATCCGAGTTGGGCTAAATCCAGAATTCAAGATGGCGTCCAAAATGGCGGCCAAAAATTGACAAAACGATAACTTGTGCAAATTTCGCAAAGCCAATTGGTATAAAATGTGTCAAAACAAATAAAACATAACGCACTGACCATTTTAACACCAATTTTGGGTGGTAGTACTATTAAAATGGCATCCAAGATGACCGCCGAAATATGTGTATAAATGTCAAGACTTGGCAAATCCGTACTAGCCAAACAGCAACAGGGCGTAGATCTTAATAAATGCCAATTATTCACAGCTGATTATTTCGGAATATGTTTAAAATACTATCAGAAATAACATATCACAGTTCCTCAAGAATTTCACAGGACATTAATATAGAATTTAAGATATAAAAATAACGAATTACAAACGAAAGTACATCTAGGCAAAACGATTAGTGTTTAGATAGAAAACAACGAGCATAAGCGGTACTTTTTACCATGTTACCGTTAGTAATAACATATCAAAACTCCACGTGAATCCGAGTAGAGCTTAATCCAGAATTCAAGATGGCGTCCAGCAAAATATGAACAAAACTATATCTAGAACAAATTTCGTGATAACCAACTGGAATAAAATGTGTAAAAACAAACAAAATATAAAGCACAGATGTTAACATTAATTTGGAGAGGACGTTCTATTAAAAATACGTCCAAGATGGCCACCAAAGTATAAGTATATATGCGTGCTATATGATGTAGAGAGGAATAAATGGCAACTGATTATGTTCAATAAAAACCTATGGAAGCACCTCATGAATTCCACTAGTGCATAATCTAGAAATCAAGAGACTGATATTCAAATTGTACATAAGTAATCTATACCCGTATCATATTAGGCACGTGTCATTTATTGTGTATCGCCGAGGGTATCCGATGAAATATGTGTGATATTTGTGCATGTTTGTCCGAAGCATTGACTGCAGAGCGATGAACAGCGAAGCGACAGCTTTCTGCAGCCACATTGCTTCCCGCATCCGCATTTGCGACCGCAATATACCATGTTGCCTTTCTGTGGCAATGGGATTGTCTGATTATGTTGGTACTAAGCAGTTTTCCTTCAGCTGCCAGCCCCTATCGTGTGGGGAAAGAGAATGCCCCACCCATTGCTGTACCGTGTTAATTAGAAATTGCTCGCCAACAATAGCCACATCTTCCTTTCTTCCTGTGGTATAAATACCATTTCAAATCCAATAATGCCCTTCTGTTTGAACGCTTTCCTTTTACCCTTGACCTGTCAATTCTGCAACTGCATAGCACCCTGTAATGGTGTGTATGAACATTATATGTTCGGTAGCATCTCCGACGGAACGCTTTATTGCTGCTATGTCATAGTGGCACAGTGTATCTACATTCGACGACAGGTACAGGTGGCAATGTTCGGTGCTTTGTGACACGAGCATTACAAGCAGGCCTGCGTCTGACATCAATTAAGCTATCAGCGTGAGCCTGCTTTGACTATCGCGTGCTTTTTTAACTTTTCAGCAAGCATGTTTATCAATCTCGATTTGTTTGCTCCATGACATAGGAATGCTCCTTGCGTAGTCACAGTTTTTATATCGGCGTCAAAAAAACCACGGGATTGGGTTTTTCATGCTCTTTGACGTTGTTCCGCTGATTTAGTAGACGTCTGACTACTGTAACCATCAAACACATCGACGATCATTTTGCCAACAAAATGGTGTGCAACGTATGAATTACAAACCTGATTGTAAATTGCCACACCGCCGTGTGAAGGAGGCAACCGCCATTAATGACAATTATCGCGTCATCGGGAATTGTATATTGTGGATCAACCTTTGATTTCAGCAACATTCCGAGTGCACTTTTCGCAGTTGTCCTCATTCCACCATTATAAAAGAGAGACGTAGGCTGAGGCCACCTCATACACTAAGAACTGTTCCATTTCAAATAGACGTTGCATGACGCAAGTGATTCTGTTAAAGAGCATAGTAGGATTCACTACACTGGCTGGTCACGAAATGTGATTGTGTTGCTAGCTGAGCTAATTGTCTTCACTCTATCATTTCTTTTCAGCTTTACTTCTGTAAATGTTTGATCTATAGCGGCAATAGCTGCTGCTTGGCCTACTTCAAAAGCCATGTAACAGTTTACTGATTTGTCGGCAACCGTTGCTCTAGCAACAAGTGACTCAGACTGGCTGTGGGAAAATGTGTAATAAGATGTCCGGCATGGAGACCTGTGGATGTTTCAAGACTATCACATATGGGTACACAGCAGGGTAATACATGAACCCACTTCGTTAATAAGCTCGCATTAATATCACGACCATGCGTCACCCCCCCCTGACGATTTCAGCAAGCGCATCAGCATCAACTCATATTAAAATGGCCGGTGCTTTATATTTTATTTGTTTTGACACATTTTATTCGAATTTGTTGGGTGAACTTTGCACTAGTTATGGTTTTGTTATCTTTTTGGCCGCCATTTTGAACGCCATCTTGAATTCTGGATTTAGTCCCACTCGGATTCATGGAGAGTTTTGATATGTTATTACTAATGCTATTGTGAACAAAATACCAAAAATTCAGCTTTGACTTATTTTTTTCCGATCTTCATCGTTTTTTTAACTAATGCTCTTCGCCTAACAATATAGTGTAAAATCAGATTTAATGCAATTCTTGTAACAAATCGGGGGGTTAGGTTTTAAATAGAACTGCTGCTAAAGCATTGATAAAAGACTGGGGGCATTATGAAGCATTTCGAAAGTAAAATATGTGGTAAAATCCTTGGATATGCACTAGCATACATTTTTATCATGTTTATACGCCCGTTTTGAAAAAATCGGAGTAATATGGGCTTGTACGGGCTGCTGGCGGAAATCCCATGTATTCACTGTTAAATGAAATAGTCGAAAATCCTGCAAAATCTCCGAGAAATGAAATAGTCCGTCAAGAATAATGAAGACAAGGAAAGATATCATGACATTCAGGATTCATTCTAGGACGTGTTTTTGCACCATTGGCGCGTTTAGAAAGTCCCCGGCGTGTTTGCAAACAAGTCTGACGCACACACATTTTTAATGGCCCGTTTCCCGATCTCTCCTGCGCCACCCATTTCGCATTTTATGGCTGTTTAATCATCGGAATGGCCAGTTGCGCGTTTCCTAGACGCTTGCATCCCTATAGCGTAACAATAATCGCGTGGAAGCGGTAATTTGTGAGTTGACTAGTTTATCAATACTGATTTTTACCCAGGTTTGTGCGGGTTTCGATGGAATAATTGCTTTCAACAAGTCTCCAAAATAAAATGTCTGCGCTCTTGTAAATAAACAAACAAATGAAAATGTCAAAACAACGGCAAAATGACTCTGGTACTCCCGCGTCTTCTATCCCCAAAAAGGCCAAGCCAAATGACACACAAATCATGACGGCTATCGTCCCTCCTACCGACGACGAAAAAATCTAAATCAGGAAAAACTTATGAGAAAAAAATATCAAAAAGAGTGGTTGGGTAAATTTTATTGGTTGCGATATAAGAGTGAAAAAAATCTGATGTCAATTAAAAATATGTCGGCAGCAAAAAAAGTCAAATGCAATGACAAAATCCACAGATAATTTCAAAACAAGCACATTAGAACGACATGCTGAATGTGCAGATCATATAAACAAAGTTACCTCCACTTTTCCTGCGTTAAGCAACATATTTGACCGTTATTTAAAACTAGTGGCCCAGTTTGGCTTAGAGGTGGCCCCTTTTCAAAATGTGGATGGACCACCTGGCCCCAAAGGCTTAAATCCTAGATTGACATTAGTGATGAATCATTAGATAAATCATTGGCAACTGTACCAGGTAATAAAGTTAATTGATATTTTTATAGGTGGAGCTGTAACTTTAGTTTTGACCCAGTTCGTACACCATACACATCTGTGCAAAATGATATCGCTAAGCCTGAACAAGAAGAGCAACAAATATAAATGTTATTGCGTGGTGGAGGCTGACCCTAGATCTAAGTACGTACTTAGATGATGATCTAGGTATGTTAAGGTTGTTTGGGGGTTCTTGTTTTCCCATGTAAAGTCAATAGAAATCTAAAAAAAAATCAATCTCATAAAATAACAGTTATTTTCACAAATAACTCTTGTGCATGTATTAAATGAGTATGTATCTCTATCCCCCCATATACAAAATTGACATAACCCTGTAATCTGTAAATAATAGACACATTTCGATGTAGGACATGTACAATATTGTGTTAACACATACATGACCGACATCGAAATGTGTCTATTATTTACAGATTACAGGGTTATGTCATCTGTTTTATGTGGGGGGATAGAGATACATACTCATTTAATACATGTACACGAGTTATTTGTGAAAATAACTTATTTTATGAGATTGGTTTTTTTCTAGATTTCCATTGACTTTACAAAACAAGAACCCCACAGAAACCTTAATTACTAAAAATAGATTGCCGAGATAGGGTAGTTGCTAAAATTAGACTATTTTGGTGTAGTCTTGAAAAAGGCCCAAAGCCGCCAGCATGTGAGAGGAGTGATGGGTGTTACTCACTGGTATCATGATGTATTATAGTTAAACTATGTTTATAGATACAGTCCAACTTCCTTAGGTATCACAAGATCATAGAATTTATTGAGGAAAACCAGAAACTTCATGAACAGTATTGATATCACATTCAAATTTCTTTCAATGATATAAATAAAACGAGAATATTCAATAACGGCAATTGATTTTATAATACCATCAGATTATGCTATAATGTACTCTTTTACTTGCATGTTGCACATTTAATATTATATTGCCGATTTTGGCAATATCTGAATTGAAATCACAGGTACCCCTTCCCTTTGTTTTGGCTACATTCCGTGGCTCGCAGGAGCTTAATTTTAGCGATCAATCCCATGGTCCGATCTTGATCGCTAGAACCAAGCGCCTACGAGCACTGGAAATAGTTCATTTTTAGCTACTTATATTGAGGGTCGTCTTTCACCCGATAACAGTGTTGTGCCTATGTGTAGGTCAAAATGTCTGAGGGACACATGGCTATATTTAGGGATACATCTTTACTCTCGTTAACTCGATATAGGCCTGTTGACCAGACCAATTTCCTTATATAAATCAATTATTCTACCCCTGATAACTCGATATCGGATATCTCAATAAATCGCTTTACTCGATGTGGAAACGCAGTACCGGTGCCTGTCGTATATTTCCTTCAAATTTAACTCCTTGTTAACTCAAAGTGAATAATTGGCACCTGGAAAACTGATCTCAGGTAAGTTTTCAAACCTCCGTAGAAATCAAAACACGCCAGCGTTTAATGGTGCCCGGAAATATGATCTCATGTAAGTTTTCACACCTCCGCGGCGCTGCCATTTAGAGGCTATGAAATAAAGTTATTTGCTCGTTAATTTCGAAAATAGTTTAGACCCACTGAGCATATTTTTTGATGAAACTCGAGTTAACCCTAGAGTTGATTCGATTTATTTTTAGAACAGAAACTGTGTGTGCACGCATGTTTTCACTAGAACGAAAAACGACACTCGAGTTACAATCAAGTTGGTAACAACAACAACTAACATGGCAGACTCCACAAAGTTCATTTGGTTCCGTCTTCGCCATCTTGGAACTCTTCAAAAACTCCACGAACCTGGCACACGGCCGGGTTCGACTAGAGTACGGTTCAAAGGTCAACTTACGTCATTTAGAATTCTAGCTGTTCTGGTGATAATCGATTAACCCGAGTTAACTAGAGAGCTTCACCAAAAAACGCCCACTGATTTTCAATTTAGCGTATAAATATCGATACAATTATGCATGCGCACGTTTATGAAAACCCGGAAGGTAAACAATGGGTCGGTCCAGAATGGCGACCACATTTGGCAATTTGTTTATCTCGAACTCCGGATATCTCGATATATTTTGCCCAGTCCCGTGAATATCGAGATAACGACAGTAAGCTCTATTTATGTTTCAAAGATACTAATATCATTTAACTGAATGCGACAGCTATGCGTTTGGGTAGGCAAATGTCCCCCATGTCTCCTCTAGGCTCAACACTGGTATAATATACAATTATTAACTTGTGCAATTCAAATTTTCTTACCAAAATGGTTTTCCTTTCCACGTGGAGAAAAATCTGTACCCTGTTCCACCATCTTCTTCTCGTTTTTCCCCGACTTCTCCACTTAGATGTTCACCTTTGTATACCAAAAGAAAGTCCCCTTTCGATCGTGAAACAGTGGTGACAACACCTCTTCCTGAAATGAAACAAATAGATTAACACTACATATTATAGTAACGTCTTGAACACTTAATTGACCACAGGGTTTTATGCAGGATCTAGTTCTTGGGGGGGGGGGGGCACAGACAAATCTAGGGGGGGCATCCCAACTTTGAGGGCACAAGTTTGTTAGGGGGGTCCGGGGGCATGCTACCCCATGCACTTTTGAAAAATGAGTGGTCTGAAACTGCATTTCTTGAATCCTCAGGAGCAATTTTGTAAACCTGAATAGCTTAAGCTGTCTGGGGGCATGCTTCCTAGAGAATTTTTTTAAAGATAAATGGTCTGAAACTGCATTCTCAGCAAGTTTGTGGGGATACTGCCTGCACATTTTTGAGGTTTGAGAAGCAATTTTGAGCTCAAAGAGCAGAGTTGGCTACGGGGTCCGATGGGAATGCTCCCCGGGAAAATGTTCAAAATAAATGGCTCGAAACTGCATTTCTTGCACTGAATTTTCTATGCCCCCCCCCCCCCCGATATAACCCTGTACCAAATTCCTGAGTCATCTGTCTCTATATGTTATTTATCAGTCTGGATCGTGAGACGATGTGGGTTTTCCGTGAGTACAAGTATATACATGTCGGTAGGGCTGTAACAGCAAGGCCACTATACAAGGCCCCCCCCCAGCGGGAACAACTTTTCCAGCCATTGTTCTTATCATTATTATATATTTGTTGTTGTTAAGTTGAAACGTATAGTTGTCAAAACGTATAGTTGTCAAAACATCCTTCCACGTTGCACCAAATATTTCGCAAACTTTCGGCTTTTGTATCATACTTGTCGAAAAGCGTCGGACCGACGATAAAAAAATGAAGCAGTCCTGACGACATTATGTAAACTTTCACCCATTGTCCGACGTGAAAAAAAGAGGTTTTGATTCAATCATAATTTTTTTTACAGACAACAGACCCATATTTCTTGAGTGACAAAGCTTAGATAAGATTATAAAAACGATGTGGAAGTTTGTCTTCCGTTTACTGATGCGTAATTTCAAGTCCACCTCATGTCTCACGACTTGATTGCACGATAACACGCCACCTGGTCGCTTCGTACCCATACCGTTTTGCATCAATATAGTTCATAATCCAGTAACGTCAATGTTCACGGGAAAGTCCAAAGGTGAGTCACATAAGCAATGTTACGTGCAGTGACCATGGATATATCAAAACAATGCATCTACGAAAGTGAGTGTCGGCGAACTTCAAAGCATGTGAAATTATGAGTCAATTAAATTCAAGGTTGGCGCATGCAGCTGGCCATTGATTGATCATTGAATGATAGCCGCCACAATCATGTTGTCGACATGTTGCGTGTAATGATAAAACTAGGAATCCGCATTAATGCTTAAGTTAAAGCTGGTGTTTGTTGACGTCGTCATGACTAAATGAATATTAATGTTGAAAATTTGCGAATCGAATCGGTTTCTGACCTGCCAATCAAATACGACTAGTTCGTAAATCGGAGATGCCAAAATGTGATGATGATAAGCATTGTTATGTAGCAATATTAATTTTGTTTCTACCTTCTATTTAGCAACATGTAGACCATGAATTCTGACATGCACGTAAACGAACAAGTTGTAGAAAAGCCACAGTGATTGTCATTTCTATTAACCTCGCCGATCGCAACGGCTGGTGGCCATTTAATAATGAATAATTTGGCTAAATCGCTAGTCCAGTAAAACATTGTATGTTTGACGACTTTCGGTTTCCATGCATGTAACATATATTTGAGAGGAAGTCACCGGAAATACTGATTTTTAAACGGTTTAAACGACATACAGACACATTACAGCATTAAATAGGAACCTTTGTACATGTAACAAATGCAGGACAGTGGTAGTATTTTAAACACTATTTTCACCAACAATGTATCGTTTGTGTATCGATACGGTCTGAATGTATCAATGTATCGTATCGTGACTAAAATATATTGATGTATCATTGCACCCCTATTCACATGTACATTCATATCGATGAACTGAATGTGCCTATTGAATGTGGGGTTCATCGGACCAAGGTCAAGGTCACTATGCTAAAATAACAACATTTTTCTGTTAGATTTTTTGTAATAGTTTTGTTATTTTCACTTTAAATACAAGTCATTTAAAATATTGTGTTTGGCAGTTTTTTGGGTAGAATGCAGTGATTTTTATGACCAAGAATTGCATAGCCCCGGGGGCGTTTATTAGAATAAATACGGTATGTGTCTACTCTAGAAAACGTATTAATAAATACTGAAGTCATAAAATAAATTTACCTTTTAATGGAAACGTGTCCACTCTCAATCCAGGTGGATCACACTCCTCCGAGATCCATTCCTCCGCACATTGCTCAGGACTCCTTCTTTTCAGGCGACATGAGAAATATTTACCTGAAACTAACAATGTGTGTTTACATAATTTTTATACCACAAGTACATTTGTAACAAAGAACTGGTGGCACACAGTATTTGGACTGTCCGTCAGTGCCTAGGATGGCACTACAGGTCGCCAAAATCGCCATTGGTATTTAAAGAATTATTTTAAAAGTAGTATCTTTTGGCAATTTGAGGATCAAATATATCTTAAATATATTAATAGTGTGTTTTCAGCATTTTGGCAGATTTGGCTACTCAAATTCTAGTGCCATCCTAGTATGCGCGACATGAACCATTCTGCGACAACCGGGTGTTTCTAGCTACACACATGCGCACAAACGCTGTAATGTATTTTCAACTTTCTGAGTAACGGACCTATGGTTTTGCATCAAATTCTGGCATATTGGGGAAATTGTCTTTAAATAGAAACGTGTAGGCATAGTAACTTCGTTGACAGCGATTGGATGATTGTATTTCCAGCTGAAATTCATTGGTTTGTTTGTATTTGGTGCTAAATTTTAGCCAATCGAAAGTGCATCAATAAAGTTGATATTTTGTTGAAGAGTTCTTTTTCCCCCCGGTCCATCCGTTACTGTTGAAAATAAAACAGCCAACACGTCATACGGGAAAAACCAACGGTTTTCCCGTCCATTGATAACACATGTTGTACACTCAGGTATTTCCGGTTATTTTCGGAACAAATGTAAGCGATTGGAAAAAGTGAAGCTTGAGCGCACGTTTCACACGGTCACGAGCTCTAACGTTATCGAAATGACGTCAGACAATATCACAACGTCATGACCGTGCAGTTCAGCGCCATTTTCCAACGACGTCGAACATGTATGTACGGTGCGTTAAATTCATGAGAACATTGGATACTAGAACAAGCAGGTGCGTGGACCATGGATTGAAAACAGACACTGAGACAGTCTACGAGTGTCAGTGATTCGGATGGAGGATATACCGACAGGTGTGAATCTGGATATGCCACTTGGCCTGGGGGTATATTTCCTGCAAGTCGAGTCATGTATATTTTCATTTCACGCCAGTCAAAGCGTCAATGGACATTTATGATTAATAACTACAATTAAACTGCTAAAAGTAAAACATGACTGTTCCTGTGTACTCCTGTATTCGGGTAAGTCTCTGCATATGCTGGGTCAACTCAATACTTCTGCCGTTAACAGGCCTCCTTCAACTCATTGAAGATTTTGCGTCCTTATTGTGGGAGGAAACCGGAGTAAACCCACTTGTCCGGTCTGGCGACCACATACTGTGCGCATACACAGGCCCGTAGCCAGCATTTTTTATGGGGGGGATCGTTTGTAGGGCCAGAATGCCCATCGGCCGCTAGGGGGGTCGCTAGATAGATAGGGTCCGGGGGCATGATCCCTCGTGTGGGAATGCAGGTATCGTAAACGCAATTTCCTGCATTATCTGCAACGTCGGATCTTCTAATTACTAGAATTAATAGTACTTTTCCCGATATGTACTTTTAATTTTCCCATTTTCATCAGACAATACACTTGTCACATGTAGCCCCTATGAGCAGTGCCTATTTTCATATTAGTATT